>CM051024.1:6916200-7403700 GCA_027627225.1 Congeria kusceri
AGATTGGAGTACACACATTAAGTTATTGTTCCTTGTTTGTAAAAAAAAAACATGCAAAAATGAACACCGCTGAGGAATCAGAATCCACAGTTTTGTCTCATTTTGACCAAGCTTACACTGTTGAATTGTTGTCACTATTTTAATTATTGTTTGGTGAAAAAGAACATATCACCGAATATGGAATTCGAACCTAGGATTCCAGATATAGGGTGAATCTCTGTGTAATGTAACTATGATTGAGCGTGGTAAACATATCAGAGATTTATTGTGGTTTACCTTGGGTCCCAAAAGTTTCGCCCATGAATATCTTTGTACAGAATTGCAAATGTAAATTGCAAGATAACTAGTATATGTACACCTAGGCCGGACATGCATCTGTATTGCACCTGTCGATTGCCAGATTAACACCAATAAGGTATCTGTCATTGATAGTACTCAGGTCAGAGCTTTGGGCCATCATGGCCATTTTCTTGAACTAATAATTTTCGCTTTAGGTCCAATTTCTCCATACATATTTGATGTTTGGTCTTAAAACTCATAATACTTGATCACGGCGAAGAACTTCAGAGACCGTCAGGATTTGGTAGAGTAATTGTCCGTTTTTATCAACTATTCCACTTTAGGTGAATTTCACAATATCTATAAGAGATATTGACTTGAAATTCAATAAACGTCATCATAGTGATGAACCCATTCTATAAGCAAAAGACCAGAGTACTGTAAAATGTGTGAAAGCCTAGTGTCCAGAACCCGAAGGCGATGTTCTTGGTTATTCTAATATTGCTTTAGCTAAGTTCTATGTTATTTTATGCGGATGTTTATGTAGGGAAATATCACAAAAGGTACAGTGTGCTGCTAAAACAAAGAGCATGTTGACATCTTCTAACAATTTGCTAAATCCAGGGTGGTTAGTTGTATAATGCTTATAATTACAGTTGTTGAGCATGGGCTATTCAATTCTCGTTTAATATTTAAAAACATCATATTAAATAAATACATTTTACCGTTCTGTGTTGACCAGCCCAAAGGGTCAGCAGGGGGGAAATACAAAAATACCAGAGTGTACCACCCTGATTTTTTATTAATTAAGTAGATCAACAAATCAATCACATTATAAAGCAAAATTTCTTCCTTGAATTTTCGTTTCGTTCAATTTCGACCTGATGATGATGTTATATCGCTTTTTATGTTATACAGTTTTCTGAGCATAATTGTTAGCTGATGTTTATAAGGATGGGTGTCTATTTGTATTGACTCTTATGTCCTTATTTCGGTAAGTTTAGAGTTTAGTACCTTTCCGTAAGTTATGCAGATAACCTTATCAACTTGCGGCAATTTTAATCAGGCTTGAAATTTCGTTTTGTTGAAGGTCAACTTGATAATGGCAATTTATTATTTCATCATAATTAAAACGAATATATCATAGCATATTGCAATTGTTTCATTGTCATTATATGAAGGATTTCTTTGAAGAATCATTGAATTATTTACTTGTTTTAATTGACATTACATGAAGTATTTCTTTCTGTTCAGTGATTGTTTTAATTGTTTAAATTGTGTTGTTGTTTGTATTATTGTATAATTGTTGTTATTTTAAAATGATATGCTCTTAAGCAATGGGAAAGTAAATAAATGGTAAGACACTAACGAATTTATATTTATACATGTATTATAAACTCGGACCGTTATAATGCGATTAATAATGATATAGGGTGCGATAGCCTTTCCTTTCACATAAGCAGTTTTACTTTGCGCGCAATCATGTTTTTTTCAATATGGTTGTTACAGATCACAGCAAACCTTTTTTATTAAAGTTAAAACGTTAAAAGGGCCTGTTCACACGTTGACGAATTGACAATTTTCTATTTGACAATTTGTCTCTTATTCCAAACATAAATATAATACTGTATGTAAAGGAGCGAAATGATACACATGCTGTAAATACCAGTTTGTTAATGAATAATCATTAATTGTAATGCTCAACGCCAGAATAATGTGGAATGTTTCTGTTTTCGTTAAAATTGTTGTCATCACCTATATCAATGATATAATGTTATACAAAAACGATTAAACCGTAATGGCCGAGTCGTTAAGGTGTATTAGCATTTTGATGCGGGGTTCTGAGGCTCGTACCCCGGTGGGAGCAACTTTTTTCTATTTGTGATCTATTGCAGTTACGATGCGCCGTTTTGTAGGGTATACTTCAAAAATACAAATATCATAATGCGAATAATTCCCACCACCTTCAAACCAAAAAATTTTAATTATTAGTTTTTAAAGATGTCTGATCGAATTCAGTTTGATTAAAGCAATGCACATTTATTAATATTTAAGTTGAACATTACATACATTTTGGTTATTTAAGAATTGAACTGTCATGATCTGCGCTTCAGCGATGTTTGAGGTTTGTTTTGGCCTGTATGAATGAATTAGGTTCCAAAAACTGACCTTCATATATTGACGAAGCGCAGACAATATACATTCAATTCCTATAATTACAATTCGATGCTGAATTGTTTTTTTCTTCACTTAAAAGGACAAAAATGACCAGATAAACATACTTAATCTTGCGTACATGCGTTCAAAAACATTGGATTTCTACGTTTTTACATTTTAGTCCCGCCTTCGTTTGCTTGTGAAAAAAGATGCTTCTACAAATGTCAATTATATTCAAATCAATCTGCAATATTATCCAATCATACAACTTGGATATTTTACACAAAAGACCACGTACGATATTCACGTAGTATGTATTGTAATTTTAAAATTCGATTAATGAATATTATCCTTTAACAAAATCCGGATCAGTGTATGGTTTACTGGCCTAATTGATCTTTGTCGTCTGGTGGCATAGAACTGCCAAATGACAACCACTTTAGGTTCGTGAACACATTCGTGTTACCACTTTAGGTTCTTGTTATAAATCTTATACTTTTTTACGTAAGATATTGTTCTGCTTAATAAAAAAAATGCAAGAAAGTGCCAAAAGTTATTTGCATTCAATGGTATTTAGTAAACGACACACGACAAAGTCAGTGCGCAACGTATCTTAAAGTACGCCTGTCTTAAATATATGTTACAAAAAAGCGGATATTCCAAATATTTAAAATGATGCCACAATTTTAACTCATATCTTAATTGTCATTATTTATAGAATAGACAATGTATTTTGTATTATTCCATATTACGAACATATTACAACTTATTTTATATTATTTTTTACACAAGCAAAAACCAAATACAGGTATATGGTCATGCATAGTATATAGCTTAAAAAGCGAAATATCAAACATGTGTTTATTTGAATTACATGCATTATTGACAAAAATGTGATAAAGAACAATGTTATGTGTATGTAATGAATATATATTTTTATTTAATTCTAATTCAATTTAAACATCAATATCGGTATTGCTGGTGCGAACCATCGGTTCGATAAAAAAAAGTTTATTTTATAATACTTAATTTAGAGCGGATCTATAAATAATAAGATGTAAGCATAAAGCATGCTACCAAAATTTAAAAGTAAACACTTTAGTAAATCAGTTGTCAGTTATAGGTTTGAATAGTCTTAACATTTCACATTTTAATGTCCGATGATTTAGAACGCACTTCAGTGAGTGAAAAAAGAATAAAACAACAACGCTAACATAAGCTTTTATAAGCAATCTTATTTAGGAGTTTGTGCCTATTTAAAAAGTAAATTTGATTCGTTTTCTTTCAAGGAAAGCGGCTGCATTACTGTAAGGGCAAAACAAAAGCCTCCAATCCTTATACCTTAATGAAAGGGGTATCACAATTTAACAAAATGCCAGGTAATGCACCGGTGTCTCCTAAAGGTTGTCCATTTATGTATCCTAAATGTTGTAAATTGATGTCTCCTAAAGGTTGATTCGGTGCCACCTAAAGGCTGCATCGGTTTCATCTCAATGGTTCCTTACTATTTTCCTGTAACATTAAATATCGCTCACAGGATAAAATCAAGAGTCGGCCACCGCGAAATGACTTCGATAATGCTTTATGTCACTTTTTAAAATTAAAAGTTCTGCGAAAAAAAAGACATACTACAAACGATAGTGCACATCTAAACGGGAAACAGTATTGACTTAGAATATAAGTTGCAAAAAAACTGTTGTTCGAATCATCTTAAAGTATACCACACCTTTAAGTCATATTAAGGGCGTTGTTATATTTAGATTGTATAATATATCATTTATCCCTTTATATTATGAAGATATTACATGAGTAAAAACATTAACATCAAGCAATATATGTACATGTTTAAGCGTAATAATGAGATTAAACATCGAGATCTCAGAAATATAAACATTATTATTATATGCATTAATTTACAAAATGTGATTTAGTACTATGAAGTGTACATGCATGCCATTTTATCAACTAGAAAGCCCCCATTCATGTCTCCTAAAGGTTGCATCGGTGTCATCCAAAGGCTGCATCAATTGATTTGCGTGTTTTACTTTTTTTTTTTTAGCACTTAAGGTGTCCGTTGAATTCAAAAGTCGGACACCCTGAATCGTCTAAGATAGTTATGTTTTATTTAACACATGTTTCAGTGGGATACCAATTGGGACAGAGTAACAGATCAGCAGTCAATGTTCAGCGTTGTAGAAGACATATAAAAAAGATATTAAGCTAGTTAACGGAAAGTACATGTAGCTAACAAAAAGCATGTTCGAATCGTTTTAAATCACAATAATAATTTGTGAATTGGACGTAAATTGTTTGATTTATGCGGAAAATAATTGATTTAAAAGTTTTATCAATAGTGTCGAAAATATCAGTTTCAGAACTTATTGATAGAAAATGTTTATTCGTCAGTATTCGCCGAGGTATTCAAATTTGGATCCATGGTTACAATTACACAGTCAACCGGTTTCATGAAAATGTTTTGTAAATGAATTAATATTTTGTTCAGTACATCAAAATGTGATTAATGACCTCATTGCTGTTTGGTAAGAGCCAATAGAGTTCCATGTATAATGGCAAAACATAAATATTTTAAACTCGTCCCTCGTCAAGTCTTATTGGTGTTTGTTTTTAACTTATTGGATAAAAATTATCCCAGAAATATTCGGATCTCGCTAAAGTCGTAAATTTGATCTACATATGGTGATACATGAGATCTATAGTCAGTACGATGACGAACGCACGAACGTGTACCGCATTAACGTATTTTCGCGTTTTCGTTATCAAACAAACGCGTGCTCTCACATTATCAACATATAGCAATCGCATTATCTTCATCGTACTTTCGCGACGTCATCATCGTAATGTCCCGCTATCGTCATCGTACTGTCACGTTATCGTCATCGTACTTTCGCGATATCATCATCGTACTTTACTTTATTGCATCGTACTGTCACGTTATGGTCGTCGTACTTTCACGTTATCGTCATCGTTCTGTCACGTTATCGCCATTGCACTTAAACATTATCGTCATCGAAAAGACGCGTTATAATCATCGTTCAGTCGCGTTATAATCATCGTACTGTTGCGTTATCATCATTATAGAGTCGCGTTATCTTCATCGTAGTAGTTTGTGAGGGATTCATCCTACCGATGAACAAAATATTATATATTGCATTTTGCACTTTTCTTTGTTATATTTCATGCACATAATTTAACAAGAGGGCCACGATGGCTATAGGTCGCTAACCTGAGCTTAAGGCATTATAACAACAGGGCCAAATGGCACAAAACCACTAACCTGAGTATAAAGATCTGGGTCTTGCAGTTTCAGAAAAAGATTTTTATTGTCTATATAAAGCATGTGACCCACAGTGGCTACTTTCTACTCCAGGCGCATCATTGGAACAATCTTTGTAGAGGACCATTATACAATATTACATACCAAATATAAAACCGCTGGGCTTAACTGTTTCAATGGACACGATTTTTAAAGTCATTTTGCTATTTAAGTCTATATAAACAATGTGAACCCCCGGGGGGTGGCTAGTTTTGGCCCCATCATTTGAACAATCTTTGTAGAGGACCGCATACCAAATATGAGACCAATGGGTATCACAGGAAAAGATTTTTGAAGTAATTTTGCTGTTGAAGTCTATACAAACAATGTGACCCCCGGGGTGTAGCCAGTTTTGACCTCAGGGACATTTCAAGTCATTTTGCTATGTAAGTCTAGATTAGAAATGTGACTACCCCCCCCCCCCCCCCCCGAACGTGGGAAGTTTTGACCCAAGGGGCATCATTTGATCAATCTTTGTAGAGTACCACTAGAGGATGCCAAATACCAAATATAAAACCATTGGGCCATTAGAGATTTTTGAAGTTATTTTGCTATTTTAGTCTATGTAAACAATTTAAAAAGATTTTTCATTGGGACAATCTGTGTAGAGGACTATTGTGCGATTTTACATACCTTATATGAAACCTCTGAGCCTTGCGGTTTAAGATGAGAAGATTTTAAAAGTCAATTTGCAGTATACGTCTATATAAAAAATGCGACCCCCGGGGCGTAGCCATTTTTGACCCCAGGGGCAGCATTTGAACAATATTTGTAGAGGACCACTAGAAGATGCGACATACCAAATATGAAAGCTCTCAGCCATGCTGTTTCAGGGAAGAAGATTTTTTAAAGTTTTCACTTTTTTTTAAAATCTATTTTAGCTCTGGTGACCTACGACGCACGACAGACAAAGGGTGATCACAAAAGCAAGCTTAACATTGTCTTTTCATTTTTGACAACACAAAGATAACCTTATTACAAAACCTGCGTTAAAATCCAAATCATCTCTAGGGTAAGTCGCTCTGCTTTTCTTTTTATTTACGGATCATGTAACCACATTCAATTCATCTAGTGATGGAGATGCAGCATTAAAGAAAGCGAAAAGAGGTGATTTTTTTCTGTTTTGTGTTTATAAAGATGATTTAAAGCTGTGTATTTACCATTTAAAACAAGAACATGTGTTAAAATAAAGAACAATCATTATATAAGTTGCATGCAACATTACTTAATGCATTGCCAGAAAAATAGAATCAAAATTAGTTTACATAACTGAAAATTCTATGTTATCGGACATTTTAAAATTATTGTTTCAGAGTCCGAATACTTAGAGTATGTTTGAAACCATATCTACAGTATTATCACAAAAACCGCAAAGACTAGACATGCTCGTTAGTATTGTTATCTTCAGCGACGGTTCCCTTTCTTGTCGGCAGAGTTAATTTATTGCTCGCTACTGTATATTGGTAATTATACTACTTGTTAATTGGCATGCATGGTACGTTGCGAGATCAAATTGATAAACAATAGGACCCATAAAACGTTTACCGGTACAGATATTTGCTGTTACAATAATTTCATATTAGTATCTGAGAGATAACATAGATTACTAAGTATCTGAGAGTGTCTCACATCATAGAGACGCAAACAATGATCATTTTTGCTGATTTTGAGGCTGGCTGAGAACAATAATGCATACGGTACATGCCATGTTGCTCGCCACTTCAATCGATTGTCGGAAAATGGATATGAAGATCACACATACGCGCGCACGTATACACACACTTTAACAAGAGGTCACTTGCGGATTTGATCCGTCATTAAATGTGTTTATAATAAGTCGTGCATAGTATAGCTCGTTCAGATTGACCTGCACGTTGTTGCTCTTTCAGTTATTGAGAAGCATGGGACCCTTAGTTGCTGCCAGAATATGATTTTATCGACAAAACCATGAACATGAAAGAACGACATTTGGGGAGAACGTTTGGGGATGGGGATCATAATATACAAAGTTAAAAACTCCTGACCTGAGATGATTTATACCATTGTATCATGATTTGCATTCATTTTTCCTTTGCCTCAATGAAGGGTGTTACGTATAAACTTGTCTCAGGTCACTCTGAACGAGCTATAAAATGGATCAAAATCGATTTATTTCTGTATCAGTAATGGTATTGTTCTTCTGGAGCTAACGACTTTCAACAAAGACGAGTAAGGTAAACCCAAGCTTTACCTAACATACATGTAGTTTATGCCAATACTTTTGGAGTTGGTGTGCGTCGCATTAACATTCCAGGGTCTTATTGTCTATAATAAGATGATAACATATAACACAACATAGCTATGATTGCGAGAAGAGACGCGCCGTAAACCCGGATAATAGCCCTGTTTTATCGTTGAATAATTGAATTAAGTAATTGTAATAGCTTGTAATGTATTAATCCAATGCATCTATCCTAATGTATTGGGCAGTTGGATTACTGATGTGAATATGATAATATACAATGCAATATTAAAGATCAAAGTGCGTCTGTAATCGTGAATACTTTAGATTACTGTATAACTTGAGCAACGCGGTGACACATCAGGTTATGTCATTTTGACTGTATATCATACAACAAAATAGTATACGTTTTTATGTATATTTTTTCGTTACGTGAATTTTCAACTCAACTCAACTCACTTTATTAAGTAAATAAAGGCCACTGGCCCATAATACACAATATAGTACACAAATCATAATAGATAAATGTAGTTGCATTCCAACATCCAACACTAATAGTAATACATGTTTAAGTATTAATAGTATTCATAAGATGATATAAAAATATGCATAATTTATGTATCGTTTCATTGTTATTTGTACTCATCATAGTATAAAAATCATTGACAGTATTTCCTCCAAAATACCAGTTGTAAAGAAATTCTCGACGGATAACATCATATTTAGGACAATGAAAAAAAGCGTGAAATTCACAATCAATAACTGATATGTTATTTTCATTGAAACAAAAGGTACATATTCTCAAATCTTGAGCAATATTTAACTGCCTTCCAAGTTCACTGTTTCATTTGTGGTTCGCACATCTAAATCTAGCAAAAGCAATTTTATATTTGAAAGGGATTTCTAAGTCTAAATATCGCTCAGTATTAAGCAAAGTCTTATAATATTTATAATGATTACATCTAGATGAATTATTTATATCATTATACCAATTTTGGGTAAAGCAATCAGTTATGCGTTGGCGAAAACTATAAATAAATAAATCAATGTTACCAACATCTTGTGAGATCCATATGTATCCGTAGCCATACGTAAACAATAAAGATTTTACTTGTGTGGCCCAGCAAATACGCCCAGCGTCATCTATCGTCTTTAACATGTTATAACATTGTTTAGGATATCTATTGTTAGGCATTGTCACAAGCTTACACCAATACTTAATACAGTTAACAAAATATGTGACACATAAAGGAAGCCGCCCACATTCGCCAAGGATGATACATGTATTAGTATTTTTTTTAACATATAAATTTCGTTTGCAGAATTTGTTTTGGACTGATTCAATAATGTTTATATATTCATAACCCCAAATCTGTGATCCATAGCACAATATAGGTTTTACCATACTGTCAAATAGTACAAATAGTTCTTTAGTAGGGAAATTTCCAAAAGTCTTTTTGTAACTGTAAATTGAAAATATTGCTTTTTGTGCTTGCGCACTTAATTTATCATGTGCTGCATTCCACGATAATTTAGGCGTAAAAAGCAATCCCAGATATTTATAAACAGATGTTATATTTATTTTTATCCCACGAAAAGTCCAAGTTTCATAGTTTCTCAAAGGTCCGCCATTTCTAAAAACAATAATTTCAGTTTTTTCTAGATTAATCTCCATTCCTGTATTAATACAAAATTGATCTACGACATTTAAATGTTGTTGTAGTTTAATACCTGTTTCCGCACAACTAGCGATATCATCAGCAAACATAAGACATATAATGTCATTAATTTCATTGGAAATAAATATCCCAGATCCACAACTTTCACGCAGCATCACTGATAGTTCATCAATAAATAATGCAAAAATAGTCGAACTTGACTTGTCCCCCTGTCGGGTGCCAACGTTACATTTAAAAAACTCAGTTATTGTTATTGGGCATGAGTATTTATATTTCGCAGCAGACATGTCATTGCCTGTATTTTGAACTTTAACGCAGGAGTAAAGTGAACTATACATTTGTTTTAAAATGCGGAGAATTTTACCGTCAATTCCTTTTCTCTTCAAAGCATAAAATAATACACTATGATTTATTTTATCAACGGCCTTCTTAAAATCAATATATAAACAATAGAATCTACCCCCCTTTTTTGAGATATATTTCTGGACCATAGCTTGAAGACAAAATACATTATCTATCGCCGAATAGCCGGCGCGGAAACCAGCTTGAGATTCGTCAAATGTATTATTATCTGCCGCCCATTCATATAGACGTTTATTTATGATACCAGAAAATATCTTATACATCGTGTTTGTTAACGATATTCCACGGTAATTTGCTGGCGTATATGTAGGTCCAGATTTATGTATAGGACTTATAATACTCTGGCCCCAGGACTTCGGAAAGTCACCCATATCAAAGATTCTATTAAAAAGGGAAAGTAAGTACGGTGCGATATTGTCTATTGAATATTTATAGAATTCAGATGGTATTCCATCTATACCGCTACTTTTACCACACATTAATTTATGGATTTGAAATTTGACTTCGTTGAGTGAAATTGGCTCATTTAGAGGAATCATAGTGTCATTCACGATATCTGTATTAATGTTAATATTTATGTCAATACGTGGTGCTTGTGCATCATATAACAAACAAGTATATGTAATTATATCAGTTCATATGGAATTAATAATGTGTAAAATGTTGTTCAATGAAGTCATTTTCTTTGTACATCAAAAACGAACATCGTCAAGAGTGCATGGGGTATCAACTAGTCAATTGCCTTTGTATCAGCAATATTTATTAACATCAATTATATATTGTGTCACTTTTCTACCTGAGATGCATTTACTGTGCTGCAGGTGTCAATGCAATAATTACACAAATGATTATAACATGTCGCGTGACTATGAAAACAGTCATTAATACAGTGATTGTGCTTGAATTGCTTTAAACAACAAACTCTCTGACAATGTTGTTGTTCTAGTTACATTTATGTTGTTTTACTAGCCGTATTTTATGTTGCGCACATAAAAATGTTCCATTATTAAATGCATTATCAAACTTTGTAAATCAGCCATACATGAAGATATATGCCTAAATTTCTGCCCGGTTTGTATTAAGATAAATCAAATATATTCATGATAACTGATAACATGTCTTATCAATATTATCAATCCTTTATGCAACTTAAGAGTAATCTAAAGATACTGTTAGCAAAAAATATCAAAGTTATCAGTTACAGAACCAAGTTATCAATCAAGCCTAATGATGTTTAATAGTTTTGTTGCTGGTGGTAATTATATAGTTTGTATTACAGGCAAATCGCAGTTGAAAACCTACACTCGGGACAACAGATGCAGGTTTACAGCCATTAAACTAAGAACGAAAATCATGAACGAACAAAATAAAAGAAAGGCATTATCTAAAAAGAGGATGTTGCAGATGACGGAATAAAATACCTCCAGTGAGAATGATGCGCTCCTTAAAAAGAAACTACCCCAAAAAACTGATTTCAAGTTATAAGTTAATTTATTGTGATCATGTTGCCTTCACTTTCAAAATATTTAGACAAATATAAACAAAGCGAAACTCCAACAGGAGTGAACTCTTATTAGCAGCCCGAGGTTTTGTATTTGTGGCATATGACAAACATAAGTAATACAAGTATTTACTGGACACCTCTGTTAACACATTAAGCGCTGTGTACAAGAGGATTGTGAAGATGTTTTTATTTTCATTTGGAATTGAAAGGGCTCCTAGGATTTTGCCTCCGTAGTCAGAACGTTAATTGCATGCACTCTGTGTATATACTAAATGTAACTTCTATGTGTACGTTAACGTTAATTATGGTTGGAGAGTTGTGGCATAATGAAACGTGTACCCAGGCATGCAATGTTTTGAGGTTAAGCTACAGCATTGTATTTCGTTCGGAGTTTGTACCATAGTATTCGTATGAAATGCTGATACAATAACTTTTTTATTATTCTAAAAATGATCTGTTCTGCAACAACTGGTCACATTTTTGTGAATTAGACATGAAACAGAGGAATTCAAGGACTTGCAAGTTAGAATCACTCGGGATCATTATTTATCACTTTTTAAATCGATCCTTAATCATAATGATGTTTTCATTCTGTTTATACGATGTGCGAATTATGTGTGTCTTTAGATCTTTATGAAAATGAATAACTAATAACTTTTATCGCCGCGTTGTCGTCTGCGTCAGCGTTTGTTTTTTTCCTGGTAAAGTTTTTGTTTTAGTTTTTAGTCTATTTCTCAAAAACAATGAAAGGTATCTATTTGAAACATTCAATACGTGTTTATATCTAAAGGTTAATAAATTTCAGGTAATGTGATTGAATTTCCAGATTTATCTACCCTTTGTTTTTATAAAAAACTTACATTTTTGATAAATATATAATTTCTCAAAAACTATCAAATAACTATTGAAATGTAAGATACTTCAAGATACTTGTTTATGGTGCCTACCCCATTCTGCAGACATAACGAAGTAACTCTTTCAAGGCATTTGTTGGAGCTATTACCCTTTAAGCCCACCACCTTAGCACATCGCTATTGGTAAATGGGGATTGTCCTGCGTCGCTCGGCATCCTGTGTCCGTAATGCATCAACCCTTGGGCTCTATACTGACTTCACTTCTCATTCAATGTTTACCAAAATTGCACAGTTTGTCTATGACCTCAAATAATGGTGATAATTGGCCACATAAGGCCAGGAGAACCAGAGTTATCGCCCCATTTTTATGGAACAAAACTGCAAAATGGACTTTCTGCAACAAACTATTTCATTTTTCATCAGATATTGGCCAAACTTGCACAGCGTGTGTAGGACCATAAGATATAAAAACAATCTCAAAAAGGTCTACATTGGAGAACAGACATTAAGTTATTGTTCCTTGTTTGTCAAAAAACATGCAAAAATGAACACCGTTGAGGATACAGAATCCACGTTTTTGTCTCATTTTGACCAAACTTACACTAATGTATTGTTGTCACTGTTTTAATTATTGTTTGGTGAAAAAGAACATATCACCGAATATGGAATTAAGCTGGATGTTAGAACCTAGGATTCCAGATATAGGGTAAATCTCTGTGTAATGTAACTATGATTGAGCTTGGTAAACATATCAGAGATTTATTGTGGTTTACCTTGGTCCCAAAAGTTTCGACCATGAATGTCTTTGTACAGTATTGCAAATGCAAATTGCAAGGTAAATAGTATATGTACACCTAGGCCGGACATGCATCTGTATTGCACCTGTCGATTGCCAGATTAACTTGGTCACCGCTTTGGGCCATCATGGCCATTTTGTTCAACTAATAATTTTCGCTTTAGGTCCAATTTGACCATACATATATGACGTTTGGTCTTAAAACTCATTGTACTTGATCACAGTGATAGATTTCAGTTGACAAGAGACCGTTAGGATTTTGTTAGAGTAATTGTCCGTTTTTATCAACTATTCCACTTTAGGTCAAATTTAACAGTATCTATAAGAGATATTGTCTTGAAATTCAATACACGTCATCATAGTGATGAACCCATTCTATAAACAAAAGACCAGAGTACAGTAAAATGTGTGAAAGTCAAGCGTCCAGAACCCGAAGGCGATGTTCTTGGTTATTCTAATATTGCTTTAGCTAAGTTTTATGTTATTTTATGCGGATGTTTATGTAGGGAAAGATCACAAAAGGTACAGTGTGCTGCTAAAACAAAGAGTATGTTGACATTTTCTAACAATTTGCTAAATCCAGGGTGGTTAGTTGTCTAATGCTTATAATTACAGTTGTTAAGCATGGGCTATTAAATTCTCGTTTAATATTTAAAAACATCATATTAAATAAAGACATTTTACCGTTCTGTGTTGACCAGCCCAAATGGTAAGCAGGGAGGAAACACAAAAAATACCAGAGTGTACTAGCCTGTTTTTTTTTTATTAATTAAGTAGATCAACAAATCGATCACATTATAAAGCAAAATTTCTTATTTGAATTTTCGTTTCGTTCAATTTCGTCCTGATGATGATGTTATATCGCTTTTTATGTTATACAGTTTTCTGAGCATAATTGTTAGCTGATGTTTATAAGGATGGGTGTCTATTTGTATTGACTCTTATGTCCTTATTTCGGTAAGTTTAGAGTTTAGTACCTTTCCGTAAGTTATGCAGATAACCTTATCAACTTGCGGCAATTTTAATCAGGCTTGAAATTTCGTTTTGTTGAAGGTCAACTTGATAATGACAATTTATTATATCATCATAATTAAAACGAATATATCATAGCGTATAGCAATTGTTTCATTGTCATTATATGAAGTATTTCTTTCAAGAATCATTGAATTATTTACTTGTTTTAATTGACATTACATGAAGTATTTCTTTCTGTTCAGTGATTGTTTTAATTGTTTAAATTGTGTTGTTGTTTGTATTATTGTATAATTGTTGTTATTTTAAAATGATATGCTCTTAAGCAATGGGAAAGTAAATAAATGGTAAGACACTAACGTGCTTTATATTTATACATGTATTATAAAATCGGACCGTTATAATGCGATTAATAATGATATCGGGTGCGATAGCCTTTCCCTTCACATTAGCAGTTTTACTTTGCGCGCAATCATGTTGTTTTTTCAATATGGTTGTTACAGATCACAGCAAACCTTTTTTATTAAAGTTAAAACATTAAAAGGGCCTGTTCACATATTGACGAATTGACTATTTTCCATTTGACAATTTGTCTCTTATTCCAATTATAAAAATAATACTGTATGTAAAGGAGCGAAATGATACACATACTGTAAACACCAGTTCGTTAATCATTAATTGTAAGGCTAAACGACAGAATAATGTGGAATGTTTCTGTTTTCGTTAAAATTGTTGTCATCACCTATATCAATGATATAATGTTATACAAAAACGATTAAACCGTAATGGCCGAGTCGTTAAGGTATTAGCCTTTTGATGCGGAGTTCTGAGGCTCTTACCCCGGTGGGAGCAACTTTTTTCTCTTTGTGATCTATTGTAGTTACGATGCACCGTTAAGATTTCTTAGGGCATACTTCAAAAATACAAATATCATAATGCGAACAATTCCCACCACCTTAAAACCAACACATTTTAATTATTAGTTTTTCAAGATGTCTGAACGAATTCAGTTTGATAAAAGCAATGCACATTTATTAAAATTTAAGTTGAACATTACATACATGTTGGTTATTTAAGAATTGAACTACCATGATCTGCTCTTCAGCGATGTTTGAGGTTTGTTTTGGCCTGTATGAATAAATTAGGTTCCAAAAGCTGACCTTCATACATTGACGAAGCGCAGACAATATACATTCAATGCCTATAATTGCAATTCGATGCTAAATTGTTTTCTTCTTCACTTAAAAGGACAAAAATGACCAGTTAAACATATTTAATCTTGCGTACTTGCGTTCAAATACATTGGATTTCTATGTATTTACATTTGAGTCCCGTCTTCGTTTGCTTGTGAAAAAAGATGCTTCTACAAATGTCAATTATATTCAAATCAATCTGCAATATTATCCATATTACTTGGATATTTTACACAAAAGACCACGTGCGTAATGTCTGTGATATTCACGGAGTATGTATTGTGATTTTGAAATTCGATTAATGAACATTATCCTTTATCAAAACCCAGATCAGTGAATGGTTAACTGGCCTAATTAATATTTGTCGTATGGTGGCATAGAACTGCCAAATGACAACCACTTTAGGTTCGTGTTATAAATCTTATACTTTCTTTACGTAAGATAAAATGCAAGAAAGTGTCAAACATTATTTGCATTCCATGGTATTTAGTAAACGACACACGACAAAAGTCAGTGCGCAACGTATCTGAAAGTAAGCCTGTCTTAAATATATGTTAGAAAAAAGCTGTTATTCCAAATATATAACATGATGCCACAGTTTTAACTCATATCTTAATTGGCCTTATTTATAGAATAGACAATATATTTTGTATTATTCCATATTACGAAGATATTACAACTAAAATTATATTATTTTTTACACAAACAAAAACCAAATACAGGTATATGGTCATGCATAGTCTATAGCTTAAAAAGCGAAATATCAAACATGTGTTTATTTGAATTACATGCATTATTGACAAAAATATAAATGTGATGAAGAACAATGTTATGTGTATGTCATCAATATATTTGTTTATTTAATTCTAATTCAATTTAAACATCAATGTCGGTATTCCTGGTGTGAATCATCGGTTCGATTTAAAAAAAAAAGTTTATTTTATAATACTTAATTTAGAGCGGATCTATAAATAATAAGATGTAAGCATGAAGCATGCTACCAAAATTTAAAAGTAAACACTTTAGTAAATCAGCTGTCAGTTATATGTTTGAATAGTCTTAACATTTCACATTTTAATGTCCGATGATTTAGAACGCACTTCAGTGAGAGAAAAAAAAATAAAACAACAACGCTAACATATTCTTTTATAAGCAATCTTATTTAGGAGTTTGTGCCTATTTAAAAAATAAATTTGATTCGTTTTCTTTCAAGGAAAGCGACTGCATTACTGTAAGGGCAAAAAAAAGCCTCCAATCCTTATACTTCAATGAAAGGGGTATCACAAGTTAACAAAATGCCGGGTAAACCACCGATGTCTCCTAAAGGTTGTCTATTTATATATCCTAAAGGTTGTACATTGATGTCTCCTAAAGGTTGAATCGGTGTCACCTAAACACTGCATCGGTATAATCTCAATGGTTCCTTGCTCTTTTCCTGTAACATTAAATATCGCTCACAGGATAAAATCAAGAGTCGGCCACCGTGAATTGACTTCGATAATGTTTTATGTCACATTTTAATATTAAAAGTTATGCGAAAAAAAGACATACTACAAAAGATCGTGCGCATCTAAACGGGAATCAGTATCGACTTAGAATATAAGTTGCAAAAAAACTGTTGTTCGAATCATCTTAAAGTATACCACACCTTTAAGTCATATCAAGGGCGTTGTTATATTTAGATGGTAAAATATATAATTTATCCCTTTTTATTATGAAGATATTACATGAGTCAAAACATTAACATCAAGAAATATATGTACATGTGTATGCGTAATACTGAGATTAAACATCGAGATCTCAGAACTATAAACATTATTATTATATGCATTACTTTACAAAATGTGATTTAGTACTATGAAGTGTACATGCATGCCATTTTATCACCAAGAAAGCTCCCATTCATGTCTCCTAAAGGTTGCATCGGTGTCATCCAAAGGCTGCATCAATGTACTTGCTTGTTTTACGGTAGCACTTATTTGTCCGTTGAATTCAAAAGTCGGACACCCTGAATCGTCTAAGATATTTATGTTTTATATAACACAGGTTTCAGTGGGATACCAATTGGGACAGAGTAACAGATCAGCAGTCAACGTGCAGCGTTGTAGAAGACATATAAAAAAGATATTAAGCTAGTTAAAGGAAAGTACATGTAGCTAACAAAACGCATGTTCGAATCGTTTTAAATCACAATAATAATTTGTGAATTCGATAGCCGGAATAGCCGGTATGTTTGATTTATGCGGAAAATAATTGATTTAATAGTTTTATCAACAGTGCCGAAAATATCAGTTTCAGAACTTATTGATGGGAAATGATTTTTCGTCAGTATTCGCCGAGGTATTCAAATTCGATTTTTACATACCTTATATGAAACCTCTGGGCCTTGCGGTTTAAGATGAGAAGATTTTAAAAGTCAATTTGCGGTATACGTCTATATAAAAAATGTGACCCCCGGGGCGTAGCCAGTTTCGACCCAAGGGGCAGCATTTGAACAATATTTGTAGATGACCACATGCGACATACCAAATATGAAAGCTCTCAGCCATGCAGTTTCAGGGAAGAAGATTTTTAAAGTTTTCACTTTTTTAATCTATTTTAGCTCTGGTGACCTACGACGCACGACAGACAACGGGTGATCACAAAAGCAAGCTTAACATTGTCTTTTCATTTTTGACAATACAAAGATAACCTTATTACAAAACCTGTGTTTAAAACCCAAATCATCTGTAGGGTAAGTCGCTCTGCTTTTCTTTTTATTTACGGATCATGTAACCACGTTTAATTCATCTAGTGATCATCAAAGAAAGTGAACAGAGGTGATTTTTTCTGTTTTGTTTTTATAAAGATGATTTAAAGCTGTGTATTTACCTTTTAAAGGAAGAATATGTGTTAAAATAAAGAACAATCATTATATAAGTTGCATGCAACATTACTTAATGCATTGTCAGAAAAATAGAATCAAAATTAGTTTACATAACTGAAACTTCTATGTTATCGGACATTTAAAATTATTGTTTCAGTGTCCGAATACTTAGAATCTGTTCGAAACCATATCTACAATATTATCACAAAAACCGCAAAGGGTAGACATGCTCGTTAGTATTGTTATCTTCAGCGACGGTTCCCTTTCTTGTCGGCAGAGTAAATTTATTGCTATTTACTGTATATTGGTAATTATACTACTTGTTAATTGGCATGCGTGGTCCAGCAAATACGTTGCGAGATAAAATTGATAAACAATAGGACCCATGAAATGTTTACTGGTGCAGATATTTGCTGTTACAATAATTACAAATTAGTATCTGTCCGAAAACAAAGATTACTAAGTATTTTAGAGTGTCTCAAAACATAGAGACGCAAACAATGATTATTTTTGGTGATTTTGAGGCTGTCCGAGAACAAGAATCGATACGGTACATGCCATGTTGCTCGCCACTTCAATCGATTGTCGGAAAATGGATATGAAGATCACACGTACGCACGCACGCATACACACACTTTAACAAGAGGTCACTTGCGGATTTGATCCGTCATTAAATGTGTTTACAATAAGTCGTGTATAGTATAGCTCGTTCAGATTGATCTGCAGGTTGTTGCTCTTTCAGTTATTGAGAAGCACGGGACCCTTATTTGCTGCCAGAATATGATTTTATCGACAAAACCATGAACATGAAAGAAAAACATTGAACTTTGGAGAAAATGTATTATTTCAAAGAACGTTTGGTGATGGGGCTCACAATATACAAAGTTAAAAACTCCTGACCTGAGATGATTTATACCATTGTATTATGGTTTGCATTCATTTTTCCTTTGCCTCAATGAAGGGTGTTACGTATAAATTTGTCTCAGTTCACTCTGAACGAGCTATAAAACGGATCAAAATCGACTTATTTCTGTATCAGTAATGGTATTGTTCTTCTGGAGCTTTCGACTTTTAACAAACACGAGTAAGGTAAATGCTCCGTTTTGCTCATTTCATTTGCTTTACAGACAGAGACTATTTCCGATGGACAAGTATTGAGACAGCAGCAATAAAGAGAGACTTCAGGCACAAAATAGAAAAAGAAGAAGGCAACTCGTTTGCCCAGAGATTTAAGTCCTTCATAATGATGATAATTATTATAAAATAATTAGAATTAGAAGTGATTAGAGATGCTCACCGTTCGTTTAATGTATTGAACTGGTCCATGGTGTTGAATGGGAAAAAAGTTCCAACAAACCCAAGCTTCACCTAACCAACATGTAGTATATGCCAATACATTTGGAGTTGGTTGTGCGTCGCATTAACATTCAAGGGCCTAATTAGCTATAATTATATAATAAGATGATAACATATAACACAACATAGCTATTCTTGCGAGAAGAGACGCGCCGTAAACCCGGATAATAGCCCTGTAATCGTGAATATTTTTGATTACTGTATAACTTGAGCAACACTGCGACACATCAGGTTATGTCATTTTGACTGCATATCATACAACAAAATAGTATACGTTTTTATGTATATGTAATTATATCAGTTCATATGGAATAAATGTATGAAATGTTGTTTAGTGAAGTCATTTTCTTTATACATAAAACGTACATCGTCAACATTGCATGGGGTATCAACTAGTAAATTGCCTTTGTATCAGCACTGTTTATTAATATCAACTATATATTGTGTCACTTTTCTACCTGAGATGCATTTACTGTGCTGCAGGTGTCCATGCAATAATTACACATATGATTATAACATGTCGCGTGACTATGATTGCTTGAATTGCTTTAAACAACAAACTCTCTGACAATGTTGTTGTTCTAGTCACATTTATCTTGTTTTACTAGCCGTATTTTATGTTGCGCACATAAAAATGTTCCATTATTAAATGCATTATCAAACTTTGTAAATCAGCCATACATGAAGATATATGCCTAAATTTCTGCCCGGTTTGTATTAAGATAAATCAAATATATTCATGATAACTGATAACATGTCTTATCAGTATTATCAATCACTGATGCAACTTAAGAGTAATCTAAAGATACTGTTAGCAAAAAATACCAAAGTAACTATAACGTTATCAGTTACAAAACCAAGTTATCAATCAAGGCTAATGATGTTTAATAGCTTTGTTGCTGGTGGTAATTATATAGTTTGTGTTACAGGCACATCGCAGTTAGAAACCTACATTCGGGACAACAGATGCAGGTTTACAGCCATTAAACTAAGAACGAAAATCATGAACGAACAAAATAAAAGAAAGGCATTATCGAAAAAGAGGATGTTGCAGATGACGGAATAAAATACCTCCAGCGAGAATGATGCGCTCCTTAAAAAGAAACTAAACAAAAACCTGATTTCAAGTTATAAGTTAATTTATTGTGATCAGATTGCCTTTACTTTAAAAAATATTTAGACAAGTATAAACAAAGCGAAACTCCAGCAGGAGAGAACTCTTATTAGCAGCCCGAGGTTTTTTATTTATGGCATATGGCAAACATAAGTAATACAAGTATTTACTGCACACCTCTGTTGAAACATTAAGCGCTGTGTAAAAGAGGATTGTGAAGATGTTTTTATTTTCAGTTGGATTGAAAGGGCTCCTAGGATTTTGCCTCCGTAGTCAGAACGTTAATTGCATGCGCTCTGTGTATATACTAAATGTAACTTCTCTGTGTACGTTAACGTTAATTATGGTTGGAGAGTTGTGGCACAATTGAAACGTGTACCCATGCATTTAATGTGTTGAGGTTAAGCTACAGCATTGTATTTTGTTCAGAGTTTGTACCATAGTATTCGTATAAAATGCTTATACAATAACTTAGTGAAACATACACATTTTATTTTTTATTATTCTAGAAATGATCTGTTCTGCAACAACTGGTCACATTTGTTTGGATTAGACATGAAACAGAGGAATTCAAGGACTTCCAAGTTAGAATCATTCGGGATCATTATTTATCACTTTTTAAATCGATCCTTAATCATAATGATGATATATATTTTTCTATTAATTCAGTTGAATTAATATTCTCTTGTATTACGATCTAATTTGAATTGCACTGCTATGTGGATTTAGTTTATTTTAAAGTGCGTGTTTTGTGATAAATTCTGGGCTAAGTGTGAGGTTCGGCTTTTGCATTGAGCGTTCTAAGGCGGTGACCCCAGCTTTAATCATTTTTGGTTTATTCGTGTCTCTTGTGTGATTTCTAAGTTGCCAAGTGTGTATTTTCCCTTTTAAGTGAGTAATTCTGGGCTAACTATGAGGTTTGGCATTCCTTTAAACTGGTTTAAAGCCCAAATGCTTTGCTTTGACCGTTCCAAGGCGGTGACCCCAGTTGTAATTATTTTAATGTTGTGTGTTGTGTTGTTTTTAATGTCCTTTATTGTATAGGCTTTTGGTAACTTGCCTCACATGAAGGCCCAACGGATGTTAATAAGGTTTCTCTCCCGATGATGTCTCTGGAGTTTAATTGTTCCTATATTTAAAACTCAACAGAACTGATACTATATACGTGCAATAATTGGTAGAAAAGCACGTTATTGTAACAAAAATGTAGGTTCTTCAGTTATTTTAAGGTTTACAAATCTAATTTTAGATAATTTTAGAGGGGGCGTACGCCATTTCCGCCCCCTCTAAATCCGCCCTTAATAATAATAATAATAATAATAATAATAATAATAATAAATAAAAACAACAAAAACAGCAACAATGAAAACACCACAATAACAACAACGATTTAATAATAATTATAATAAAAATAATAATAATAATAATAATCATCATCATCATCATCCTTATCATAGAAATAATAATAATAATAATAATAATAATAATAAATAACAATAATAATAATAATAATAATAATAATAAATAATGATACTACTACTAATAATAATAATGATAAATAACAATAATAATGATAATAATAATAATAATGATAACAATAATAATTATAATAATAATAAACACTTCAACATTTTAAACGATTAGATTTATATATTATAAAACCACATAAAAATTGTCAGGATATCTTCCAATTCCAAATTTGGTATGTGTGTACTTCTTTGCGAATTCGGATTGGCAATTTTAGTCTGCTAAAGCCGACAATATAGAGCATGTTGTAGTTGATCTGTTTAGCACATCTGCTAGCATAATAATAAAACACTATATAGAACAAAATTAGTTTATTGCAAATGGAAAAAATTTGAATCCAAACGAGTGTGCGCCAAAAAAAAGGAGCCCACTTTTATAGATCCACTTACAAAATGGCGCAGTATAAATCACTATCATATATGTAACCTTCTGGCGACATTAATATATATAATGCAACCTATGGTGATCATTTCCACTAAAGGTTGGTTTTTTTCATGAACAAACAGCGCTTTACCTTTAGGCGACAGCCAATTTATGTATATCCTACACGCCTAGTATTAAAAGAGTATTATGTGTAAGTAAAGCTTAACTATACTTATAAAAACCTTTTTTTATGACAAACTAAGTAAAAAAGATATTCTATAAGGATATACTTCACATGAAGGATATTGTCTACCAAAGGTTTGTTAGATATGCAAAGTATCCCGAAGGTTCAATTTGTAAGTATATATATATATATATATATATATATATATATATATATATATATACTTACAAATTGAACCTTCGGGATACTTTGCATATCTAACAAACCTTTGGTAGACAATATCCTTCATGTGAAGTATATCCTTATAGAATATCTTTTTTACTTAGTTTGTCATAAAAAAAGGTTTTTATAAGTATAGTTAAGCTTTACTTACACATAATACTCTTTTAATACTAGGCGTGTAGGATATACATAAATTGGCTGTCGCCTAAAGGTAAAGCGCTGTTTGTTCATGAAAAAAACCAACCTTTAGTGGAAATGATCACCATAGGTTGCATTATATATATTAATGTCGCCAGAAGGTTACATATATGATAGTGATTTATACTGCGCCATTTTGTAAGTGGATCTATAAAAGTGGGCTCCTTTTTTTTGGCGCACACTCGTTTGGATTCAAATTTTTTCCATTTGCAATAAACTAATTTTGTTCTATATAGTGTTTTATTATTATGCTAGCAGATGTGCTAAACAGATCAACTACAACATGCTCTATATTGTCGGCTTTAGCAGACTAAAATTGCCAATCCGAATTCGCAAAGAAGTACACACATACCAAATTTGGAATTGGAAGATATCCTGACAATTTTTATGTGGTTTTATAATATATAAATCTAATCGTTTAAAATGTTGAAGTGTTTATTATTATTATAATTATTATTGTTATCATTATTATTATTATTATCATTATTATTGTTATTTATCATTATTATTATTAGTAGTAGTATCATTATTTATTATTATTATTATTATTATTATTATTGTTATTTATTATTATTATTATTATTATTATTATTATTTCTATGATAAGGATGATGATGATGATGATTATTATTATTATTATTATTTTTATTATAATTATTATTAAATCGTTGTTGTTATTGTGGTGTTTTCATTGTTGCTGTTTTTGTTGTTTTTATTTATTATTATTATTATTATTATTATTATTATTATTATTAAGGGCGGATTTAGAGGGGGCGGAAATGGCGTACGCCCCCTCTAAAATTATCTAAAATTAGATTTGTAAACCTTAAAATAACTGAAGAACCTACATTTTTGTTACAATAACGTGCTTTTCTACCAATTATTGCACGTATATAGTATCAGTTCTGTTGAGTTTTAAATATAGGAACAATTAAACTCCAGAGACATCATCGGGAGAGAAACCTTATTAACATCCGTTGGGCCTTCATGTGAGGCAAGTTACCAAAAGCCTATACAATAAAGGACATTAAAAACAACACAACACACAACATTAAAATAATTACAACTGGGGTCACCGCCTTGGAACGGTCAAAGCAAAGCATTTGGGCTTTAAACCAGTTTAAAGGAATGCCAAACCTCATAGTTAGCCCAGAATTACTCACTTAAAAGGGAAAATACACACTTGGCAACTTAGAAATCACACAAGAGACACAAATAAACCAAAAATGATTAAAGCTGGGGTCACCGCCTTAGAACGCTCAATGCAAAAGCCGAACCTCACACTTAGCCCAGAATTTATCACAAAACACGCACTTTAAAATAAACTAAATCCACATAGCAGTGCAATTCAAATTAGATCGTAATACAAGAGAATATTAATTCAACTGAATTAATAGAAAAATATATATCATCATTATGATTAAGGATCGATTTAAAAAGTGATAAATAATGATCCCGAATGATTCTAACTTGGAAGTCCTTGAATTCCTCTGTTTCATGTCTAATCCAAACAAATGTGACCAGTTGTTGCAGAACAGATCATTTCTAGAATAATAAAAAATAAAATGTGTATGTTTCACTAAGTTATTGTATAAGCATTTTATACGAATACTATGGTACAAACTCTGAACAAAATACAATGCTGTAGCTTAACCTCAACACATTAAATGCATGGGTACACGTTTCAATTGTGCCACAACTCTCCAACCATAATTAACGTTAACGTACACAGAGAAGTTACATTTAGTATATACACAGAGCGCATGCAATTAACGTTCTGACTACGGAGGCAAAATCCTAGGAGCCCTTTCAATCCAACTGAAAATAAAAACATCTTCACAATCCTCTTTTACACAGCGCTTAATGTTTCAACAGAGGTGTGCAGTAAATACTTGTATTACTTATGTTTGCCATATGCCATAAATAAAAAACCTCGGGCTGCTAATAAGAGTTCTCTCCTGCTGGAGTTTCGCTTTGTTTATACTTGTCTAAATATTTTTTAAAGTAAAGGCAATCTGATCACAATAAATTAACTTATAACTTGAAATCAGGTTTTTGTTTAGTTTCTTTTTAAGGAGCGCATCATTCTCGCTGGAGGTATTTTATTCCGTCATCTGCAACATCCTCTTTTTCGATAATGCCTTTCTTTTATTTTGTTCGTTCATGATTTTCGTTCTTAGTTTAATGGCTGTAAACCTGCATCTGTTGTCCCGAATGTAGGTTTCTAACTGCGATGTGCCTGTAACACAAACTATATAATTACCACCAGCAACAAAGCTATTAAACATCATTAGCCTTGATTGATAACTTGGTTTTGTAACTGATAACGTTATAGTTACTTTGGTATTTTTTGCTAACAGTATCTTTAGATTACTCTTAAGTTGCATCAGTGATTGATAATACTGATAAGACATGTTATCAGTTATCATGAATATATTTGATTTATCTTAATACAAACCGGGCAGAAATTTAGGCATATATCTTCATGTATGGCTGATTTACAAAGTTTGATAATGCATTTAATAATGGAACATTTTTATGTGCGCAACATAAAATACGGCTAGTAAAACAAGATAAATGTGACTAGAACAACAACATTGTCAGAGAGTTTGTTGTTTAAAGCAATTTAAGCAATCATAGTCACGCGACATGTTATAATCATATGTGTAATTATTGCATGGACACCTGCAGCACAGTAAATGCATCTCAGGTAGAAAAGTGACACAATATATAGTTGATATTAATAAACAGTGCTGATACAAAGGCAATTTACTAGTTGATACCCCATGCAATGTTGACGATGTACGTTTTATGTATAAAGAAAATGACTTCACTAAACAACATTTCATACATTTATTCCATATGAACTGATATAATTACATATACATAAAAACGTATACTATTTTGTTGTATGATATGCAGTCAAAATGACATAACCTGATGTGTCGCAGTGTTGCTCAAGTTATACAGTAATCAAAAATATTCACGATTACAGGGCTATTATCCGGGTTTACGGCGCGTCTCTTCTCGCAAGAATAGCTATGTTGTGTTATATGTTATCATCTTATTATATAATTATAGCTAATTAGGCCCTTGAATGTTAATGCGACGCACAACCAACTCCAAATGTATTGGCATATACTACATGTTGGTTAGGTGAAGCTTGGGTTTGTTGGAACTTTTTTCCCATTCAACACCATGGACCAGTTCAATACATTAAACGAACGGTGAGCATCTCTAATCACTTCTAATTCTAATTATTTTATAATAATTATCATCATTATGAAGGACTTAAATCTCTGGGCAAACGAGTTGCCTTCTTCTTTTTCTATTTTGTGCCTGAAGTCTCTCTTTATTGCTGCTGTCTCAATACTTGTCCATCGGAAATAGTCTCTGTCTGTAAAGCAAATGAAATGAGCAAAACGGAGCATTTACCTTACTCGTGTTTGTTAAAAGTCGAAAGCTCCAGAAGAACAATACCATTACTGATACAGAAATAAGTCGATTTTGATCCGTTTTATAGCTCGTTCAGAGTGAACTGAGACAAATTTATACGTAACACCCTTCATTGAGGCAAAGGAAAAATGAATGCAAACCATAATACAATGGTATAAATCATCTCAGGTCAGGAGTTTTTAACTTTGTATATTGTGAGCCCCATCACCAAACGTTCTTTGAAATAATACATTTTCTCCAAAGTTCAATGTTTTTCTTTCATGTTCATGGTTTTGTCGATAAAATCATATTCTGGCAGCAAATAAGGGTCCCGTGCTTCTCAATAACTGAAAGAGCAACAACCTGCAGATCAATCTGAACGAGCTATACTATACACGACTTATTGTAAACACATTTAATGACGGATCAAATCCGCAAGTGACCTCTTGTTAAAGTGTGTGTATGCGTGCGTGCGTACGTGTGATCTTCATATCCATTTTCCGACAATCGATTGAAGTGGCGAGCAACATGGCATGTACCGTATCGATTCTTGTTCTCGGACAGCCTCAAAATCACCAAAAATAATCATTGTTTGCGTCTCTATGTTTTGAGACACTCTAAAATACTTAGTAATCTTTGTTTTCGGACAGATACTAATTTGTAATTATTGTAACAGCAAATATCTGCACCAGTAAACATTTCATGGGTCCTATTGTTTATCAATTTTATCTCGCAACGTATTTGCTGGACCACGCATGCCAATTAACAAGTAGTATAATTACCAATATACAGTAAATAGCAATAAATTTACTCTGCCGACAAGAAAGGGAACCGTCGCTGAAGATAACAATACTAACGAGCATGTCTACCCTTTGCGGTTTTTGTGATAATATTGTAGATATGGTTTCGAACAGATTCTAAGTATTCGGACACTGAAACAATAATTTTAAATGTCCGATAACATAGAAGTTTCAGTTATGTAAACTAATTTTGATTCTATTTTTCTGACAATGCATTAAGTAATGTTGCATGCAACTTATATAATGATTGTTCTTTATTTTAACACATATTCTTCCTTTAAAAGGTAAATACACAGCTTTAAATCATCTTTATAAAAACAAAACAGAAAAAATCACCTCTGTTCACTTTCTTTGATGATCACTAGATGAATTAAACGTGGTTACATGATCCGTAAATAAAAAGAAAAGCAGAGCGACTTACCCTACAGATGATTTGGGTTTTAAACACAGGTTTTGTAATAAGGTTATCTTTGTATTGTCAAAAATGAAAAGACAATGTTAAGCTTGCTTTTGTGATCACCCGTTGTCTGTCGTGCGTCGTAGGTCACCAGAGCTAAAATAGATTAAAAAAGTGAAAACTTTAAAAATCTTCTTCCCTGAAACTGCATGGCTGAGAGCTTTCATATTTGGTATGTCGCATGTGGTCATCTACAAATATTGTTCAAATGCTGCCCCTTGGGTCGAAACTGGCTACGCCCCGGGGGTCACATTTTTTATATAGACGTATACCGCAAATTGACTTTTAAAATCTTCTCATCTTAAACCGCAAGGCCCAGAGGTTTCATATAAGGTATGTAAAAATCGAATTTGAATACCTCGGCGAATACTGACGAAAAATCATTTCCCATCAATAAGTTCTGAAACTGATATTTTCGGCACTGTTGATAAAACTATTAAATCAATTATTTTCCGCATAAATCAAACATACCGGCTATTCCGGCTATCGAATTCACAAATTATTATTGTGATTTAAAACGATTCGAACATGCGTTTTGTTAGCTACATGTACTTTCCTTTAACTAGCTTAATATCTTTTTTATATGTCTTCTACAACGCTGCACGTTGACTGCTGATCTGTTACTCTGTCCCAATTGGTATCCCACTGAAACCTGTGTTATATAAAACATAAATATCTTAGACGATTCAGGGTGTCCGACTTTTGAATTCAACGGACAAATAAGTGCTACCGTAAAACAAGCAAGTACATTGATGCAGCCTTTGGATGACACCGATGCAACCTTTAGGAGACATGAATGGGAGCTTTCTTGGTGATAAAATGGCATGCATGTACACTTCATAGTACTAAATCACATTTTGTAAAGTAATGCATATAATAATAATGTTTATAGTTCTGAGATCTCGATGTTTAATCTCAGTATTACGCATACACATGTACATATATTTCTTGATGTTAATGTTTTGACTCATGTAATATCTTCATAATAAAAAGGGATAAATTATATATTTTACCATCTAAATATAACAACGCCCTTGATATGACTTAAAGGTGTGGTATACTTTAAGATGATTCGAACAACAGTTTTTTTGCAACTTATATTCTAAGTCGATACTGATTCCCGTTTAGATGCGCACGATCTTTTGTAGTATGTCTTTTTTTCGCATAACTTTTAATATTAAAATGTGACATAAAACATTATCGAAGTCAATTCACGGTGGCCGACTCTTGATTTTATCCTGTGAGCGATATTTAATGTTACAGGAAAAGAGCAAGGAACCATTGAGATTATACCGATGCAGTGTTTAGGTGACACCGATTCAACCTTTAGGAGACATCAATGTACAACCTTTAGGATATATAAATAGACAACCTTTAGGAGACATCGGTGGTTTACCCGGCATTTTGTTAACTTGTGATACCCCTTTCATTGAAGTATAAGGATTGGAGGCTTTTTTTTGCCCTTACAGTAATGCAGTCGCTTTCCTTGAAAGAAAACGAATCAAATTTATTTTTTAAATAGGCACAAACTCCTAAATAAGATTGCTTATAAAAGAATATGTTAGCGTTGTTGTTTTATTTTTTTTTCTCTCACTGAAGTGCGTTCTAAATCATCGGACATTAAAATGTGAAATGTTAAGACTATTCAAACATATAACTGACAGCTGATTTACTAAAGTGTTTACTTTTAAATTTTGGTAGCATGCTTCATGCTTACATCTTATTATTTATAGATCCGCTCTAAATTAAGTATTATAAAATAAACTTTTTTTTTTAAATCGAACCGATGATTCACACCAGGAATACCGACATTGATGTTTAAATTGAATTAGAATTAAATAAACAAATATATTGATGACATACACATAACATTGTTCTTCATCACATTTATATTTTTGTCAATAATGCATGTAATTCAAATAAACACATGTTTGATATTTCGCTTTTTAAGCTATAGACTATGCATGACCATATACCTGTATTTGGTTTTTGTTTGTGTAAAAAATAATATAATTTTAGTTGTAATATCTTCGTAATATGGAATAATACAAAATATATTGTCTATTCTATAAATAAGGCCAATTAAGATATGAGTTAAAACTGTGGCATCATGTTATATATTTGGAATAACAGCTTTTTTCTAACATATATTTAAGACAGGCTTACTTTCAGATACGTTGCGCACTGACTTTTGTCGTGTGTCGTTTACTAAATACCATGGAATGCAAATAATGTTTGACACTTTCTTGCATTTTATCTTACGTAAAGAAAGTATAAGATTTATAACACGAACCTAAAGTGGTTGTCATTTGGCAGTTCTATGCCACCATACGACAAATATTAATTAGGCCAGTTAACCATTCACTGATCTGGGTTTTGATAAAGGATAATGTTCATTAATCGAATTTCAAAATCACAATACATACTCCGTGAATATCACAGACATTACGCACGTGGTCTTTTGTGTAAAATATCCAAGTAATATGGATAATATTGCAGATTGATTTGAATATAATTGACATTTGTAGAAGCATCTTTTTTCACAAGCAAACGAAGACGGGACTCAAATGTAAATACATAGAAATCCAATGTATTTGAACGCAAGTACGCAAGATTAAATATGTTTAACTGGTCATTTTTGTCCTTTTAAGTGAAGAAGAAAACAATTTAGCATCGAATTGCAATTATAGGCATTGAATGTATATTGTCTGCGCTTCGTCAATGTATGAAGGTCAGCTTTTGGAACCTAATTTATTCATACAGGCCAAAACAAACCTCAAACATCGCTGAAGAGCAGATCATGGTAGTTCAATTCTTAAATAACCAACATGTATGTAATGTTCAACTTAAATTTTAATAAATGTGCATTGCTTTTATCAAACTGAATTCGTTCAGACATCTTGAAAAACTAATAATTAAAATGTGTTGGTTTTAAGGTGGTGGGAATTGTTCGCATTATGATATTTGTATTTTTGAAGTATGCCCTAAGAAATCTTAACGGTGCATCGTAACTACAATAGATCACAAAGAGAAAAAAGTTGCTCCCACCGGGGTAAGAGCCTCAGAACTCCGCATCAAAAGGCTAATACCTTAACGACTCGGCCATTACGGTTTAATCGTTTTTGTATAACATTATATCATTGATATAGGTGATGACAACAATTTTAACGAAAACAGAAACATTCCACATTATTCTGTCGTTTAGCCTTACAATTAATGATTAACGAACTGGTGTTTACAGTATGTGTATCATTTCGCTCCTTTACATACAGTATTATTTTTATAATTGGAATAAGAGACAAATTGTCAAATGGAAAATAGTCAATTCGTCAATATGTGAACAGGCCCTTTTAATGTTTTAACTTTAATAAAAAAGGTTTGCTGTGATCTGTAACAACCATATTGAAAAAACAACATGATTGCGCGCAAAGTAAAACTGCTAATGTGAAGGGAAAGGCTATCGCACCCGATATCATTATTAATCGCATTATAACGGTCCGATTTTATAATACATGTATAAATATAAAGCACGTTAGTGTCTTACCATTTATTTACTTTCCCATTGCTTAAGAGCATATCATTTTAAAATAACAACAATTATACAATAATACAAACAACAACACAATTTAAACAATTAAAACAATCACTGAACAGAAAGAAATACTTCATGTAATGTCAATTAAAACAAGTAAATAATTCAATGATTCTTGAAAGAAATACTTCATATAATGACAATGAAACAATTGCTATACGCTATGATATATTCGTTTTAATTATGATGATATAATAAATTGTCATTATCAAGTTGACCTTCAACAAAACGAAATTTCAAGCCTGATTAAAATTGCCGCAAGTTGATAAGGTTATCTGCATAACTTACGGAAAGGTACTAAACTCTAAACTTACCGAAATAAGGACATAAGAGTCAATACAAATAGACACCCATCCTTATAAACATCAGCTAACAATTATGCTCAGAAAACTGTATAACATAAAAAGCGATATAACATCATCATCAGGACGAAATTGAACGAAACGAAAATTCAAATAAGAAATTTTGCTTTATAATGTGATCGATTTGTTGATCTACTTAATTAATAAAAAAAAAACAGGCTAGTACACTCTGGTATTTTTTGTGTTTCCTCCCTGCTTACCATTTGGGCTGGTCAACACAGAACGGTAAAATGTCTTTATTTAATATGATGTTTTTAAATATTAAACGAGAATTTAATAGCCCATGCTTAACAACTGTAATTATAAGCATTAGACAACTAACCACCCTGGATTTAGCAAATTGTTAGAAAATGTCAACATACTCTTTGTTTTAGCAGCACACTGTACCTTTTGTGATCTTTCCCTACATAAACATCCGCATAAAATAACATAAAACTTAGCTAAAGCAATATTAGAATAACCAAGAACATCGCCTTCGGGTTCTGGACGCTTGACTTTCACACATTTTACTGTACTCTGGTCTTTTGTTTATAGAATGGGTTCATCACTATGATGACGTGTATTGAATTTCAAGACAATATCTCTTATAGATACTGTTAAATTTGACCTAAAGTGGAATAGTTGATAAAAACGGACAATTACTCTAACAAAATCCTAACGGTCTCTTGTCAACTGAAATCTATCACTGTGATCAAGTACAATGAGTTTTAAGACCAAACGTCATATATGTATGGTCAAATTGGACCTAAAGCGAAAATTATTAGTTGAACAAAATGGCCATGATGGCCCAAAGCGGTGACCAAGTTAATCTGGCAATCGACAGGTGCAATACAGATGCATGTCCGGCCTAGGTGTACATATACTATTTACCTTGCAATTTGCATTTGCAATACTGTACAAAGACATTCATGGTCGAAACTTTTGGGACCAAGGTAAACCACAATAAATCTCTGATATGTTTACCAAGCTCAATCATAGTTACATTACACAGAGATTTACCCTATATCTGGAATCCTAGGTTCTAACATCCAGCTTAATTCCATATTCGGTGATATGTTCTTTTTCACCAAACAATAATTAAAACAGTGACAACAATACATTAGTGTAAGTTTGGTCAAAATGAGACAAAAACGTGGATTCTGTATCCTCAACGGTGTTCATTTTTGCATGTTTTTTGACAAACAAGGAACAATAACTTAATGTCTGTTCTCCAATGTAGACCTTTTTGAGATTGTTTTTATATCTTATGGTCCTACACACGCTGTGCAAGTTTGGCCAATATCTGATGAAAAATGAAATAGTTTGTTGCAGAAAGTCCATTTTGCAGTTTTGTTCCATAAAAATGGGGCGATAACTCTGGTTCTCCTGGCCTTATGTGGCCAATTATCACCATTATTTGAGGTCATAGACAAACTGTGCAATTTTGGTAAACATTGAATGAGAAGTGAAGTCAGTATAGAGCCCAAGGGTTGATGCATTACGGACACAGGATGCCGAGCGACGCAGGACAATCCCCATTTACCAATAGCGATGTGCTAAGGTGGTGGGCTTAAAGGGTAATAGCTCCAACAAATGCCTTGAAAGAGTTACTTCGTTATGTCTGCAGAATGGGGTAGGCACCATAAACAAGTATCTTGAAGTATCTTACATTTCAATAGTTATTTGATAGTTTTTGAGAAATTATATATTTATCAAAAATGTAAGTTTTTTATAAAAACAAAGGGTAGATAAATCTGGAAATTCAATCACATTACCTGAAATTTATTAACCTTTAGATATAAACACGTATTGAATGTTTCAAATAGATACCTTTCATTGTTTTTGAGAAATAGACTAAAAACTAAAACAAAAACTTTACCAGGAAAAAAACAAACGCTGACGCAGACGACAACGCGGCGATAAAAGTTATTAGTTATTCATTTTCATAAAGATCTAAAGACACACATAATTCGCACATCGTATAAACAGAATGAAAACATCATTATGATTAAGGATCGATTTAAAAAGTGATAAATAATGATCCCGAGTGATTCTAACTTGCAAGTCCTTGAATTCCTCTGTTTCATGTCTAATTCACAAAAATGTGACCAGTTGTTGCAGAACAGATCATTTTTAGAATAATAAAAAAGTTATTGTATCAGCATTTCATACGAATACTATGGTACAAACTCCGAACGAAATACAATGCTGTAGCTTAACCTCAAAACATTGCATGCCTGGGTACACGTTTCATTATGCCACAACTCTCCAACCATAATTAACGTTAACGTACACATAGAAGTTACATTTAGTATATACACAGAGTGCATGCAATTAACGTTCTGACTACGGAGGCAAAATCCTAGGAGCCCTTTCAATTCCAAATGAAAATAAAAACATCTTCACAATCCTCTTGTACACAGCGCTTAATGTGTTAACAGAGGTGTCCAGTAAATACTTGTATTACTTATGTTTGTCATATGCCACAAATACAAAACCTCGGGCTGCTAATAAGAGTTCACTCCTGTTGGAGTTTCGCTTTGTTTATATTTGTCTAAATATTTTGAAAGTGAAGGCAACATGATCACAATAAATTAACTTATAACTTGAAATCAGTTTTTTGGGGTAGTTTCTTTTTAAGGAGCGCATCATTCTCACTGGAGGTATTTTATTCCGTCATCTGCAACATCCTCTTTTTAGATAATGCCTTTCTTTTATTTTGTTCGTTCATGATTTTCGTTCTTAGTTTAATGGCTGTAAACCTGCATCTGTTGTCCCGAGTGTAGGTTTTCAACTGCGATTTGCCTGTAATACAAACTATATAATTACCACCAGCAACAAAACTATTAAACATCATTAGGCTTGATTGATAACTTGGTTCTGTAACTGATAACTTTGATATTTTTTGCTAACAGTATCTTTAGATTACTCTTAAGTTGCATAAAGGATTGATAATATTGATAAGACATGTTATCAGTTATCATGAATATATTTGATTTATCTTAATACAAACCGGGCAGAAATTTAGGCATATATCTTCATGTATGGCTGATTTACAAAGTTTGATAATGCATTTAATAATGGAACATTTTTATGTGCGCAACATAAAATACGGCTAGTAAAACAACATAAATGTAACTAGAACAACAACATTGTCAGAGAGTTTGTTGTTTAAAGCAATTCAAGCACAATCACTGTATTAATGACTGTTTTCATAGTCACGCGACATGTTATAATCATTTGTGTAATTATTGCATTGACACCTGCAGCACAGTAAATGCATCTCAGGTAGAAAAGTGACACAATATATAATTGATGTTAATAAATATTGCTGATACAAAGGCAATTGACTAGTTGATACCCCATGCACTCTTGACGATGTTCGTTTTTGATGTACAAAGAAAATGACTTCATTGAACAACATTTTACACATTATTAATTCCATATGAACTGATATAATTACATATACTTGTTTGTTATATGATGCACAAGCACCACGTATTGACATAAATATTAACATTAATACAGATATCGTGAATGACACTATGATTCCTCTAAATGAGCCAATTTCACTCAACGAAGTCAAATTTCAAATCCATAAATTAATGTGTGGTAAAAGTAGCGGTATAGATGGAATACCATCTGAATTCTATAAATATTCAATAGACAATATCGCACCGTACTTACTTTCCCTTTTTAATAGAATCTTTGATATGGGTGACTTTCCGAAGTCCTGGGGCCAGAGTATTATAAGTCCTATACATAAATCTGGACCTACATATACGCCAGCAAATTACCGTGGAATATCGTTAACAAACACGATGTATAAGATATTTTCTGGTATCATAAATAAACGTCTATATGAATGGGCGGCAGATAATAATACATTTGACGAATCTCAAGCTGGTTTCCGCGCCGGCTATTCGGCGATAGATAATGTATTTTGTCTTCAAGCTATGGTCCAGAAATATATCTCAAAAAAGGGGGGTAGATTCTATTGTTTATATATTGATTTTAAGAAGGCCGTTGATAAAATAAATCATAGTGTATTATTTTATGCTTTGAAGAGAAAAGGAATTGACGGTAAAATTCTCCGCATTTTAAAACAAATGTATAGTTCACTTTACTCCTGCGTTAAAGTTCAAAATACAGGCAATGACATGTCTGCTGCGAAATATAAATACTCATGCCCAATAACAATAACTGAGTTTTTTAAATGTAACGTTGGCACCCGACAGGGGGACAAGTCAAGTTCGACTATTTTTGCATTATTTATTGATGAACTATCAGTGATGCTGCGTGAAAGTTGTGGATCTGGGATATTTATTTCCAATGAAATTAATGACATTATATGTCTTATGTTTGCTGATGATATCGCTAGTTGTGCGGAAACAGGTATTAAACTACAACAACATTTAAATGTCGTAGATCAATTTTGTATTAATACAGGAATGGAGATTAATCTAGAAAAAACTGAAATTATTGTTTTTAGAAATGGCGGACCTTTGAGAAACTATGAAACTTGGACTTTTCGTGGGATAAAAATAAATATAACATCTGTTTATAAATATCTGGGATTGCTTTTTACGCCTAAATTATCGTGGAATGCAGCACATGATAAATTAAGTGCGCAAGCACAAAAAGCAATATTTTCAATTTACAGTTACAAAAAGACTTTTGGAAATTTCCCTACTAAAGAACTATTTGTACTATTTGACAGTATGGTAAAACCTATATTGTGCTATGGATCACAGATTTGGGGTTATGAATATATAAACATTATTGAATCAGTCCAAAACAAATTCTGCAAACGAAATTTATATGTTAAAAAAAATACTAATACATGTATCATCCTTGGCGAATGTGGGCGGCTTCCTTTATGTGTCACATATTTTGTTAACTGTATTAAGTATTGGTGTAAGCTTGTGACAATGCCTAACAATAGATATCCTAAACAATGTTATAACATGTTAAAGACGATAGATGACGCTGGGCGTATTTGCTGGGCCACACAAGTAAAATCTTTATTGTTTACGTATGGCTACGGATACATATGGATCTCACAAGATGTTGGTAACATTGATTTATTTATTTATAGTTTTCGCCAACGCATAACTGATTGCTTTACCCAAAATTGGTATAATGATATAAATAATTCATCTAGATGTAATCATTATAAATATTATAAGACTTTGCTTAATACTGAGCGATATTTAGACTTAGAAATCCCTTTCAAATATAAAATTGCTTTTGCTAGATTTAGATGTGCGAACCACAAATGAAACAGTGAACTTGGAAGGCAGTTAAATATTGCTCAAGATTTGAGAATATGTACCTTTTGTTTCAATGAAAATAACATATCAGTTATTGATTGTGAATTTCACGCTTTTTTTCATTGTCCTAAATATGATGTTATCCGTCGAGAATTTCTTTACAACTGGTATTTTGGAGGAAATACTGTCAATGATTTTTATACTATGATGAGTACAAATAACAATGAAACGATACATAAATTATGCATATTTTTATATCATCTTATGAATACTATTAATACTTAAACATGTATTACTATTAGTGTTGGATGTTGGAATGCAACTACATTTATCTATTATGATTTGTGTACTATATTGTGTATTATGGGCCAGTGGCCTTTATTTACTTAATAAAGTGAGTTGAGTTGAGTTGAAAATTCACGTAACGAAAAAATATACATAAAAACGTATACTATTTTGTTGTATGATATACAGTCAAAATGACATAACCTGATGTGTCACCGCGTTGCTCAAGTTATACAGTAATCTAAAGTATTCACGATTACAGACGCACTTTGATCTTTAATATTGCATTGTATATTATCATATTCACATCAGTAATCCAACTGCCCAATACATTAGGATAGATGCATTGGATTAATACATTACAAGCTATTACAATTACTTAATTCAATTATTCAACGATAAAACAGGGCTATTATCCGGGTTTACGGCGCGTCTCTTCTCGCAATCATAGCTATGTTGTGTTATATGTTATCATCTTATTATAGACAATAAGACCCTGGAATGTTAATGCGACGCACACCAACTCCAAAAGTATTGGCATAAACTACATGTATGTTAGGTAAAGCTTGGGTTTACCTTACTCGTCTTTGTTGAAAGTCGTTAGCTCCAGAAGAACAATACCATTACTGATACAGAAATAAATCGATTTTGATCCATTTTATAGCTCGTTCAGAGTGACCTGAGACAAGTTTATACGTAACACCCTTCATTGAGGCAAAGGAAAAATGAATGCAAATCATGATACAATGGTATAAATCATCTCAGGTCAGGAGTTTTTAACTTTGTATATTATGATCCCCATCCCCAAACGTTCTCCCCAAATGTCGTTCTTTCATGTTCATGGTATTGTCGATAAAATCATATTCTGGCAGCAACTAAGGGTCCCATGCTTCTCAATAACTGAAAGAGCAACAACGTGCAGGTCAATCTGAACGAGCTATACTATGCACGACTTATTATAAACACATTTAATGACGGATCAAATCCGCAAGTGACCTCTTGTTAAAGTGTGTGTATACGTGCGCGCGTATGTGTGATCTTCATATCCATTTTCCGACAATCGATTGAAGTGGCGAGCAACATGGCATGTACCGTATGCATTATTGTTCTCAGCCAGCCTCAAAATCAGCAAAAATGATCATTGTTTGCGTCTCTATGATGTGAGACACTCTCAGATACTTAGTAATCTATGTTATCTCTCAGATACTAATATGAAATTATTGTAACAGCAAATATCTGTACCGGTAAACGTTTTATGGGTCCTATTGTTTATCAATTTGATCTCGCAACGTACCATGCATGCCAATTAACAAGTAGTATAATTACCAATATACAGTAGCGAGCAATAAATTAACTCTGCCGACAAGAAAGGGAACCGTCGCTGAAGATAACAATACTAACGAGCATGTCTAGTCTTTGCGGTTTTTGTGATAATACTGTAGATATGGTTTCAAACATACTCTAAGTATTCGGACTCTGAAACAATAATTTTAAAATGTCCGATAACATAGAATTTTCAGTTATGTAAACTAATTTTGATTCTATTTTTCTGGCAATGCATTAAGTAATGTTGCATGCAACTTATATAATGATTGTTCTTTATTTTAACACATGTTCTTGTTTTAAATGGTAAATACACAGCTTTAAATCATCTTTATAAACACAAAACAGAAAAAAATCACCTCTTTTCGCTTTCTTTAATGCTGCATCTCCATCACTAGATGAATTGAATGTGGTTACATGATCCGTAAATAAAAAGAAAAGCAGAGCGACTTACCCTAGAGATGATTTGGATTTTAACGCAGGTTTTGTAATAAGGTTATCTTTGTGTTGTCAAAAATGAAAAGACAATGTTAAGCTTGCTTTTGTGATCACCCTTTGTCTGTCGTGCGTCGTAGGTCACCAGAGCTAAAATAGATTTTAAAAAAAAGTGAAAACTTTAAAAAATCTTCTTCCCTGAAACAGCATGGCTGAGAGCTTTCATATTTGGTATGTCGCATCTTCTAGTGGTCCTCTACAAATATTGTTCAAATGCTGCCCCTGGGGTCAAAAATGGCTACGCCCCGGGGGTCGCATTTTTTATATAGACGTATACTGCAAATTGACTTTTAAAATCTTCTCATCTTAAACCGCAAGGCTCAGAGGTTTCATATAAGGTATGTAAAATCGCACAATAGTCCTCTACACAGATTGTCCCAATGAAAAATCTTTTTAAATTGTTTACATAGACTAAAATAGCAAAATAACTTCAAAAATCTCTAATGGCCCAATGGTTTTATATTTGGTATTTGGCATCCTCTAGTGGTACTCTACAAAGATTGATCAAATGATGCCCCTTGGGTCAAAACTTCCCACGTTCGGGGGGGGGGGGGGGGGGTAGTCACATTTCTAATCTAGACTTACATAGCAAAATGACTTGAAATGTCCCTGAGGTCAAAACTGGCTACACCCCGGGGGTCACATTGTTTGTATAGACTTCAACAGCAAAATTACTTCAAAAATCTTTTCCTGTGATACCCATTGGTCTCATATTTGGTATGCGGTCCTCTACAAAGATTGTTCAAATGATGGGGCCAAAACTAGCCACCCCCCGGGGGTTCACATTGTTTATATAGACTTAAATAGCAAAATGACTTTAAAAATCGTGTCCATTGAAACAGTTAAGCCCAGCGGTTTTATATTTGGTATGTAATATTGTATAATGGTCCTCTACAAAGATTGTTCCAATGATGCGCCTGGAGTAGAAAGTAGCCACTGTGGGTCACATGCTTTATATAGACAATAAAAATCTTTTTCTGAAACTGCAAGACCCAGATCTTTATACTCAGGTTAGTGGTTTTGTGCCATTTGGCCCTGTTGTTATAATGCCTTAAGCTCAGGTTAGCGACCTATAGCCATCGTGGCCCTCTTGTTAAATTATGTGCATGAAATATAACAAAGAAAAGTGCAAAATGCAATATATAATATTTTGTTCATCGGTAGGATGAATCCCTCACAAACTACTACGATGAAGATAACGCGACTCTATAATGATGATAACGCAACAGTACGATGATTATAACGCGACTGAACGATGATTATAACGCGTCTTTTCGATGACGATAATGTTTAAGTGCAATGGCGATAACGTGACAGAACGATGACGATAACGTGAAAGTACGACGACCATAACGTGACAGTACGATGCAATAAAGTAAAGTACGATGATGATATCGCGAAAGTACGATGACGATAACGTGACAGTACGATGACGATAGCGGGACATTACGATGATGACGTCGCGAAAGTACGATGAAGATAATGCGATTGCTATATGTTGATAATGTGAGAGCACGCGTTTGTTTGATAACGAAAACGCGAAAATACGTTAATGCGGTACACGTTCGTGCGTTCGTCATCGTACTGACTATAGATCTCATGTATCACCATATGTAGATCAAATTTACGACTTTAGCGAGATCCGAATATTTCTGGGATAATTTTTATCCAATAAGTTAAAAACAAACACCAATAAGACTTGACGAGGGACGAGTTTAAAATATTTATGTTTTGCCATTATACATGGAACTCTATTGGCTCTTACCAAACAGCAATGAGGTCATTAATCACATTTTGATGTACTGAACAAAATATTAATTCATTTACAAAACATTTTCATGAAACCGGTTGACTGTGTAATTGTAACCATGGATCCAAATTTGAATACCTCGGCGAATACTGACGAATAAACATTTTCTATCAATAAGTTCTGAAACTGATATTTTCGACACTATTGATAAAACTTTTAAATCAATTATTTTCCGCATAAATCAAACAATTTACGTCCAATTCACAAATTATTATTGTGATTTAAAACGATTCGAACATGCTTTTTGTTAGCTACATGTACTTTCCGTTAACTAGCTTAATATCTTTTTTATATGTCTTCTACAACGCTGAACATTGACTGCTGATCTGTTACTCTGTCCCAATTGGTATCCCACTGAAACATGTGTTAAATAAAACATAACTATCTTAGACGATTCAGGGTGTCCGACTTTTGAATTCAACGGACACCTTAAGTGCTAAAAAAAAAAAAGTAAAACACGCAAATCAATTGATGCAGCCTTTGGATGACACCGATGCAACCTTTAGGAGACATGAATGGGGGCTTTCTAGTTGATAAAATGGCATGCATGTACACTTCATAGTACTAAATCACATTTTGTAAATTAATGCATATAATAATAATGTTTATATTTCTGAGATCTCGATGTTTAATCTCATTATTACGCTTAAACATGTACATATATTGCTTGATGTTAATGTTTTTACTCATGTAATATCTTCATAATATAAAGGGATAAATGATATATTATACAATCTAAATATAACAACGCCCTTAATATGACTTAAAGGTGTGGTATACTTTAAGATGATTCGAACAACAGTTTTTTTGCAACTTATATTCTAAGTCAATACTGTTTCCCGTTTAGATGTGCACTATCGTTTGTAGTATGTCTTTTTTTTCGCAGAACTTTTAATTTTAAAAAGTGACATAAAGCATTATCGAAGTCATTTCGCGGTGGCCGACTCTTGATTTTATCCTGTGAGCGATATTTAATGTTACAGGAAAATAGTAAGGAACCATTGAGATGAAACCGATGCAGCCTTTAGGTGGCACCGAATCAACCTTTAGGAGACATCAATTTACAACATTTAGGATACATAAATGGACAACCTTTAGGAGACACCGGTGCATTACCTGGCATTTTGTTAAATTGTGATACCCCTTTCATTAAGGTATAAGGATTGGAGGCTTTTGTTTTGCCCTTACAGTAATGCAGCCGCTTTCCTTGAAAGAAAACGAATCAAATTTACTTTTTAAATAGGCACAAACTCCTAAATAAGATTGCTTATAAAAGCTTATGTTAGCGTTGTTGTTTTATTCTTTTTTCACTCACTGAAGTGCGTTCTAAATCATCGGACATTAAAATGTGAAATGTTAAGACTATTCAAACCTATAACTGACAACTGATTTACTAAAGTGTTTACTTTTAAATTTTGGTAGCATGCTTTATGCTTACATCTTATTATTTATAGATCCGCTCTAAATTAAGTATTATAAAATAAACTTTTTTTTATCGAACCGATGGTTCGCACCAGCAATACCGATATTGATGTTTAAATTGAATTAGAATTAAATAAAAATATATATTCATTACATACACATAACATTGTTCTTTATCACATTTTTGTCAATAATGCATGTAATTCAAATAAACACATGTTTGATATTTCGCTTTTTAAGCTATATACTATGCATGACCATATACCTGTATTTGGTTTTTGCTTGTGTAAAAAATAATATAAAATAAGTTGTAATATGTTCGTAATATGGAATAATACAAAATACATTGTCTATTCTATAAATAATGACAATTAAGATATGAGTTAAAATTGTGGCATCATTTTAAATATTTGGAATATCCGCTTTTTTGTAACATATATTTAAGACAGGCGTACTTTAAGATACGTTGCGCACTGACTTTGTCGTGTGTCGTTTACTAAATACCATTGAATGCAAATAACTTTTGGCACTTTCTTGCATTTTTTTTATTAAGCAGAACAATATCTTACGTAAAAAAGTATAAGATTTATAACAAGAACCTAAAGTGGTAACACGAATGTGTTCACGAACCTAAAGTGGTTGTCATTTGGCAGTTCTATGCCACCAGACGACAAAGATCAATTAGGCCAGTAAACCATACACTGATCCGGATTTTGTTAAAGGATAATATTCATTAATCGAATTTTAAAATTACAATACATACTACGTGAATATCGTACGTGGTCTTTTGTGTAAAATATCCAAGTTGTATGATTGGATAATATTGCAGATTGATTTGAATATAATTGACATTTGTAGAAGCATCTTTTTTCACAAGCAAACGAAGGCGGGACTAAAATGTAAAAACGTAGAAATCCAATGTTTTTGAACGCATGTACGCAAGATTAAGTATGTTTATCTGGTCATTTTTGTCCTTTTAAGTGAAGAAAAAAACAATTCAGCATCGAATTGTAATTATAGGAATTGAATGTATATTGTCTGCGCTTCGTCAATATATGAAGGTCAGTTTTTGGAACCTAATTCATTCATACAGGCCAAAACAAACCTCAAACATCGCTGAAGCGCAGATCATGACAGTTCAATTCTTAAATAACCAAAATGTATGTAATGTTCAACTTAAATATTAATAAATGTGCATTGCTTTAATCAAACTGAATTCGATCAGACATCTTTAAAAACTAATAATTAAAATTTTTTGGTTTGAAGGTGGTGGGAATTATTCGCATTATGATATTTGTATTTTTGAAGTATACCCTACAAAACGGCGCATCGTAACTGCAATAGATCACAAATAGAAAAAAGTTGCTCCCACCGGGGTACGAGCCTCAGAACCCCGCATCAAAATGCTAATACACCTTAACGACTCGGCCATTACGGTTTAATCGTTTTTGTATAACATTATATCATTGATATAGGTGATGACAACAATTTTAACGAAAACAGAAACATTCCACATTATTCTGGCGTTGAGCATTACAATTAATGATTATTCATTAACAAACTGGTATTTACAGCATGTGTATCATTTCGCTCCTTTACATACAGTATTATATTTATGTTTGGAATAAGAGACAAATTGTCAAATAGAAAATTGTCAATTCGTCAACGTGTGAACAGGCCCTTTTAACGTTTTAACTTTAATAAAAAAGGTTTGCTGTGATCTGTAACAACCATATTGAAAAAAACATGATTGCGCGCAAAGTAAAACTGCTTATGTGAAAGGAAAGGCTATCGCACCCTATATCATTATTAATCGCATTATAACGGTCCGAGTTTATAATACATGTATAAATATAAATTCGTTAGTGTCTTACCATTTATTTACTTTCCCATTGCTTAAGAGCATATCATTTTAAAATAACAACAATTATACAATAATACAAACAACAACACAATTTAAACAATTAAAACAATCACTGAACAGAAAGAAATACTTCATGTAATGTCAATTAAAACAAGTAAATAATTCAATGATTCTTCAAAGAAATCCTTCATATAATGACAATGAAACAATTGCAATATGCTATGATATATTCGTTTTAATTATGATGAAATAATAAATTGCCATTATCAAGTTGACCTTCAACAAAACGAAATTTCAAGCCTGATTAAAATTGCCGCAAGTTGATAAGGTTATCTGCATAACTTACGGAAAGGTACTAAACTCTAAACTTACCGAAATAAGGACATAAGAGTCAATACAAATAGACACCCATCCTTATAAACATCAGCTAACAATTATGCTCAGAAAACTGTATAACATAAAAAGCGATATAACATCATCATCAGGTCGAAATTGAACGAAACGAAAATTCAAGGAAGAAATTTTGCTTTATAATGTGATTGATTTGTTGATCTACTTAATTAATAAAAAATCAGGGTGGTACACTCTGGTATTTTTGTATTTCCCCCCTGCTGACCCTTTGGGCTGGTCAACACAGAACGGTAAAATGTATTTATTTAATATGATGTTTTTAAATATTAAACGAGAATTGAATAGCCCATGCTCAACAACTGTAATTATAAGCATTATACAACTAACCACCCTGGATTTAGCAAATTGTTAGAAGATGTCAACATGCTCTTTGTTTTAGCAGCACACTGTACCTTTTGTGATATTTCCCTACATAAACATCCGCATAAAATAACATAGAACTTAGCTAAAGCAATATTAGAATAACCAAGAACATCGCCTTCGGGTTCTGGACACTAGGCTTTCACACATTTTACAGTACTCTGGTCTTTTGCTTATAGAATGGGTTCATCACTATGATGACGTTTATTGAATTTCAAGTCAATATCTCTTATAGATATTGTGAAATTCACCTAAAGTGGAATAGTTGATAAAAACGGACAATTACTCTACCAAATCCTGACGGTCTCTGAAGTTCTTCGCCGTGATCAAGTATTATGAGTTTTAAGACCAAACATCAAATATGTATGGAGAAATTGGACCTAAAGCGAAAATTATTAGTTCAAGAAAATGGCCATGATGGCCCAAAGCTCTGACCTGAGTACTATCAATGACAGATACCTTATTGGTGTTAATCTGGCAATCGACAGGTGCAATACAGATGCATGTCCGGCCTAGGTGTACATATACTAGTTATCTTGCAATTTACATTTGCAATTCTGTACAAAGATATTCATGGGCGAAACTTTTGGGACCCAAGGTAAACCACAATAAATCTCTGATATGTTTACCACGCTCAATCATAGTTACATTACACAGAGATTCACCCTATATCTGGAATCCTAGGTTCGAATTCCATATTCGGTGATATGTTCTTTTTCACCAAACAATAATTAAAATAGTGACAACAATTCAACAGTGTAAGCTTGGTCAAAATGAGACAAAACTGTGGATTCTGATTCCTCAGCGGTGTTCATTTTTGCATGTTTTTTTTTTACAAACAAGGAACAATAACTTAATGTGTGTACTCCAATCTAGACCTTTTTTAGATTGTTTTTAAATCTTATGGTCCTACACAGGCTTTGCAAGTTTGGCCAAGATCTGATGAAAAATGAAATAGTTATGTTGCAGAAAGTACATTTTGCAGTTTTGTCCCATGAAAAACGGGCGATAACTCTGGTTCTCCTGGCCTTATGTGGCCCATTATAGCACTTATTTGAGGTCATAGACAAACTGTGCAATTTTGGTAAACATTGAATAAGAAGTGAAGTATGTATAGGGCCCAAGGGTTGATGCATTACGGACACAGGATGCCGAGCGACGCAGGACAATCCCAATTTACCAATAGCGATGTGCTAAGGTGGTGGGCTTAAAGGGTAATAGCTCCAACAAATGCCTTGAAAGAGTTACTTCGTTATGTCTGCAGAATGGGGTAGGCACCATAAACAAGTATCTTGAAGTATCTTACCTTTCAATAGTTATTTTATAGTTTATGAGAAATTATATATTTATCAAAAATGTAAGTGTTTTTATAAAAACAAACGAGGGTAGATAAATCTGGAAATTCAATCACATTACCTGAAATTTATTAACCTTTAGATATAAACATGTATTGAATGTTTCAAATAGATACCTTTCTTTTTTTTTTAGAAATAGACTAAAAACTAAAACAAAAACTTTACTAAAATAATAACAAACGCTGACGCAGACGACAACGCGACGATAAAAGTTATTAGTTATTCATTTTCATAAAGATCTAAAAGACACACATAATTCGCACATCGTATTAACAGAATGAAAACAAATATCAAATAGAAAAATATATATCATCATTATGATTAAGGATCGATTTAAAATGTGATAAATAATGATCCCGAGTGATTCTAACTTGGAAGTCCTTGAATTCCTCTGTTTCATGTCTAATCCAAACAAATGTGACCAGTTGTTGCAGAACAGATCATTTTTAGAATAATACAAAAAAAAATAAAATGTGTATGTTTAACTAAGTTATTGTATAAGCATTTTATACGAATACTATGGTACAAACTCTGAACAAAATACAATGATGTAGCTTAACCTCAAAACATTACATGCATGGGTACACGTTTCATTGTGCCACAACTCTCCAACCGTAATTAACGTTAACGTACACATAGAAGTTACATTTGTATATACACAGAGCGCATGCAATTAACGTTCTGACTACGGAGGCCAAATCCTAGGAGTCCTTTCAATCCAAATGAAAATAAAAACATCTTCACAATCCTCTTGTACACAGCGCTTAATGTTTCAACAGAGGTGTCCAGTAAATACTTGTATCACTTATGTTTGTCCTATGCCATAAATAAAAAACCTCGGGCTGCTAATAAGAGTTCTCTCCTGCTGGAGTTTCGCTTTGTTTATATTTGTCTAAATATTTTGAAAGTGCAGGCAACGTGATCACAATAAATTAACTTATAACTTGAAATCAGGTTTTTGTGTAGTTTCTTTTTAAGGAACGCATCATTCTCACTGGAGGTATTTTATTCCGTCATCTGCAACATCCTCTTTTTCGATAATGCCTTTCTTTTATTTTGTTCGTTCATGATTTTCGTTCGTAGTTTAATGGCTGTAAACCTGCATCTGTTGTCCCGAATGTAGGTTTCTAACTGCGATGTGCCTGTAACACAAACTATATCATTACCACCAGCAACAAAACTATTAAACATCATTAGGCTTGATTGATAACTTGGTTCTGTAACTGATAATATTAAAGATACTTTGGTATTGTTTGCTAACAGTACCTTTAGATTAATCTTTAGTTGCATCAGTGATTGATAATATTGATAAGATATGTTATTTCTTAATAAAAACCGGGCAGAAATTTAGGCATATTTCTTCATTTATGGCTGATTTACAAAGTTTGATAATGCATTTAATAATGGAACATTTGTATGTGCGCAACATAAAAGACGGCTAGTAAAACAACATAAATGTGACTAGAACAACAACATTGTCAGAGAGTTTGTTGTTTAAAGCAATTAAAGCACAATCACTGTATCAAAGATTGTTTTCATAGTCACGCGATATGTTATACTCATATGTGTAATTGTTGCATTGAAACCTGCAGCACAGTAAATGCATCTCAGGTAGAAATGTGACACAATATATAATTGATGTTAATAAACATTGCTGATACAAAGGCAATTTACTAGTTGGTACTCCATGCACTGTTGATGATGTACGTTTTATGTATAAATAAATTGACTTTACTAATTAACATTTCATACATTATTTTTTCCATATGAAGTGATATTATTACATATACATAAAAACGCATACTATTTTGTTGTATGATATGCAGTCAAAATGACATAACATGATGTGTCACAGTAATCAAAAGTATTAACGATTACAGACGCACTTTGATCTTTAATATTGCATTGTATATTATCATATTCACATCAGTAATCCAACTGTCCAATACATTAGCATAGTTGCATTGGATTAATACATTACAAGCTATTACAATTACTTTATTCAATTAGTCAACGATGACACAGGGCTATTATACGGGTTTACGGCGCGTCTCTTCTCGCAAGCATAGGTCTGTTGTGTTATATTTTGTCATCTTATTATAGATAATTATGCCCTTGAATGTTAATGCACCGCACAACCAACTCCAAATGTATTGGCATATACTACATGTCGGTTAGGTGAAGCTTGGGTTTGTTTGAACTTTTTTCCCATTCAACCCCATGGACCAGTTCAATACATTAAACGAACTGGGAGCATCTCAAATCACTTATAATTCTAATTATTTTATAATAATTATCATCGTTATGAAGGACTTTATACTTTTAATTGAGACTTACTGGGCAACGAGTTGCCTTTTTCTATTTCTATCCAGTGCTTGAAGTCTCTCTTTATAGCTGCTGTCTCAATACTTGTCCATCGGAAATAGTCTCTGTCTGTAAAGCAAATGAAATGAGCAAAATGGAACAAGAACATTTACCTTACTCGGCTTTGTTGAAAGTCGTAAGCTCCAGAAGAACAATACCATTACTGATACAGAAATAAGTCGAGTTTGATCCATTTTATAGCTCGTTCAGAGTGACCTGAGACAAATATATACGTAACACCCTTCATTGTCGCAAAGGAAAAATGAATGCAAATCATAATACAATGGTATAAATCATCTCAGGTCAGGTGTTTTCAACTTTGTATATTATGAGCCCATCCCCAAACGTTCTTTGGAATCATACATTTTCTCCAAAGTTCAATGTTTTTCTTTCATGTTCATGGTTTTGTCGATAAAATCATATTCTGGCAGCAAATAAGGGTCCCATGCTGCTCAATAACTGAACGAGCAACAACCTGCAGGTCAATCTGAACGATCTATACTGTGCACGACTTATTGTAAACACATTTAATGACGGATCAAATCCGCAAGTGACCTCTTGTTAAAGTGTGTGTATGCGTGCGCGCGTATGTGTGATCTTCATATCCATTTTCCGACAATCGATTGAAAGTGGCGAGCAACATGACATGTACCGTATGCATTATTGTTCTCGGACAGCCTCAAAATCAGCAAAAGTAATCATTGTTTGCGTCTCTATGTTTTGAGACACTCTAAAATACTTAGTAATCTTTGTTTTCGGACAGATACTAATTTGAAATTATTGTAACAGCAAATATCTGTACCGGTAAACGTTTCATGGGTCCTATTGTTTATCAATTTGATCTCGCAACGTATTTTCTGGACCACGCATGCCAATTAACAAGTAGTATAATTACCAATATACAGTAACGAGCAATATATTAACTCTGCCGACAAGAAAGGGAACCGTCGCTGAAGATGACAATTCTAACGAGTATGTCTAGTCTTTGCGGTTTTTGTGATAATATTGTAGATACGGTTTCGAACAGACTCTAAGTATTCGGACACTGAAACAATGATTTTAAATGTCCAAAAACATAGAATTTTCAGTTTTGTAAACTAATTTTACTTCTATTTTTCTGACAACGATTAAGTAATGTCGCATGCAACTTTTTTTAACACACGTTCTTCTTTTAAATGGTAAATACACAGCTTTAAATCATCTTTATAAAAACAAAACAGAACAAATCACCTCTTTTCGCTTTCTTTGATGCTGGATCTCCATCACTAGATGAATTGAATGTGGTTACATGATCTGTAAATAAAAACGTAATGTCGCATTATCTTTCCCTCGTAACAAAAGTCTTTGTGCAACTACTAAGGTGGATGCGGTATGCGTAATAAATTGCCTGAAAGTGTGTTAAGTGTATTCACATTTTTCATTTATTCTAAGGCATATGTCTCTGCTGAGTTCGTCCGTTTGCTCGCAGTGCGAAATAATATTAAACATTTCTGACAGAGCTGAAATAGCATGCATATCTTTTGTCATAAATTCGTATGATAAAATGATCATGCAAACTAAATACACATTTAAACAAATTGTGAAGCTGTATGTTGATGTGACTGTCATGCTAAATAGTTTGCTCTGTGATTATTGAAAACGACTGAACAAGTAATCACTGTAATGAAAGAGTAATTTAGGTTCTCAGTTATACAAGTAAATACCACCAGGTTGTCATATCTGAGTTTGGTATATTTTTATTTTGCGATCATAGTCCAAGCATTCTGACTTTTATTCAAAAAAGCTATATCAATCGGCCGTATTCGCGAATGATTTAATATCTTAATTTTAACATTATTCATCAGCTAAATATTCATGGCTTACGATAAGATTACAAGATAAAAATAGATAACCAATGTAGTAAAATCAGAAAAGAACAATTACTTATATTAGTGCTGTCTCTTAAACATCTCATGTTGCCAATGTAAATCGCACAAACATTAGACTATTTTGTAAAATTAGACGAATGTGGAAGTTTAAAGTATGTAAAATGTATTGGAGGCTGGATAAGGGTTACAAAATCAATAATTCATACACAATCGGCATATATTACAGTGCGTGTTTATTGGTTACTCTTCCCATTAATTCCTGGGTGCAGAAATCAAAACGTACGCAAGGACAATTATTGTGTACGCAATGTACTAGTATTGCATCAATATGTTTTTTTTCAATGCTCATATATGCGTTACAATTAACTAGTTATTTTACAATTGTTTTTGTTTCCAAATTAAACATTATGTCAAGTAGGACCTTTAATATTCAATAAGAAGTAGTTTTGTTTTGATTTACCTGAATTCAGCTCCACTTCGTCTTGTAGTATTTCGGCTTCATGTGAAGTAGTTTGTGGACGAGAAACGTTACCTAAAATTATTTAAAGATATTTTTTATAATCTTACGAATGTAATTCTCACATTCAAAAAAACATGATTTACTATTAAACATCACATTGTGTACTAGAAAAATACATTCAATGATATCAGCAACATAGATAGCACTCTGAGCCGCTTTTTATTAAATGAACAATCGCAATTAAAAAACAAGTAGGGATACTGCATTATACTGAATATATTTATAATATAATCCAGATAGTGCATTTTCATACTGATAATAACCTTATGTAGTGGTCTTCTACAAAGATTGTTTAAATTTCAATGGTGACGTTTCAAATGCGTTGTCAGAGTTCGAAATATTTAGGCGCACATGATCACCATGGATAGGCCATGTGTTGCGTACAAGAACCGTGACGCCCTCTAAAATGTAAAAGTTACAGAACTCAGTTGAAATATGTCAATATTTGCTACATTTGTAGTCATGATCCTGGGTCTTCAGATCGATCAAAACTAATGGATCGTCTCAAGTTAGGATTTGTTTAACTTTGTACATTAGGGGCCGTACACAGGTCCTGTTTCCAAGCACAAGTTCACTGGAATCATGCATTGGCCATATATGTCATTATTGACATCAAATTTTCTGTCATGTTCATAGTTATTTCGAAGAAAAAAAAAACAAGTTCACCTTTTTTTGATTTCATTGATGCTTGATCTCCATCACTTGTATAATTTATCGATGACTTGAATGTAGTTAATTTATATGTAAATAAAATATGATGTCGCATTATCTTTCACTTGTCAAACAAGTCTTAGTGCAACTAGTAAGGTGGATGCGGTATGCCTAACTTATGTAAAGTTACATAGAGTGATTTAAATCACATCTTTTATTAATTGTAATGCATATGTCGCTGCTGAGTTCGTCCGTTTGCTCGCAGTGCCAAGTTATATTAGGCCTTTTACCTGAATTCTGCTTCGCTTTGCCTTGAGTTATGTCAGCTTCACGTGAAGTAGATGTTAAACGAGACACAGTACCTACAATTATAGTTGGATTGTTGTTTATTATCTTACGAATGTAATTCGCACATTTAAGTATTCGTGCGTTTCTCTTTTACGATGTTGACGCATTCTAAAAATTATATGCAAGAATGTCTTAATTTGCGAACTTATCGCATTCCAATAAAGTGATTTTTAATAAAAGTTACAAGTTTTGTTGAATGCAACAACTAAATACATACACTAATATGCTTTTCGAGATATTAGTTGTAGGTTTTTCATGATTGACTTGGGGTCGATCGGTGGACTGGACAAACTGATGGCCGATCGTAATGCAATATTATGTTTTCTTTGTGGAAATTAGTGATGATTTAAATAAATTACCTTGGTCTATGTCTTGCAGATGCTTTCCGACTTTAGTTACTTCCAAGACAGGCAGAGGGTACTGATACGTGCCACTGCCCCAGTTAACCTCCTTGCTGTGGCCCATATGCTTGTAGAAGTACTGTCTGTCTGTTGACTTTAAGGTGACTTGACTGCCTCATACCTTCTGCACATTGCCTGAATGTGATAAACATTTGAGGCAAGTTTCATTAAAATCCTTTGAAGGGCAGAGGAGATATAGAACGAACATGAAAATAGAGGCTCAAACATTCAACCTTCAAGTGTGACCTCGACCTTGAGTTGGCGTGACTGGCTTATGCCTTCTGCACATGGTCTCAATGAGCAAAACATTTGAGCCAAGTTCCATGAAAATCCTTCAAAGGGTATAGGAGATATGGAGCGGACACAAAAATGTTACGGACGGACGGACAGACGAAGGACATTCCTATAACCCCCTCCCGCTTCGCGGCGGGGTATTATAAATTACACAAGACAATTATAGACGGTCCGATTTTAATATGCCCTCCTTCGGGGGCATAAAAAGTATTATTATCTTGTAAAACTTAAGAAGGCAACATATTTTAATTTCTTAATTCACAAACTTTAAAAATTAAAGAACCTTAATTAAAATGGCCTATCTGATAAGATATTCTAGCACTTGACGAATTGAAACATAGTTATGCATTGTTTATCATAGCTTAGTATAAGTGTTTTACAGTTACCATTCTCCGACGAGCTGCTTTCTTCTGTTTCATTGTCTGGGTCATATATATCAGAAACATCCACCATGTTACACAATTCAATTTCTACAAATATATAGAAAAGTACCTTAACATTTTTTGTTGGAAAATGTATGATGCTTACTGAACTCGATTCATGAACATAATAAAATTCAATGCTATGTATACAATATCCAACACTGAAAGTGGATAGTAGCATTTTTCTCTTTACGACAATTTATTATTCAGACAATAATACATACTTTAAAGAGTAGACAATGTATATACTTTGTACTTGTATAAATATGTCTATTTTCATTACAAGAGGGCCCTAAAATGCTCATCTGAAGATTTTTTAAGTCCATTTTTTAAGTCTAGTGGCATGATCTGAACATTCTTTCTAGAGGACTACTATAGGATATTACATACCAAATATGAAATATCTGGGCCTTATGGTTTCAGAGGAGATTTTGCTATAAGCCATGCGATGTCTGCGACGTGAGCAGTTTTTATCCCACGGGCATAATTGAATAATCTTTGTAGAGGACCACTATACAAACCTATGGGCCTTGCGGCTTAATAGAAGTTATTTTGCCTGTTTAAGTCTATATAAATCATACCGCGGGGCGTGACCAGTTTTGATCCCTGGGGAATAATTTGAACAAATTGTGTAGAGGACCACTAGAGGATGTCACATGTTAAATATGAAAGCCCTCACCCATGCGGTTGTAGATAGAACTATAATTGTTTTTATTTTTTTAAATCCATTTTAAGCTCTAATGACCTACATATACAGCGGACCGGCAAAAATTGAAACAATTTTGCAACAGGGTCACCAATGGGTCATTTTTTGTGAGGTGTGGTGAAAATCTGTCTAGCGGTTTAGGAGCAGATGTTTTTTCAATAAACATTTGGAAAAATTTTGACGGATGACGGACAAAAGACGATCGAAACAGCTAACCATGAGCCTATTGTGTTTAGCATACTCGCGTTATCAAGGTTTTAACATGTCATAAAATATAATTAATTTTAACCATACCTTAACGGTTAAGGAATTATTTTATAGCATTAACTTATAAGTGACTATTTTGCACAAGAGAATTCTACACATTTAACAAATCATATACCGCTTTCACTAGAAGTCTTCAAACAGGTCTGATTTTCCCGATCACGCTCAACATCAAAAGGGTCATCATCAGAATCTGCAATTCAAAATTGTAATCAAGGCAAATATCTTCAAAAATAATTGTGGTTATGCAAAGAACAGTTGATCAAACAAATTCCAAGCATATTTAAGAATCACAATTAAGATTGTACTAAAAAATGAAACTGATTGTTTTTCAATACATTACCTTCTGTGGTGGATTCTTTGGGGTGCGCGTTGGCCTAAAAATATAATGGTGTATGTTTTATATTTTTGTTTTCAAAATGCTTCAAAAACGTATCTGTAGCATCTCGATTACTAGAGATAGCCAGATACATTTACTTCTAAGGACAGTACATTAGCTGGCGGGTTCGGTTATAAGTTGGGAAAGATATAATTTTTTCTGTTACTTTGGCTGTGGTCATGGTGGCAAGACCGTATCAAATAATGATATTATAGCGTACACGTATCTTAGCAGTCTGGTCATAAAAATAGTATAACGACGATTTGTATACTTTAATGCTTTACATACATTTTCCCTCCAGTAGAGAGACCTCTTGTCTTCGCCATAGTCGTATCTAATTTCCTGCCCGGCAGAGATGTCTTTTATTGCATACAAACAGAGCCTTGGACTACCCCCGAAATGTTCTAGTTTCATCTTAGCGTTGCAACGATGGTCCCGAACAGCAGCATCGTTTGCAAACCGCGCCAGACCGCGCGCCTCTTTTGTAGCGTCGATACTTAAAAATAAGCAAAACAATTTGTTTTTCAATATTGTCACACTGTATTGATCCTGGAGATAAGGGTCATCAAACTGTGTCCACACTGCGACCACGTGATGGTATTTCGCATTAATATCATTCTTTCATTATACATGCACAACCTTTTGTAAGTTTATGCTAATAAGCTGGCGAAGTGATATGACTGTCGTGGCTGAGGCATGACCGTTTTTCATACATACTTATAGAAAAGACCGTAATTTAATGAGGGTCAATGCGATTATTGGTTGGAATAATCAACGTTTTATGCTTTCTTTGTTTGACTGAGTACATGACACGAACTTTGTATACGAAACATTTTTTTTATTGCTGACAGAAATTTACTGCATTTAATGTGAGTTCAAATGTAATACTTTAAATATATATGCATTTATGAGAATTATCTATTAATCGGATTTACAAACTTGCAAGTTACCACATCCTGTATGCCATGGTCAGTCTCAGCTAATATTATAAGATTTATGATTATTGAACATGAAATAAGTGTTCTTATCTACAAGGCCTGTTTGCATGTAAGCTGCCAAATCCTGTCTGTGAAAATAGTAACTATTATCTTAGAGATGATAATAAATTTGATTTGTAAGTAGATAACCGCATGTTTGCAAGTATTTTGTTCGTAAGTCTAGCTCGATCAACGTACGCTGTCAGTCGCATAAGGTCTCAGTGTACTACTTTACTAGTTCTCGAAATTTCTCAGTTAATCATACCAGAAATCGAAATAATTGTAGTATAATGAGGTATCTGATATGATTTACATAGTAGCCGGAATAATTTAATATACAATATTCAATTCAGATAAATGTTCAGAAGTTCGAATTTAGATTCCATATATTCCAGCAACTATAAATTTATAATCCTTCAAGCATAATTGCGAACTGGTTTGACGCCATTAATACATACTTAAACATAAACTAGTTCACTAGAAACATATTTACATGTATCTTTATGGGAGGAGATCAAATAATGTTTTTAATTTAATAATAATATAGTTCGTGCCACACAAATAAATTACACTCATCTGCTTAATATGAAAAGTTTTAAGTACATTGTATTATACTTTACATCGATTTTGACACAAGCTATCAGAACGCGTATTAATCTAGATGCTGCTTCCTGGGTTGAAACCAGTACTCGCGCCGCCAATGGGAATTCCGGAAAGCTGTTGATATACCTTCAGCCCTGGTGTGGCTTGAGCCAGCGATCTTCGAATTATAAGTCGAACGCTCTATCCCTCGTCCATTTTATTCGAAACGGCTTTCATTTTAATTTCTATTTAATTGTTCCTTAATTAAAATATATATAAGCCCATATAACGTTGAACTTAATGTGTGTGGTGCGAACTATTGTGTAATTAAGATGAAAGTTCTCCTTCCACATAGACACAGAAGGCGCGAAAAGAAATTCAGGTGTTGACTACATTTTCTAATTTTTTACAAATTGCATACCAGTAACGTTGACCCTTCAATTGGAAATAGTACATGAAACATCTGGGAAATGACACAGACTTTTGACGAGCATAGTATTTGCTACGTTCTTCAGCTTCTTCCTTGGATAGCAAAGTCCCTACGTTTCCAGAAGAAAATCGCCTTGTCTAAAGCTCTGCTCAGCAAATAACCCAAAACCTGAAATTAAAGTTAAATAAACACATAAAATTTCAATTTAAAACTCTGTCTTCGAATCCAGTTATCATGCTGAAAACATCTGTCGTTGATTATACTTGAAACACACTTTTCTTTCTTACGTATATTGCTTTTCTTTTGAAAATTAATTGTATACTACTACTACTTCTGCTACTACTTCTGCTACTACTACTACTACTACTACTACTACTACTACTACTACTACTACTACTACCACAACTACAACAACAACAACCATTACTACTAGTACTACTACTACTACTACTACTACTACTACTACTACTACTACTACTACAACTACTACAACAACAACTACTACTACTACTATTACTACAATTACTACTACTACTGCTACTGCTAATGCTATAGCTACTGCTACTGCTTCTGCCGCTGCTGCTGCTGCTACTGTTACTACTACTTCTTCTACTACTACTACTACTACTACTACTACTACTACTACTACTACTACTACTACTACTACTACTACTACTACTACTACTACTACTAATAATAATAATAATAATAATAATAATAATTATTATTATTTTTTTTATTATTATTATTATTATTATTATTTTAAACAAAGTGCAACTCCAGCTGCGACAGCAGGGGAGAACTATTATAAAAAAATATAATAATAATAATAATAATAGTAATTATTATTATTATTATTTTTTTTTTTCTTTTATTATTATTATTATTTCTTTTATTATTATTATTATTATTATTATTATTATTATTATTATTACTATTATAAGTAGTCGTAGTAGTAGTAGTAGCAGTAGTAGTAGTAGTAGTAGTAGTAGCAGTAGCAGTAGCAGTAGCAGTAGCAGTAGCAGTAGCAGCAGCAGCAGCAGTAGCAGTGGCAGTAGTAGTAGTAGTAGTAGCAGTAGTAGTAGTAGTAAAAGTAGCAGTAGTATTCAGTAGAAAAACTACAGGTAGTACATATATTTGTTTGTTTACTTCAATTCCCTATTACAAAAATCCCGAACATCGAACAATACCAGGTACTTTTATTTCTGCCTCCGTATCATTAAGAATTAGTGTATTGCCTCTCTAATCCGTAACTAAGTGGTGGATGAACAGGAAGTTGAATACGTGAGAGATTAATGACCGTTCTATGTGGCTTGTGTGTGCCATTACAATTTCATGGTGATTTGATCCTAGAAATGTACATTAACCGGGCAAACCTCACAGATAATGGCCAGCGATTTACAATGGACATTGATTTAGAGTATGTTTCAGCTTGTAAATTTGTTAAGAGCTGCAAAATAAATGTTAAACGAGGCTGCTGCATAACCATGATTAAACGTTTGTGATTGAAAGTCCAAAACAGACATTAATATTTCAGTTACAGACAATATAGTTGTTTAGTGCGCAATGAACTTAACTATATAGCATGCTTTGACGTATACTTTATATATCATATATAGAGAAAATTAGACATGACAGTATCAAAATGTTTGTAAAGGAAAACAAAACTTGCCGAAGAATGTAGGTTATCTTGCAAATATATTATTTTAATGATGACTGAGCTCGTACAAATGTTTTGAAAAGTGTCAAACTATAATACGTACCAATTTCATTATTAATGAAATTCCGCTTAAACCCATCTTTGTCCAGACCCGCCTCGCACCAAAATTGCGCATCTTCCCTAGGCGTAGTTCTCTTCTTCTAAGCAGAAAAATGCAAAACAAATTTTGTCCCATGCTATACCTTGTTTGCCGTGTAATACAACCATTACGAATATGTTTTATCTTTAACATGTGTAAGATAGCATTTTGAGCGTTTTGATTGGCTATATATTGTTTAACTGACCAATTGCATAACGTTATTTTGCTGAAATGACGTCGTCAGCGTCATATGACGTCACGTCGGCTAACAACAAATAGGATTTATCAACATTTGTATGCAATCATTAATTTTATTTTTTAGTTTAAAAGCATGTGATAAAAACGATCTGACACTCGTTGTCATTCCATACTATTGTCACTTTATATATTTCTGTAACGCCAGACCAAATAGAAGTTTTGGTAATTTGGATTACCGGGCCGAATTTTGCAGATTAAAAAAACAACAACATATTATTTGTAAAATGCTCTGCGCTCGTTCCATGAAAAAAAGTAAACTATTTTTGTGGAGGGAGTCATTTTAACAACATAATAAATGCAAATATTTGAGTTCGTTGTTTGATATATTTGTTTAATTGTTGACCTAAAGTACATTACACATGGGTATATCAAAAGTGGCATCCTCCAATCTCTGCGTGTAATTGTACCATGAACAGAATCCAAGCAAACATTTAAATTTATGTATATAAACATAACATCGATTTAATCATATTAACGTATTTGAATTATATTAAATGCTATAAAATGATACGTATTAATGTATTAGTCAAATTGCAAGGGATATCGTTATACTACTTTTAAAAAAATGTTGGTTAGTTACATAATACATGTTGTTTTTGAAAATGTTGAACACTGATAATTCAATGTGTACATTTTGTGTTTAATATCCATGCCGTTAATCTGTTTTTGAATATAAATCATCAAAAAATATATGTAATTAATGATGTGCATTAATGCTTAGTACTAAGTACTATGATTTGAGTAATCAAAAAGCTGATAGCGTAGAAAGACTGTCGGCGACAAATGAAATTAAAAGCATGTGAATCATGAGTGCATTTTTGCTAAAAAGGAAACATTGTTTGAATGAAGTTCAATTCCCCACCATTAAACTTTATAATGTGGCTCCTTATTTTATAGTATACGACGTCATAATAACTAACTAATTTGTAAGTAACGAAACAATATGTTTTCGAGCTAATTATGCAAACGGGATAATATACAGTTTACAAGTCAATCTGCAACGAGCCAGAATAACCGATGAAGCGTAAGAGTTAAGTCTCATTAAAATCATCACCAGTCAAATGCTACTATCCGCTGGCTGGATATGATGACATCCCATTAGGGGTCACGTTTAGATGACCTTTACAGGAGCGAATGAAATTGTTGCCTTAAAAGTGTTAAGGTATAACTTATATATACAACACAAGAAAATATGCACGAAGTTAACGTGAACGTCGGGTGTCTGTCTAATCGCCTAAGATACCACAATATATATATGGTTATCCATACGAAAATTAAATGTAAACAATTTATTCCCGAGGATCAGCTCGAAAGGCATTATTTTTTAAAAAAACGTGGTTAAACTTTGCTGTGCAAAAAGCATTTTCATTGGACGCAGCAGGGCTGAGATTTGTGATGATCGGAAGGTCATTTTAACGTGACCTGTTATATGATGCCTTCAGATCCTTACAACGTTAGATTTGATTTTAATGAGATTGCGTTGATGTTAGGTTGTTAGTGTTTCTTAGCCAAAAACCTACAAATAAAACATTTTCATTTATAGATATTCGTTCGTGACGTACATGGTCAAAAACAGTAAAAAACCAATGCAAGCTCTCGATTTTCCATAGTACTGTTTACAATTTATAAAATGCAGTAATTTGTTGTCAAATTTTTCAAAATGAGAATTAGAAACAATAAAAAACTTCTGCAACGAGTACAAACTAACAGATGTAGCGAATTAATTTGATGGTCTTATTCCAGGACACTCAGGCGAATATTTCGGTTACATACAAGTACATAGCAAAAGTAGGGGTGTCATTAGTTCAAAGTTATTTTGTTATAATTTGACCTTTTATACAAAGAGTAATTGTTATATAACATATTACATACATTATGTTTAAATAATTAAAATGTCAAAAAACGGGTATTCGATATAAAGGCAAATATGTGAACTTTCTTTCTCGTCATGATCTGCATTAAAAATAACGCGTTCTCCACATTTTAATAACCAAAAACTGGATATGCCGCAAAATTTCACTATTATTATATCCTATTATATCGCTATTTCCAACAATTAAATAACATTTTATTTTTGGTTTATCTGTATATTGAATAACAATTTTGGTATTAAGATGTCTTATGTTATGTCTGTTTATCTCATGGTTTAGTATTTTATACATGTATTACTTAAAAATACTTATTTTCATATCCATAAATTCGCGAAAATTATGCGCTTTCACCAGAATGATCAAAATTTAAAAAAAATCCGATGACCAAGTATTCAATTTGGTGTGGCCTCATTAGTATGTCAGTACAACCGATGGAATACTATGTAACGCGAGTTGAGTTGAGCACACAAATGCATATACTTAATAGAGAAATAAATACACATATAATATTAACATATATAATTATTTAATAATTGTGTTTTGTTTTTACTTTTCCAGTATTAAATTATTGGTAAACTATATTAATACATACATAATTATATGGAACAACTTTAATAATTCAATGCCTCAAACGCAATCGTATTCACGAGCATTATATAGCAGTATAAAACAATTCAAATGTAATGGAAAATAACATTTACAGAGAAGTGTATTAATTAATATAATGAAAGCAAATGTCAGGATTGACTCTAACTGTACAAGTAAAAAACGGAATGTAACTATTTCACATACCAAATGTAAAGATTGCACCTCTAAACTTTTTTTCACCTGCAATAAATAAGCAAGTAAGCAAAAGGAAAGGCAAAATTGCTCATCATAATGATATGTGAATTAATTTATAAATATACACAAAAAAGATCCAAAAAAATATACCATTACAATTATACCCGGTCATCGTTTGGTCATTGCGAAAATAAAATTATACGTTGTCAAACATAACAAGCAAATTCGCGGTACTTCGCTAATTGTCTACTCTATCTCCGACTTTACTATGTTTCCATAAAATTTACAAAATAATAAATAGGTTGAATTAATAATCGCGTCGGTGGGTGATGAACAGTTTAAAACTAAGTGAAACTTATTATCGATTTCCTGGGATATATTTGGAAACTAGTATTTAATTGGTGATGAAGTGGAAATTTGTCTGGCATTCATAAAACATAATAACAAAAACAACAACAAAACACCAACAGCACATATTTGGTTAATTCCGGATGCAAATGAATCCTTCATATTGTTGTCAATAAGAACACAGTAATAACTATATTATTTGAGCAGCATCGTATTAAAACAAAATGCAACAGTCTAGCAACTGGCATTGAATTTTCGCTGCAAAACGTCATTATATTTAATGAAACTTCTGTGAAAAGTTATTTTAGATTATAAAAAAAGTTAAATACGTACCGCCTTTTTCCCTCTGGTTAATTCCATTATTATTTGCTCTCAGTAAAAAGACACAAAAACAACAGTGCATGTTTTACAATGGTGTATTTCAGAATATATATATATATATATATATATATGTTGAATGGTAGGAACCAATCAGCGCTTAATTTACATGCAAACAGTCACGTGACGATACTCTTTGTTAACATTATTATTTCATCTAATGGCTAAACGACCTCCAGCATCTGGAGAGCATTCGGAACAGGTACGCTTAATTATCATATCAGGTTTTAACGGCGCTATTGTACTACTGAATAGCAGTGATTAGTTAGTTCTGACCACATGTTTAACTTTATAATAATAACATAGATTTAGTAACTGTCCGGAAAACATGTTCATAATCTTACTTTCACACCTAGGTAACTTCACAGTTCAGACAAATGCTTATCAGCTTGATTATAAGAAATGACGTGTATGTAAAGATCTAAAAATAAAGATTGTAGGTGCTAATTAATACCAGTCTAATGAGAGTAAGGGATCAATGCATTTTGTGATTAATGGTACAGGATAGAGTGAGTGGTCATTTTGTGTGTAAATAAGATTACTACTATTACTACTACTTCTACTACTACTACTACTACTACTACTACTACAACAACAACTACTACTACTACTACTAATAATAATAATAATGATAATAATAATAATAATATATATTTTATTTAGTTTTAGTTTTGTTTTATTTATTATTATTATTATTGTTATTATTATAATTATTATTATTTTATAATAATAATAATAATAATAATTATTATTATTATTCATTGTAGAAGATAAAAACAGTTTCCTAAATGACAAATTATTTAGATAATATAGTGCCACAATATCCTATGGATAGTGGGTAGTGGCATTTTAATGTTCATGATATATTTAAACCAAAGTGTTGTTGTTGTTTTCAAAATGGGCTGGCATTGTAACAGGAAACTTGAAAACATGTGGACCAGCCATACGGCGCCATAATGAAATCGCAAATTTTGCTGTATTGACTGTATTGACAGCTGTATTGTATCAGCTATTTACCGTGCACGCCACGGAACAACATGTTTATTTCAATGTCGTTTATATCAGGGCTTTTAGACAAGCAAATTAAATAGAATGTTCTTTCGAGTCAATTAGTGATACAAACAAAACATTGTTTACATTCTCCCACAAATATATGGTGACCGTTACTGCCAAAACCTTTTTTAATAAAAAGCGGGGTATAATTTTTATTCTACCACGGCACGCGGCTAGTGGTCCATAGATAAAGAAGGAAAATAACTGTGGGTTATTCTGCAACAAATTATGGGCGGAGCTTAATGTCTTGAAAATAGTTCCGGAAATTCGAAGAAATTGTTCCGTAAAATGCACGTGCTTAAACGCGCGATAGCAAATTGTGACCAACAAATCATTTTTGCATTATATAGCGCAATTAAACCACATTTGTACTACATATTTTATACTTAAGTTCACGTTTACGTTTTGTTAATATGTTTTTAATATGCGCGTTTTGGCATGATATGTTCAATGTATTATATCGATAAGTATGACGTCATTCGCTCAATGTTTATCAATATCGCTGACGTCGTTTTGAATAGTTATGATTTATTGACGTCACAGAAACGCACGTGTGAATGCACTTCTCGGGAAATGGGCGGAGAATAAATAAATATAGTTCTCATTCATAACCTTTAAAAATACGAATTTTATATAAGATCGTGTTAGAATCGAAATAATTGACGGGTAACAGTTGTTATTGCGTTAATAACCAACGGTTTGTCGTTCCGATGCTACCGCCCTCGTGGTTTAATTCCTTCGCATCGGAACTCCAAACCGTTGGTTATTACCGCAATAACCAACAGTTACGCGTCAATTATTTCTTAAATACACCCCGCGCGTGACTAAAATATACCCCGCGCGTGGGCTTAAAAATAGCAATTCGGGTTTTCCGAGAAATCCGTATTAGCTAATGATCAGGCGGCGCTTATTAAAATGTATTTTAAAAAATCATTGTCGATGAGCGCTTGATTTTCCAACAAAAAACTTTAGTTTAATTTGTACGACTAGTTTATCTTTGAATGACAGTATTTGTGTTCGGTATAATCAAATAAATATCATAGGCAGTTGAGGGGTATAGTATATATCGCCCACCTCGAAGAGTAATGTCACCTCGGCCTTCGGCCTCGGTTGACATCACTCTCCTCGGCGTGCAATATTTACTATAACCTCAACTGCCTATGATATTTTATATAATATATATATACTTTAGCTCTTTATTTCCGATAATTAAATCTGTCATATTAAGACATTTAATGGCATACTTCAAAAATACAAATAAAAGCTGATCGTTTTTCTTTGGTGGCATAGAACTGCCATACGGTAACTACTAAAGGTTCGTGAACACATTCGTGTTACCACTTTAAGGTGCGTGTTATTCATTATGTATCCTAATAGCGTTTGCGATTTTTTTCTACGTAAAATAGTTGTCTGTGTAAGGAATAACAGGCATGAACGTGCTCAAACCTGACATTATAATTTAGTAAATGAAAGCATAAATTATGTGGTATCACGAATATAAACTAATTAATGTTTTGCTTTGTATTGCTTTTTTCACCTTGCGCACACATTATGAGGCAAATGTTAACTAGTTAAGATTTGCGTTGTACGACAATTATCTGGTAACGCAAATCTTTTCTCAAACAGTTTCGTTTTAGTAAGATAATGCGGTAGACCCAGCGCACAAATTAAGTAGTATTACAAATACCAACTAGTTAAGATTTAAGATGTAAGATAATGCGGCAGACCTCGCACACGAACTGTATGCTATCACGAATATTTTAACTAGTTAAGATTTGTGTTGTAAGATAATTATCCTGAAAATATTCTTGTTAGTAAGATAATTCGGAAGACCCCGCAAGCCCAAAAATTGTATATAATGTCAGTTCTGGCACTTATATGCCATTTTCTTTATATAAATAAAATATGTTGCAGAAAAATATCCGCAAACGCTATCCAGATAAATATCATAATAAATAAGCGGTAACATGAATCTGTTCACAAATGCTAAGTAGTTAATGCCTCAGTCACACATTCCCGATTTTTATTGTCGTTTATGAACCGACAGCGTCCCGAATCAAATATGTCAAAAGTAGGGACAACATTCCGAGATTCGGGGCTTGAAATTAAAGTTTTGATCATTAGATCGAATATGTTCTGACAGCATTTCGACAGAGTCACGACAGCGTCCCGATATTCAAAAATGCAATCCGACAGTTTCCCAACAGCGTTCCGACTTTCCCGATTGATTGATCATTTGTATCGTTGCGCTATCGGGACGCTGTCGGGAGCCATAATCGGAAATGTGTGACTGCCGCAATACTCCAGACGTGATATTTCTATATCATTTATAATGCATAATCAATCCCGGTCCACATGACACCGTCCGAAATTTGAACCGATACAGCCAGATCTAACCCGTTGGAGTCCTGACTATCATGACCGAGGCACGGCTATACAGATTCGGCCTGAGTCTCCCGAATGTTAAGGGAAAACCTTAAGTGTCGGGAGTGCTTGGCCTAGCACGCCGAACAAGTCATGATACTTCTCGATTCTTAATACATCGTACCGACAGTGTTCTGACACTAGACATTCCCATTTTGTTATTGTTTGTGACGGGACGCTATAATCGGGAATGTGTGACTGAGGCTTAATGTTTTCGGGAACCGTAAGTAGTTCTCGTATTGCAGTTCTATGCCACCATAATCTTCCACTATATGTTCCATATATGTTCATGTCCTAACATATTCTTCATTGAGTCTTTATTTGTATGTTTAGTCGATATGTTGCTGATGTAAACACTAAGAATGTTTAGACGATAAATCGATAGCTTATTGTTGTGTTATATAAAATCTAACAACACTTATAAAATCAAATCTCTAATTATTTACAGGGAATCAGTCTGTGTATTTATTTTCATATGTTTTTTTTAATATAAAGATTTTCTCATTATTTTTTCTCTGTTAGTCTCTGATAAATCGATCTGAGTGGCAGTACGTTTTACTGTTTTATTGTTAATGTATTCTATGTTATGTATTGATCTAAGTCGGGTCTCCTAAACATGAAGATATTATCGAATTATTTAAATGCTCCCCCCCCCAAAAAAAAAAAAATATATAAAAAATATAAAAATAAAATCGCCTTCTTACCTAGCTACGACGTCATGCACCGTCATAATATTGTTTTATCGACCGCGATCTCGTTTCTTGTTAAGCTCCATGTCATTGTGTGATTTTAGGCGATAACCTCAAACCTCTTTTGCACAGTACAAAAATAATATTTAGCTTTATTTTGTTCGTGTTTTCTTTTTAAGATTGTACAATTATTAAATATTTAAGAATTTTTCTTCCAGATCTCATCCTTGCATAATACAATATGCTCCATGCTCTTATATGCCGACGATATTGTACTAATGGCCAAGTCTGAAGCTGATCTACAAACAATGCTAAACCAAGTGAACGACTGGTGTAAACGGTGGCGAGTACTTATTAACGCCAATAAATCGAAATGCATGCATTTCCGGAAGGGTCGCGCGCAGCGTAGCAATTTTGAATTCAGAATTGGAAACGACGTCCTAGAAACTGTAGACCAGTATCGATACCTGGGCGTGTTACTCCACGAAAAAAGTGACTTTAGTTACAATAGTGACTCCCTAGGGAAAGCAGCTGGTCGTGCCCTGGGTTCAGTTATCAGCAAAATACACAACATGAAAGACTTCGGGTTCAAATCCTTCGAAAAATTGTTCATCTCTTGCGTAACGCCCGTCATGGACTATTGCTCTGCCGTGTGGGGTTTCAAGAAGTACCAGAGTATCGATAATGTTCAACATAGAGCGATGCGCTACTTCCTGGGTGTCCACAGATTCACACCCATCCTGGCAATGACTGGAGACACCGGTTGGCTACCTAGCACATATCGACATTGGCACTCAATGATACGCTTGTGGAACCGGCTCATCCGCATGGACGATCACAGGATTACGAAGCAAGTGTTTAATATTGACTTCATCAACCACAACAACGTGAATAACTGGTCAAGTGAACTCAAACAAGTAATGAACACGTTAAATATAAATGGTTACTTTGAAAATAAATCTATTGTGGCTGCGTCAATGGTCCAACAACACCTCCATGCATTCTATGAAAACAAATGGAAAACGGATGTGCAAAATGTTCCGAAACTGCGGACATATATACAATTCAAGGAAAATTTCTGTTGTGAATCATACGTCAACATGAATTTGTGTAAAAGTGAACGATCTGCGATATGCCAATTCAGAAGCGGAATCCTGCCCCTAAGAATAGAAACAGGTCGATATGTCGGTGAACCAGTGGAGCAACGACTGTGCAAGTTCTGTGAGAACGCGCACGTTGAGGACGAACTACATTTTGTATTTGACTGTCACCTGTACAGTGATATAAGGACTACTCTTTACCACCATATGTTTTTCATAGAGGGAGATTTCAACAGTGCTGATAAACTTAAATATATAATGTCGAACTTTCCACGCAAATTTGCTAAATTTCTTGTTCAAGCTCTTTTGTTAAGAAAACAGAAGATGTACCAGACATAGAGGGACTATCTATCAGTAATGTTTAAGAAAGAAAAGTAAATACACTTGATAACAATGGATATAACTTATTTTTATTCTATTGCATTAAACACATTTACTCAAACATATATACGACTTCTGTTTGCTTAACTAATAACTTGCACTGAACTGTCTGAACGTTCCCAAGATGTATATATCAGTATCCGTTTACTATACAGATAATTATATTATATTATGTCATTTCAATAGATGTCTTTCTTTGGTGACATATAGGCCCATTGGGCCGGGTGTTATTTGTTTTGTTTACGAAATACCATGTACTCTTGTATTGTTAAAACACATGTCACAATAATAAACAATTACTTACTTACTTACTTACTTACAATAAATACTTATCTCTTAGTTAACAGAAATATCCTGTAATAATATCTCAGAATTATGTATAAATAGGGATCATAATGTAGCTCTATAAAACAGATTGTTCACACAGTTTAAATGTTTCAGATCCACCGCATCGAGTAGCACTCATTGCTCATTTTATCTCAATAATTATTCATAATAAACAAGTGGTGTATTAAATGTTATATTTGCTATCCTCATTTGCTGACTTTTGTGTTTTTACATGTACGAGTATAAGTCAACCATATATGTATCATATTTGGCTTGATGGTTAGAAATAAAGTATGAAAAGCAAAAGTATTTAGCTGCACACGCATTGCACACGGTGTATTCAATGTGAAGCGTAGAAAATGAGCTCGTTGATGACGGGTAATTAAGGTGTAAATATTCTTAAAGTGAAATAATATGTTAAAATGTACACCTTAAACACTATTAGTTGCATTTCAGATTGTTTTACTCGTTTGTCTAATGAATAGTTGAGTTACCTATTAGCAATGGTAACTACTAATTAACAACTAACTTAATCAAATCTAGTATCGGCGGTAAATATCATGAAATGCTCTGTAAGTCTTATAATAATTAAGAACTTCTGCTGAGATTGTTAATGGGTCTTCGTTTACTAAATAGCAGTGATTAGTTAGTTCTGACCACATGTAGACTTGATAATAATAGCAGGTTCGGTTGGACGTTCCCAAACCCTAGATAGTGTTGCTTCTTAACCTACTTATAAAATAAGTTAATCAATCCACTTTATAGATAGATATGTTTTTGTACAATATTTTTATAAAGCCTGCTTTGTATAATTGGAATTATGTATTTTGAACTTGTAATGTTGCTAATGGCCATCTTTCATGATGTGTTTTGTAAATGGCCAAAGGCATTGCTCATGCCGATTTGCCAAATAAACCTGATAATAATAGCATAAATGTAATTACTGTCCTGGAAACACGTTCATATCTTACTTTCACACATAAGTAACATCACAGTTCAGACAAATGCAAATCAGCTTGATTAAAAGAAATGACTTGTATGTAAAGATCTAAAGCTAAAGATTGTAGGTGCTAATTAATAACAGTCTAATGAGAGTAAGGGATCAATGCATTTTGTGATTGATGGTACAGGATAGAGTGAGTGGTCATTTTGTGAGTGTATAATAATACTGATAGTCATGATAATAATAATAATAATATTAATAATATTATTATTATTTATTATTATTATTATTATTATTATTATTATTATTATTATTATATGGTAATATAATTGACTAAATTGGACAATTGAGGATGATCAAACAAATGTATCAGGAAGTTCAATAACATTCTTCGTGTATAAAAAACCAAATTTGAACTGAATTTCTGAATAACACATACTAAATACTTACAATATTATAAAAACAAAGCACTGTTGTTACCAGCCGCTTGCTATTTAATGATCACAAAACTGAAAGACGTACGAAATATGTGTATCGTCTATGATAACTGATTGAACCTTTCGGCGACAGTTACTTTCAACCTTTCGTAGACAAATAAGCTGAAAAATATGTCAGAGAAAACAAGCGCAGGTAACAAAATGATAACAAAAATATTTAAACCAAATTTTGGAATATATATCGATGGATATTTATTAAAATGACGACGAACAAAAATTTCATTTAGATATATCAATTCAATAAAATAACAAACCTAGGAAACAAAATGGTACCTAAAGTTTGTTAACAGAATATACACATTTTTTTGTTAATAATGAATAATTTGCTGAAATGTATGCTATATTTACCAAAATTATATTCCCCTTACCTTGTCATAAATAAAATGTTAATATATTGCTTACTAGAGATTTTAGATTACTAAATTAAGGAAGATAGATGGTAATATCTTTTGGGCGACATCACATATATCCTCAGGGCGACAAATGTCGCCCAAAGGTTTCCGACTTGTATCCAGAAGGTTGAATATGTACTAATATATATATATATATATATATATATATATATATATATATATATATTGTGTATATTTTTAATATTATGCACAATAATACGACAATAATTCAATGTGAGATATGAAGCGATGTGGACCAAAATATCATTATTGACCGAAGCGATAGCAATTTTTAAAACATTCAACATTTAGAACTGAGAAAGCATCAAATGTGATTTCAATAACTGAATGTCAAAATGTCATGAACATACAAATGTGTTATATGTATCTTTACTACACAACAAAATACCAAACATTTAAATGTATAAAAACTCAACGGCATCCACATTTTAAAATAATTTGGTATCAATATAATACATTATTATTATAGACTGCAGGTCATTTGTTGGTTCCAGGTAAACTATGTTTTTATCAATGCAGTTTGCATTGTCCGAAATGTCCGAAACACATTGTCCGAAACACATCTGCACGTCTTCAGCCTATACTAGATGCAGAACAATAATATCGAGTTTTCTTCGTACGTAATCCAATTTTGGTTTGCATCCAAAGCCTTACAAATAACGAACGTATTGATGAAATCGAGAAGCAGGCGCCACTCCTCAGGGATCTATTAGACAAATGGTCGATGCTCATGTATATAATGGAGTTGTCCAATAAATAAAAGTACCAAATCAAGTGAGGTTAACAATACACATTCTTCTTGTGTTTTTAATAGACTTATCCAATTTATTAGAATGTGTTATAAAGGGTGACATCGTCTATCAATAACAACAATAACTCTACAGAGACGAAAGTGAAAGTGTCACTATATCATTTTTATTATCAATAATACACACATGTAAAACAATTAGTCTACCCAACATGAATTACTTCTCGTAATGCTGTAATGTATTAAACATATCGCGGTGGATGTTTTTTTAAAGGATTGTATAGGCCATTCAACGGACCATTAGCAGTATGAGTTCATTTCTTAAGAAATAATCCGGTAGGCGTTAACATAAAGCCATTAAATTTGATTCATTGTTGGTTATTATGTAGCATGAACATGAACATAATTGCGGAACAAACCAAAAGATGTTCGATAGTAATGACTTACATTGTTTCAAATCCTCTATACAATGATGCATTTTTATGGAAACAACGATGCACCAAGCTCTATTGAGTCATCGATTTCTGTTAGATTAATATGAACACGCATGATTGAATAGATATTTTAAAAATAAAAACCTGTTATTGTTCAGAGTACCTTTTCTTTGTATTCCATTGCAACTATCATTGGTCCAATAATGTGTCATTTCTTAAGAAGTTTAACGAAAAAATACAGTTGTAATCACAATTTCACCCAGACCTAGAAGGATAGCTTGATGGTCACAGTGGTAACTGTAAACCGCATAGAAGAACTAACGACTGCGAGGAGTACGGCGTTTCTTTACATTTTCACTAAGATATCAACTGTCTGAGCATGGTCTGTTAAAGGATATGCATATTCTACTAAAGTTAATCTAGACAAAACAACAACAAAACAACAACAACAGTAACGATACGGCAATATAATTTCCTAACATTCACAGATAATAATATTAGCAATTTTCCAACGTTTCAGTAAGAGTGAATGTAAGGTATATTATTTATGGACATAATAGTGTAACGAAGGAATCTTGGTTCCATTTCGTATCGTATGACCGAACCACTTGAGATTAGCAAAATGTATCGTTACAGAACGTTAAGCTGTATTTCAATGTTTATTAATGTCCCTCGAGCACACATCGCAAACACGCTATAGCGATTCAATTTCAGCCAAATCAGAGCAATAATTGATGGTCTTCTGCTAGGTTCTAGAAACTTTATTTGTTATTGTTTAATTGTTTATATAATGTTTACCAAAGTTGCATATTAATAACCACAGTAGATACTGAACTTCTGCCCATGCACACACATGTCAATGAAAAATGTTTACTTTTATGCGCACCGTTTATTCATTTCATTACATCTTTACTTGTCTCATAAAAACAAAGCGTCAAAGTACCATTTGGTATAATGAAACCGCAACGTGTATCTGAACAAAACGATAAAGCAAACTGAAAAAATACACGTACAGCACGTGACTTGGCTGACACCTATATAGACTGTATAATATACCACCATTTTCTGATGTTGCCATGGATTTGAAAAATACAACAATTCATCGTTCATGCAATGTCAGAATTTTACTCCCGGGTTAATTAATCTGCTTGTTAACAAATTTCAACTTATACATGACATGACAATAAAAATAAATGAAATGCTTATCTTACATATGATTTCTTAAAAAAAGTCGAATATAAACTGTGTAATCAGCTAGTGCGAAGAATATTGCGTAAGATCGTCTCACTCGGCAACAGCGCCATCTTTAAAAAAGGCACACTACTCGGAATTGGTTTTTCGATTGCATATGTATTTATTATAGTAAATTGAATAGAAACCTGAGGACAATATTATCCTTGATGCATTTGTGGTCGTTTAGTACAACTTACACAAGATTAAATAATAACAACCTGTGAATTTTTAGCTTAAATTTAGCCTGTAATTTAGCATATACTAATTTACGTTATTAAATCACGTTTTTCTCGATAACGTCATTCGCGAACCAATACCCAAAATTGTCTGACAACGTGAAAAACTTTTGTAATATTTTATACTTATTACTTTTTTATGAACTTGGTGGACAAACTAACACCAAAACAATTTACTTTGTATCATAAAAATTAGTCTATCAAAAACATTGCATAAAAATAGACGTCTCTTAAATAACATGAACGAATATAATAGACAAAATAACTTACAAATTGTGACCTCGAGTTACAAAGAAACAGTAATGACATAAGAAATATTCCGCCATTTTGGTATTTTGACCAAACCCCAGTTTTTCCTTGACATCATGTTATTTGTGCTTGTGGTGTTCAACTTCAAACTCAGAGAACCGGAAATAAGGCTTATGACTGCCATTGTGTTTGATTTGGTTGGACGCCGTTAATTTCGTTGATAATTTGTTTTGCGTTTGCCGATTTATGAGCGCCTGCTCGTAAACATACGATATACGTTGGCATTGCATAGAGGTTTGAAGGTCATTTGACTTTAACCGTCGTGATTTCAACATCATAGTATACATCGGATAGTCTTGCTTGATTAATCAACTGCCAGAAATTGATTGATACACGAATCGAGTGTTTCAAACTACGACGCAGTGTTATAGATTTAATTATAAAACATGGATCATAAATCTTGTAGACGTAATACGAATTCACGCATAATTGATACAAGCAACAAGAAATATAAAGAGTTATTACTATTGATTAACTCGCACCTTTCAGATAAATCGCTGAAAAGGTATAAAACACGCGATGAGTGTGTTGTAATCAAGACAGCCCATCTGGATGCTACATATTAAAGATTATGGATTCAATGTTTACCCTTTATCCAACGGCTCGCGTGCCTGAAGTACATATTTATTTGGAAGTTGCTAGAAATAGGCGCATGTGTAATCTGATGTTCAATAATAAAAGCCAGTCATATATTAATGTATACATATTGTATCATCTGTTATATGCGACCATTTACTATGGACCAGCGATAGCCAGTTGAGCGTTAACAAAAAACGCTGATGTCAACCTGATTAATCTATGAAAGTTTGGTTCCAATATTACTCATGTTATTTCTATTTATAAAATAGTACATTTCTATTATACGATATATTATTCAACAGTAATTTCTATGAATATGGTGTTATTTTAACACTATCCAAACATTCCCGTCATAAATCCAACAATGGGTAATGCTGCCTACTTCCGACAGGAGCTCTATCCTAACGCCTCTCAGCGGAAGTAGAACGCTGATTGACATATCTACAAATGGGATTAACACGCATTACGATTTGCTCATAACGATAAGACAAGCACATCGATTACTTGACGTCTAGCCTAGAGGATGGAAAAGTGTCAGTAAAGTATGTGTGCCGTGTGAATAAGCGTTCAAAGGCCGCTTTTGTACGCGGAATTGTTATATGAATAAAAACAGCAGCGAGAGTGAGCCTTTTTATTAAACATGTATTTTAAAGAGTCATTGACGTACTGAGGAATTTGCTTCCATCAAGAATGCCTAAACATATGTTCATTTAATGCTGACATTGTAGCTTTGTCTAAAGCACTGGGATTCGGCGTTTTGTCCGTACGTTGTTGATAACATATACATTTTTTAAAGTACAAATTCCATTATATATGCATCAAGAATGCCTAAACATATGTTCATTTAATGCTGACATTGTAGCTTTGTCTAAAGCACTGGGATTCGGCGTTTTGTCCGTACGTTGTTGATAACATATACATTTTTTAAAGTACAAATTCCATTATATATGCAACATTTATGATTTTTTTGTAAATTTAAAATCAAATAACAACTACATTAGGATAACATTAAAATACGGGTTAAGCTGTTAAACTCTTCATGGAAACGTTTTATTAATTTTATTTGTTTCATGCATCTAAGAAACCGCTTTATTGTTTATCGATATTCTGCCACATGCATTGAAAATAATGAACATATAACCCATAAACACATCCAAGTACATATTGTGGTAGTCCCGAATAACTTTATTATGTTGGTACGTAAACAAACATAATAATAATTGATGCCGTTTGGATATTTCGTAAATCGTATAATAAATAAACTATTCGGAAAATGCTTAATAAATTAGATGTAAATAAGATGTGTTTCGGTAGAAATTAATTTACGTGCGAAGTAATAAAGTGATTATTTTAAAATTATTGTGTTAGTTTTATTGTTTGTTGTAAATTTCGAAATTACAATACGCAGTACAAATCAGCATGATAATTCGATTTATCGCCACGAAGACTGCTCTCAATGAAACGAAGCAACATGAACGCTGGTGGCATTTTACTAGATAACATATTGGATCCGCAATTATCAGTATATCGTGTACAGTACTTCAGATGAGAGGTTCGCCACTGGTCTCTCATATTTAAATATAAATACACACAAAGTTATACACAAAACAAACACACCATTAGACACTGTAGTATTCAATCTTTATTTTTGTCATCTGTACACGTTTACGTTTAACAAGAACTATCTTTTTTTAAAGATGTTCGGCGTCTATTGTAACTTAGCAAATAAGGAATGTAGATTGATTTTCTGCATTATTAATTTAATTAATTTACAACTGACACGTGTTTAACACACTACACACTACACACTATACACACTATACACACTATACACACTACACACTATACACACTATACACACGATATACACTACACACTATACACACTACACACTATACACACTATACACACTACACAAAATACACACTACACAATATACACACTATCCACACTACACACAATACACACTATAACACTACACACTATACACACTATACATACTATACACAATACACACTATACACACTATACACACTGTACACAATACACACTATACACACTACACACAATACACACTATACACACTATACACACTACACACACTATACACACTATACACACTATACACACTATACACACTATACACACTACATAAACTATACACACTAAACACACTATACACACTATACACACTATACGCACGATACACACGATACACACGATACACACGATGCACACTATACACACTATACACACTATACACACTATACACACTATACACACTACACACACTACACACACTATACACATGATACACACTATACACACTATACACACGATACACACTACACACACTACACACACTACACACACTATACACATGATACACACTATACACACTATACACACGATACACACTACACACACTACACACACTATACACACTATACACACTATACACACGATACACACGATACACACCATACACACAACACACACTATACACACTACACACACTACACACACTATACACACTATACACATGATACACACTATACACACTATACACACTATACACACTACACACACTACACACACTACACACACTACACACACTACACACACTAAACACACTACACACACTACACACACTATACACACTATACACACTATACACACTACACACACTATACACGATACATACGATACACACTATACACACTAAACACACTATACACACTATACACACTATACACACTACACACACTACACACACTATATACACTATACACACTATACACACTATACACACTATACACACTATACACACTATACACACTACACACACTATACACACATTACACACTATACACACTATACACACTATACACACTCTACACACACAACACACACTACACACTATACATACGATACACACTATACACACTATACACACTATACACACTCTACACACTCTACACACTACACACACTACACACACTACACACACTATACACACTATACACACTATACACACGATAAACACGATAAACACGATACTCACTCTACACACTATACACACTATACACACTATACACACGATACACACTATACACACTATACACACGATACACACTACACACACTACACACACTACACACACTATACACACTACACACACTATACACACTACACACACTACACACACTATACACACTATACACACTACACACACTATACACACGATACACACTACACACAATTCACACACTATACACACTAAACACACTATGCTCACTCTACACACTATACACACTATACACACTATGCTCACTCTACACACTATACACACGATACACACTATACACACTATACACACCACACACACTATAACCACTATACACACTATACACACTATAACCACTATACACACTATACACACTATACACACTATACACACTATACACACTATACACACTATACACACTATACACACTATACACACTATACACACTACACACACTACACACACTATACACACTATACACACTATACACACTATACACACTATTCACACTATTCACACTACACACACTATTCACACTATACACACTATACACACTACACACACTGCACACACTGTACACACTATTCACACTATACACACGATACACACGATACACACTAAACACACTAAACACACTATACACACTATACACACTATACACACTATACACACTATACACACTATACACACTACACACACTATACACACATTACACAATATACACACTATACACACTATACACACTACACACACTACACACACTACACACACTACACACTATACATACGATACACACTATACACACTATACACACTCTACACACTACACACACTACACACACTATACACACTATACACACTATACACACTATACACACGATAAACACGATACTCACTCTACACACTATACACACTATACACACTATACACACTATACACACTATGCTCACTCTACACACTATACACACTATACACACGATACACACTATACACACGATACACACGATACACACTATACACACTATACACACTATACACACTATACACACTATACACACTATACACACTATACACACGATACACACGATACACACTATACACACTACACACACTATACACACTATACACACTATACACACTATACACACTATACACACTATACACACTATACACACATTACACACTATACACACTATACACACTATACACACTATACACACTATACACACTACACACACTACACACACTACACACACTACACACACTACACTCACTACACACTATACATACGATACACACTATACACACTGTACACACTCTACACACTCGACACACTACACACACTACACACACTACACACACTATACACACTATACACATTATACACACGATAAACACGATACTCACTCAACACACTATACACACTATACACACTATACACACTATACACACTATGCTCACTCTACACACTATACACACTATACACACGATACACACTATACACACGATACACACTATATACACGATACACACTACACACACTATACACACGATACACACTACACGCACTACACGCACTATACACACTATACACACTATACGCACTATACACACTATACACACTATACACACTACACACACTAAACACACTACACACACTATACACACTACACACACTATACACACTACACACACTACACACACTATACACACTATACACACTACACACACTATACACACGATACACACTACACACACTACACACACTATACACACTATGCTCACTCTACACACCATACACACGATACACACTATACACACTATACACACCACACACACTATAACCACTATACACACTATACACACTATAACCACTATACACACTATACACACTATACACACTATACACACTACACACACTATACACACTATACACACTATACACACTATACACACTACGCACACTATACAAACTATACACACTATTCACACTACACACACTATTCACACTATACACACTATACACACTACACACACTGCACACACTGTACACACTAGTCACACTATACACACGATACACACTACACACACGATACACACTAAACACACTATACACTCTATGCACACTATACACACTATACACACTATACACACGATACACACGATACACACTATACACACTATACACACTATACCCACGATACACACTATACACACGATACACACGATACACACACTATACACACTATACACACTATGCACACGATACACACTATACACCCAATACACACTATACACACTATACACACTATACACACGATACACACGATACACACGATGCACACGATACACACTGTACACACTATCCACACTATACACACTATACACACTATACTCACTCTACACACTATACACACTATACACACTATACACACGATACACACTATACACACTATACACACTATACACACGATTCACACTATACTCACGATACACACTATACACACTATACACACGATACACCCGATATACACTATACACACGATACACACGATACACACTGTACACTCGATACACACTATACACACTATAGACACTATACACACATACTTAATCATACTATACTCCTCCTAACATTTCATTCTATATATATGAATATATATTACGTTACTTTGTTGTTGTTGGTTTTGTAACATTAAACTTGGAAATGGCTAAATTTCTAGACGTGTTGTAAACGATAATTGTGTCGAGTATATTGCCCTTTCAATTGCATTATAGCTTATAGCTCAGACGAACTTACCTGACACTGACCCTCAAGTCCAGAATAAATTCATTCGCGAGTATCAGCAACGTAAATATGTCAAAGCAATATACGCCGTTCATGCGGTGGGAGCATTGAGTTAGTATGTGCGAATATAGAAGGGGCACTCTAAAGTTGTATTGTTTTACATCGTTGCAAAATGACACGTTAATTGCTATATAATGTATAAATTACATGTACAATATGTTTAAAGCACTGCTTTTATAATACGAACGCTTTTATTTCATGCAAACTGTGTATTATCATTATTAGTTTTTACATCGGTAATCATAACTTGATTTTTTTCTAAAGTTTTGGAATGCCGTACAGCTTCTTTTGTGGCCAGTGTAGTGCAAATATATTCATATTTGGCGATGCAATATTAGGATTAATTCATTTGGGTCTACTCGCGGGAAATGTTCACAACATTTGATTGAATATTGAGAAGGTCAAAAATTGGATAAGATAGCTACGTATAAAAAACATAAATACATATGTTCGTATTCATAATCGGCGTATCGCAAATAAACACTAGATCTTGAGATTGTTGTATTTTGCCACTTGATAATATAAGTACACCTTAAGTATAAGGATTAGTCCCGTCAAATATATGTTTTACGAAGGGAAGAAGGCCACAACGGTATTAATCTTGTCAGCCACTAAACATGCAAAGAATTCAAAGCACTGCATGTATTAAATAAGGATAAACTGAGAAGTAATTTTGATATATATATTGTTTTACCGTGCATACTTTTAATTTGCAAAAGCTTCTCAACTCTGTTGGTTGACCATTAGTTAATTATCACTAACCTTATAAGAAAACCGCATAATATACTAAAACGCAAATGCAATCTTAGGTTAAAATGATATTCAAAGCTGTAGAATAATAACATAACTTATTTTCAATTTTAATATATACAACGTGTGCATGACTTATATCATGTAAACCTTTTTTGTTTAACTGTTATTTATATATTGTTTATGCTATCGCATATGTAATTTTATGATGTGTCTTTGTAAAGGGAAAATCAATTCTATAGAATTCAACGCGTGTATGCATCGTTCCAATATTTTAATGACACTCGCTTAAACACTATTAACGATTTGCGTGAGATATACCGTGGCATAAAATACATCATACTAAGTCGTTCGGTCATGCTGCGAATACGTAATTAATATCGATGATATTAAATATATCAGCGTGAAACCTGTGAAGATGGCGAGTGAGCCATAATAATCCTGGAGGTCTTAATAGCAAGGATTAGTTGTGTAAGATGTTTAATTATCGGTAAATATCCTACTTAATTATACGAACTGGATGCGATTGAAGTTTTTCGCAGTTGTAAATACTACAGCAATACGAACATTAACGTTCACTATAGTCGTGTCGTGGGTTTGCAGGTATAAAACCACAGGTTTTTATTATAAACACGGAGCATATGGCCACCGCATACTGCTGAAATAAAATTGGAATGAACGGTATACTTCGTGAAAAAAGTCGTTTAACGGGCACGATATATGTGTATTTACATTCAAATATTTAACAATCCATATACTCTATGATTAAACCAGTGTGACCATATACACCGCGATAAACGAAGGTGAAGATTGCAAAAAGCTATTTGACTCGCTCATATTTAATATACGTCTCTTGTAAATTATCCATTAAATGTACATGTAACTTACACAATAATAGAGTTCATGAAACGCAGCATGTCTTAACTAAACAATGAAATTGAATTATGTTTCTTCAACGTGATACGAAGCGTCTAGATACATTGCAAACTTACCGTTAGCATACACATTTTATTCAAGATGCTAGCATATTTGTATAAAGCATGATTCAATTTCAGTCAGAAAACGACTGCAATAATGTTTAAGGATTTTTCAAGGATTATTTGAAACCTTTTCATGAGATAGCTGCAATTTCCCAGCAAGCCCAGATAGGACCCATATGGGCCCCTTGAGGGTTTAAAAATAGGCCCCATGTGGGCCACACATATGGGCCCCACCCCAGAAAGTGCAACCGGGATTTACGTGGGTCCCATATTGGTTACAGTATGGGTCTTAAATGGGACCCATGTGGTCTCAACAAGGGACCTTGATGGGATACCCACATGGGCCCCACCCCAGAAAGTGCAACCGGGATTTACGTGGGACCCATATGGGTTACAATTTGGGTCCACCATGGGACCCATGTGGTCTCAACATTGGACCATTATGGGCAAACACAGATGGGACCTTGATGGGAGCCCCACATGGGCCCCACGCCAGAAAGTGCAACTGGGATTTACGTGGTTCCCATATGGGTTACAATATGGGTCTACCATGGGACCCATGTGGTCTCAAAACGGTACCATTATGGGAAAACACAATTGGGACCTTGATGGGAGAACCACATGGGGCCCACCGCAGAAAGTGCAACCGGGATTTGCATGGGTTCCATATTGATTGCAACACAGATTAGTCCTGAAGGGAAAACCTGAATAAAAGCTTTACTGAAAAAGTCCAAACATGATTCTCTTCAAAATGTGTCACTTATACAAAGGTAGTTGTTGCAAAGCCGTGTGTAACATTCAATGGTTGTCAAACTTCAAGGACAGGACAATATAAACATCGGCTGTTAATGGCCACAAGTAGCTTTCCAGTCTGTAGTCCTGCTAACAATGTATTCTTCTTGACAATCACATGTCTGTCAAATGCATCTGTACAACACTTAACAAATGACATATTATTTGGAGGATAATTTAGACCATAGCATCTAAACTTGAAGTTGGTGTTAGTTATTAATGTATTGATAATAAAACAGTTAACATCATGTCTTCAAACAAGCTACTTATCCTAAGCCGTAAACTTGACACAACAGAATATTTTAATAATAGCACAAGAACACAAAATGCATCATGTGAGACAGATGTTCAAATAAACATATCGAGATCTACATTTATGTCTAATATACCTTGCATAATATACGTGTAATGATTATATCCATGTCCTCATTTGTAATTAAAACGGGTGCGTATTAAAATAAAGATAGCTTAATACAACACTTAAGAAATGGCACATTACTTAAAACAAATAATTATGTGTTAATGTATCTAATATAATGTTAACATCAACATGAAAGTGTGCATAGTAAGTTATCTACAGAGCATTGCAAGTTAGGTTATAAACAAAACTAAATCCGGTTTTAAAATTTTACCAAATATATTTGCGTCAATAACAAAACTGTCCAACAACATTGTCTAAATCCAGCTGATATTCCCTGAAGTTTTAAAGGGACTTGTTCACAGATTTTCGCATTTTTCGAAGTATGCCATGAAATGTATTAACTTGACAGATGTATGCATCGGAACTAAAAACTCAAGTATAATAACAAGAAAAGTATTTAGAAAAAAAAGGAAATACAAAAGTTGTTCTCACAGGGGTTCGAATCCGGGACCTGCATATTAAAAGGCTATCGCCTTAACCACTCTGCAATTCCGACTTCTGTATTTCAACCTGAATTATTTTAAAGCCTCATTAAAGGTGGAAATGGTCAAATTTAGAATATAGTCATTTAAATGCCTGGTAAAATTATTGTATTGTATGTTTAAGCTTCAGTTATATCCTGGGTCAGGAAACTATTTGGGGTTTGGAAACTGTTTAAAATAAAAACACTGATCCTCCAAGTAAACTGTTTATAAACACTAGCTTTGTTTATGTGCTAATCATCATGCGACTCAGATGTCAGTCTTTTACTAAAAACACAGTGGAGATTTGCAAAAGTTCCATGCTTTTCATTAATAACTGTACTTCTAACAGTAAAATAAATTGTCATAAACTGGACAAGTCAATTTGAGGGCCGTCCATGAAGCATGTTTGCAGTAGTTGAAATTTTAAATATATAATACGTTCAACAATTCACAAACTGAAAATCATTTGGTCACTTTCTGACCACTAACAAGTAGATTTGCATACTTAAACATGCTACTTTGTTAAAATTAACAATGTTTTCTTAATGTGTTGTACCAATTTATGTCTTTATAAAATCACACTAATAGGTTTATTTAATGACCCTCGAAAATGAAATACTTCACTGACCACAATAACGGGATTTTTTCATGCAAATATCGTGCATGTGAACTACATTCCTTTTACGGGAAACTAGGACACACAATGGCTTTAAAATGTAAACAATACAGTGGAATAAAAATTTGTCAAATACCATTTATTATAAGAAAATGTAAACACGTTTTTTTGGTCAAAATGTTTTATTTAACGTTTTTGTAAACTTTTAATTAAACTCTGAATGGTTGTTTTAACTTGCTACACATTGTGTGTGCCTTTTATGTAAGTGTTCCACGTGATGGCAACAGTTTTAACTAAAGCAACATAAACACTTCAAATTATTATATCGTTTAGTGTTACAAATGCTTTATAACTTATGTAGGTTTGAAGTAACAAAACAGTTGAATAAAAACTTACACCAAATTCAGACTTGGACGCCGGGGGTAGTAGAAAAGCTCACCTATTGAGGCCTTCCCCCCAGGATTTTGCTAAGGCACAGGGGCAAACACACGAGGTTTTGGGTGGGTGTTGGAGGGGGTTCCCCCTTCCACGTTCGATTTTTTAAAGACTTTTTATCTGTACTAAATCACTACTTCAGCTAACACAAACATAAAAATAAACAGGCGTTGAATAGTTTTTTCTCTCTTTTGTTTCCCAATGACATAACATAATCATAAATACACACACTATAGAATTTAAAAAGAAACACAAAAACACATTTGGCAAAAGTGATGTAACCTGAAATAAATAATGTAACCTGGAAATAGATAATGACACTCTTTACCTAAATGTATACCTCTTTCAATGAAGAAATTGGCATATTATCACACAATTATAAGAAATGACCTTCAACGAAGCTTTATTAATGCTTCATTTCATGTTTGAAATGTTCAGGTCTTCCACTATCCACTAAAAGTATTTTTCGAACAGCCGAGCTAAAAATCAAACAATGTCATATCCATTGATATAGAAAGTAAGCAAATTTCTTCAAATATTGAAAATTTTGACCTCATTCAGAGAACTGGCTTTATCTTCAGTTGGCTAAAGTAATTTACTGGCAAATGGAAATTATTTAGATATCTCATAAATGTTAACCAATAAAAATCAGAATGATCACTATTATTTTGCAAATCTACTGGCGTGGAAGCTTCTAAATACATGTTATATTGTTACAAAGTCCTTTGTTTCCTTTCTGTTTTGCAGTCACATTCTCCTGTAAATTAATTCAAGTAAATTACTAGAAGCATTATCATCAGAAATAAGGTCAAAATAGTAGCACAGATATAGTATTTTTTTTAATCCCGAGTTCACAAAGTCTGGCACAACACTACATGCAATCTATGATTATCACGAATTTACTGAATTTCATTTCATCTCTCAAAGCCCACACTGTTGTTCTTGCACTGTTGTATGTTTTCATGAACTTCATCATTAAAACATTTTACTTATCCAATAATATAGTCATTAATTTACTACTTCAAACCCCATTTCTTTCCTTCTAGCCCCATTAATTGTCGCAATCCTCGACTTGTAGCGGACAAATTTCTTTGACTGCTTCTGAAGGAAAACACAACAACGTATATTTCAGCATAATTTCCTGCGGCTGCTTTACATGTACATTAGGGAACTTAATACACACATTTTTTTTTTTAAACTATAAGTGCTTAATTGTTATTTTGACTAAACATCGGGTCTACAATTTTAAGTTAAAAAAACAACAACAGCCAAATCAGTTTGCAAAATACTCCTATATAGACATACATATTTAAACGGTTGTTTATGTTGGGTATTGAAAATGTTAAGCATTTTGCAACAATCTGAAGACCAGTACCAGATTTGATTAGTTAGTTGTATGGTGATTCGCAAGCCAACCTCATTTTGCAAAACACCATCCAATTTCTGTTTAAATCACACCTTAGAAAAGTTGACAGAGAAAATGCTACACAAATGTTAACATTTATTTTGATTACAGAAGCCAAAATATTTGAGATTTTACGTGAGACCAGGTCTGGCAATATAATGTCTATGATATGCATGCGAATCAAGATACATCGCAAATTTAGATTTATAAGACAAGGAAATGTATAAACATATACACCTATCATAGGAACTTGTTTCTACATTACAGTTGTACCAATTATTATTAATTATATAGCACATTGACTCACCGTAAAGAATGACCAGTATTGGATTTGAATGGTTGCTGAAAAGCAGTTTGCATTCCGACCAAGGCAAGGATTGTTCTTGTTCTTAATTTGCCTCGTTGCTCTCATTCAACCCTGGTAACACCAAAGCGGCAAACAATGAGATATTGTGCCTATAATAATATCAAAACTGTAGCAATGCAATAGCAAAAATTCAAGTTCTATATCGCGAAATTGTGTGACAAATTCAAATCAGGTTTAGAAAACCAAACTCTTTCACAATATTAGGAAAAGTAACAGCGTAAATTTAAGTTGCTTTATTAATATAATATATATTATTAACACTTGTATAACTTACCTGTCTGTTTTAATATAAAAACCGCCTAACATATTTCCTGGTTTAGGATCCGTTCGCCCTAAAATCTCTTCGCCCTTTGGTCCGTTCGCCCTATATCCCGTTTTCCCTATGACAGTTCGCCCTACTTTTATGTTTATGAAAGGGTATATGTGGAGATGTATTAATGCATCACGGTTATTCAAGTCCTGATGAAATTTAATCATTTACAACGATACAAAGGATGTTATTTGAATAAATATAAATTTACCGATCAACAACTTCATGTATTAAAAAATGCAGATACAGAAAACAATATCTCCGAGATGTGTTCGATGTAAGACAAATTCACATAATTAGTGAAATTCAAAATGTAAAAGATAGCTATTGATTATATCATTGTGCAATATATATAGATTTTTTTCGATTAAACACATTATTGTATTATATAAACAGATTAATATAATTTGGACTTAAACTTATATGTTTTCTATATTTCTTCACAGCTTAGTATCAAATATGGTTAGAAAAAATAATAAAAACGACTAAAACCATTACTAAAAGTATGCCAACTGAACATTGTGATCACATATCGAACTGAAATGGGAAAAAATATCATTTAAGACCCATATTGGGCCCATGTGGTATATTTCTCAACTGTAGCCCATATGGGTTTGCTTGACTGCGACCTACCTTGGGCAAAACATAGGGGCTTACTTGATTTCTGTATCCCATATGGGTTTTATATGGGAAAAAACATTTTTGGGACCCACATGGGGCCTATTTGGTATATTTGCCCAGATGTAGCCCATACTTTAACTGTAACTAGGCTGAAAGCTTGTTGTAGTGTCACCTGTACAGTATGGTTGCAGTTGCAAATGGGGCCTTGCTTGCTGGGACCCATATGGGCTTTCTTCTTGGGAGCCATATGGGTTTGCTGGACTGGGGCCCACCTGGGTTTTGTAGTGGTAAGACAAAACATATGGGTTCCATACAGCGCCCATATAGTTTATCAGCCAACGTAAAGTACATATCTTGCTCACATGTGGCTGCTTGCAATGGACTCAATTGGGCTTGCTTACTGGGTCCCATGTGGTATAACATTTGGGATTCACATGGGGCCCATATGGTATATCTGACCAGCTATAGCCCATTTTGTGTTCATGTTGTCTTGCTTTCTAGGACCCATATGGGCTTTCTAGTCTGGACCCATTTGGGATTACTTTCCATGGATCCATCTGGGTTTTATAGTGGCAAGATAACACATATGGGTCCCACACTGGGCCCATGTGGTGTATCAGCCCAGGTAAAGCCCATATCGTGCCCACATTGGGTGGCTTGCTTGGACCTATATGGGCTTACTTGCAGTGGACCCACATGAGCTTCCTTTCTTGGACCCATTTGGGTCTCATATGTGCAAAAATATCATTTGCGACCAACATGGGGCCCATATTGTATTTTTTGCCCAGCTATGGCCCATATTGAGCCCATATGGACTTGCTTTTTGAGACCCATATAGGCTTTCTAGTAGGGACCCTAATGGGTTTACTGTACTTGGACCCATCTGGGTTTTATAGTTACAAGAGAATGCATATGGGTCCCATACTGGGCCCATGAGGTATATTAGCCCAGGTAAAACCATGCAGTGGACCCACATGAGCTTCCTTTCTTGGACCCATATGCGTCTGATATGGGCAAAAATATCATTTTGCACCCACATGGGGCCCATCTTGAATTTTTTACCCAGTTAAGCCCATATTGGGCCCATATTGACTTGCTTTCTGGAACCCATATGGGCTTTCTAGTAGGGACCCAAATTGGTTTATTTTACTAGGACCCATCTGGGTTTTATAGCAGCAAGATAATACATATGGGACCCACATGGGGCCCATATTGTATTTGTTGCCCAGCTAAAGCCCATATTGGGCCCATATGGGCTCTGGGACCCATAAAGGCTTTCTAGTAGGGCCCCAAATGGGTTTATTTTACTTGAGCCCATCTGGATTTTATAGTGGCAAAATAATGCATTTGGGTCCCAAACTGGGCCCATGAGGTATACTAGCACATGTAAAACCCATATGGTGCCCTTATGGGGTGGCTTGCTGGGACCCATATGGGCGTACTTGCAGTGGACCCACTTGAGCTTCCTTTCTTGGACCCATATGGATCTGATATGGGCAAAAATATCATTTGGGACCCACATTGTACTTTTTGCTCAGCAATAGCCCATATTTGGCACATATGGACTTGCTTTCTGGGCCCAATATAGGCTTTCTAGTAGGGACCCAAATGGGTTACCATTACTTGGACTCATCTGGGTTTTATAGTGGCAAGATAATGCATATGGGTCCCACATGGGGACCAAATTGTATTTGTTGTCCAGCTATAGCCCAATATGGCCCATATGTACTTGCTTTCTTGGACCCATATGGGCTTTCTAGTAGGGACCAAAATGGGTTTACTTTACTTGGACCCATCTGGGTTTTATAATGGCAATGTAATACATATGGGTCCCACACTGGGCCTATGAGGTTTATCAGCCCAGGTAAAAACCATATCGTGCCCACATGGCTTGCTGGGACCCATATGGGCAAACAAATACCATTTGGGACCCACACGGTGCCAACATTGTAGTTTCTTGCCCAGCTATAGCCCATATTGGGCCCATATGGGCTTGCTTGCTGGTACTAAGAACTTATTAAACAAACGGTTAAGTTGTTCCGGAAGTGGTTAAACCTTCCGGCACGGCTTTGCTGTTTAATGAATTTTTTTAGTATATTGCTTTGTTATTTTCTTTCAAAACATAAAATTATACAAAACTATTTTGATTACATGTTTCAACATTTTATGTGTATGTTTAGTAAATCAACAAGACTATCAGTACTGAAAAGTAATATTTTGACGAACTATTCAATAACGAACTATACCCGATGCTATCACAACAAATATACTCACCATAATACAAGTAAACATAAAACACACTGTATCTAATGCCAACAAACGATTTGCTAAACTCTCTAGCATCCTTTCGCCGGCCATGTTTTGTTTTCGGAATTATCGCGCATACAAAGAGATTATTTCGTCATTAAAATGACACTTTTTTAATTTGAATCATTGATATCACAAAAAAGATACATTGCGATATTACGCGCACGTGAATTTTGGCGAGTTATTGTGCACTCGTGAAAATACCCAGAACTGCCTTTATTGACACGATAGCTAAAGGTTATTTATTTTCTTTCCAGCAGTAAGCGCTTTCAGTGCTTTAGCAATTAGTTTAAACCAAACTGTACAAAACACAAAACTGTTTAAAACTGATAACGACTGCCTTAACAAAGCTTACTTAGCACGCTACATACGTATTTCGATAGTGCAATTAGTTTCCTTGGTTGATTTTAATTTAGCTTTAACTATTAAATGTGTGATTAACATGCAAATAAATGTTTCATGTGTCATTGTAATTTACAATTTGATTAAATGAGGAACGATTTGATACGTTCTTCTGATGATGAAGAGATTGAGACCAAAGTAAACATGTAACAGTCATCTCTGCTAATAGGGCACGTAGAATTCACTACAACTGTGTATCCAAATCAAATGTTTTGAATATTTTGTGAAACAATGCATTTTTACAGGTTAGAATAGACCCTTCGTATTATTATTAAAACCTGATGTTTCATTAAAATCACATAAACGGCCATATCTACGATCTTAATAATAATAATGATATTTGTGATGATGATAATGATGATGATGATGATAATGATGATAATGATGCGTTTGTAATGTTACCCGATTGGATGAGACTAATATTTATGATCCTTACAACATGTTTACAATATTTGTTATATTTCCAATAGGTCTTGGATAATAGCTTCTGGCATTGTTTCAAACATTCTCCATAAAGTAAGATCTACATTGAGCTGGAGCCATATCTGACTCAACAAAGTATCACATTGATTACTTTGCACGTGAAACGTGTATTACAATAGTTTATATGTTTAAGGAAATATATCACCACATACATTTGCACGTATTGAATGACAATGAAAACCTTGCATACATTAACTTGTAACGTAACATATCATGCAACAATATCGAGCCGTTTTGGAAATTATCACTCGTGAATCAAATGCTCAATTTAATGTTTTAATGTGCGTGTGTCGTAAACATGAAAATGTTAAATTGTTGTTGGGGACACGTCTTAAAGCTGATACTATCCAAATTGAATCGAAATAGATATATTTAAAGCTGTTTAATATTATAAAATATTATTACGGTTGAAAGAAATTCTCTATCAAAAATTTGCAGACATGTGTTTCTGGGTATACACAAGTAATACCCCTTTGATATATATAACAGCATAAGTTTATAAATTAAGTTTTTAGTATCCAATTTGGCATACTTACACTTCCGCAACCGTTTTAGATTTAGGATTAATGAAACTCCATAGACATCACCAGGAGAAAAACCCTTATTACCATCCGTTGGTCCTTTATTTGAGGCAAGTTACCAATTGCCTATACAATACAGGACATTACATACAACACAAAACACAACATTAAAATGATTAAAACTGGGTCACCGCCTTGTAACGATCAATACAAAGATTGGGGGTTTAAACCGCTTTAAAGGCATGCCGAATCTGACACTGAGCCCAGGATTAATCACAAAACACGCACTTGTAAATAAACTTTAACCTAATAGCATTGCAATTCAAATTAAATAGTAATAAAAGAGAATATTAATTCCAATGAATTACAATTTAATTACTCAATGGTTGAATGTTCACCAGAGCAACAGAATTGCAACTTTCTGAGGCACGACGAAATGAAATATATACAATAATCAACTAAATCCCTTCTTGATGACAAGAGTTCGAGACCTAGCTAGTACAAACCCAAGATCATCGTCGTGCATCGCTGGAAGAAGCCGTAATACGCGGTGTAAAAGGACAGATTACATAGCTTGGTTGTGTATGTTTAAGATTTATAATTAATATAATTGAGCTAGTAGTTTAAAGGGGGTATGTACGATCGTATCAAAGTTTCGTACAAAAGATATAATAGCAAACTAAAACCGATAAAACGTTGATGAAATAAAAACTAGAATAAAAGTTCTTAAGAACCGCTATTCAAAAATCTTCGAAGTTAGAGCCTAACGCCGTCAAAATACTTTTCGTATTCCAGTCGAAAACCCATTCATATACATTAGACATGTACAACATTGGGAAAACCCCAATATTCGTTGTAAGTTGACTTCCACATGAGCTTCCTTTCTTGGACCCATATGCGTCTGATATGGGCAAAAATATCATTTTGCACCCACATGGGGCCCATCTTGAATTTTTTACCCAGTTAAGCTCAAATTGGGCCCATATTGACTTGCTTTCTGGAACCCATATGGGCTTTCTAGTAGGGACACAAATTGGTTTATTTTACTAGGACCCATCTGCGTTTTATAGCAGCAAGATAATGCATATGGGACCCACATGGGGCCCATATTGTATTTGTTGCCCAGCTATAGCCCATATTGGGCCCATATGGGCTCTGGGACCCATAAAGGCGTTCTGGTAGGGCCCCAAATGGGTTTATTTTACTTGAACCCATCTGGGTTTTATAGTGACAAAATAATGCATTTGGGTCCCGAACGGGGCCCATGAGGTATACTAGCCCAGGTAAAACCCATATCGTGCCCTTATGGGGTGGCTTGCTGGGACCCATATGGGCGTACTTGCAGTGGACCCACTTGAGCTTCCTTTCGTGGACCCATTTGAGTCAAATATGGGCCAAAATATCATTTGGGACCCACATGGGGCCCATGTTGTACTTTTTGCCCAGCTATGGCCCATATTGAGCCCATATGGACTTGCTTTCTGTGACCCATATAGGCTTTCTAGTAGGGACCCTAATGGGTTTATTGTACTTGGACCCATCTGGGTTTTATAGTTATAAGAGAATGCATATGGGTCCCATACTGGGCCCATGAGGTATATTAGCCCAGATAAAACCATGCAGTGGACCCACATGAGCTTCCTTTCTTGGACCCATATGCGTCTGATATGGGCAAAAATATCATTTTGCACCCACATGGGGCCCATCTTGAATTTTTTACCCAGTTAAGCCCATATTGGGCCCATATTGACTTGCTTTCTGGAACCCATATGGGCTTTCTAGTAGGGACCCAAATTGGTTTATTTTACTAGGACCCATCTGGGTTTTATAGCAGCAAGATAATGCATATGGGACCCACATGGGGCCCATATTGTATTTGTTGCCCAGCTATTGCTCATATTGGGCCCATATGGGCTCTGGAACCATAAAGGCTTTCTAGTAGGGCCCCAAATGGGTTTATTTTACTTGAACCCATCTGGGTTTTATAGTGGCAAAATAATGCATTTGGGTCCCAAACTGGGCCCATGAGGTATACTAGCCCAGGTAAAACCCATATCGTGCCCTTATGGGGTGGCTTGCTGGGACCCATATGGGCGTACTTGCAGTGGACCCACTTGAGCTTCCTTTCTTGGACCCATATGGATCAGATATGGGCAAAAATATCATTTGGGACCCACATGGGGCCCACATTGTATTTTTTGCTCAGCTATAGCCCATATTTGGCGCATATGGACTTGCTTTCTGGGCCCAATATAGGCTTTCTAGTAGGGACCCAAATGGGTTACCATTACTTGGACTCATTTGGGTTTTATAGTGGCAAGATAATGCATATGGGACCCACATGGGGACCAAATTGTATTTGTTGCCCAGCTATAGCCCAATATGGCCCATATGTACTTGCTTTCTTGGACCCATATGGGCTTTCTAGTAGGGACCAAAATGGGTTTACTTTACTTGGATCCATCTGGGTTTTATAATGGCAATGTAATACATATGGGTCCCACACTGGGCCTATGAGGTTTATCAGCCCAGGTAAAAACCATATCGTGCCCACATGGCTTGCTGGGACCCATATGGGCAAACAAATACCATTTGGGACCCACACGGTGCCCACATTGTAGTTTCTTGCCCAGCTATAGCCCATATTGGGCACATATGGGCTTGCTTTCTGGTACTAAGTACTTATTAAACAAACGGTTAAGTTGTTCCGGAAGTGGTTAAACCTTCCGGCACGGCTTTGCTGTTTAATGAATTTTTTAGTATATTTATGCCCGATGCTATCACAACAAATATACTCACCATAATACCAGTAAGAATAAAACACTCTGTATCTAATGCCAACAAACGATTTGCTAAACTCTCTAGCATCCTTTCGCCGGCCATGTTTTGTTTTCGGAATTATCGCGCATACAAAGAGATTATTTCGTCATTAAAATCACACTTTTTAAATTTGAATCATTGATATCACAAAAAAGATACATTGCGATATTACGCGCACGTGAATTTTGGCGAGTTATTGTGCACTCGTGAAAATACCCAGAACTGCCTTTATTGACACGATAGCTAAAGGTTATTTATTTTCTTTCCAGCAGTAAGCGCTTTCAGTGCTTTAGCAATTAGTTTAATGAGCTACCACAGAACAACATTTTGTTTATTTTGCAAAGCAGTATCCTTAACATGTTATTTTGGAATGACATTTTTCTTGGTTTAATTATTATTGTTATTTTCAGCTAGTACTATTGTGTTAAATGTTATCCAAAAGCTCAAGGGACTATTTAGTGGTTTTTGTTTTCCAAACAAAACTGTTTTAAAAATAGTCCCAGGCTTATTTAATATATTTTCCTATGACAATGAAGTTTCTGTAAATCATGTCTTGATGAAACAACTGACCTCATTATTTGTAATGCAACTCGAGCTCGATCAGCATTAGAGAAACTGTTATTAATAAATAAATGTCATTTGCATAAGACAAGTGACCGACTTGTTATACCAGACAGCGTACTGAACGGAAAACCAAACTGTACAAAACACAAAACTGTTTAAAACTGATAACGACTGCCTTAACAAAGCTTACTTAGCACGCTACATACGTATTTCGATAGTGCAATTAGTTTCCTTGGTTGATTTTAATTTAGCTTTAACTATTAAATGTGTGATTAACATGCAAATAAAAGTTTCATAGGTCATTGTAATTTACAATTTGATTAAATGAGGAACGATTTGATACGTTATTCTGATGATGAAGAGATTGAGACCAAAGTAAACATGTAACAGTCATCTCTGCTAATAGGGCACGTAGAATTCACTACAACTGTGTATCCAAATCAAATGTTTTGAATATTTGTGAAACAATGCATTTTTACAGGTTAGAATAGACCCTTCGTATTATTATTAAAACCTTATGTTTCATTAAAATCACATAAACGGCCATATCTACGATCTTAATAATAATGATGATATTTGTGATGATGATGATGATGATGATGATAATGATGATGATGATAATGATGATGATGATAATGATGCGTTTGTAATGTTACCCGATTGGATGAGACTAATATATTTATGATCCTTACAACATGTTTACAATATTTGTTATATTTCCAATAGGTCTTGGATAATAGCTTCTGGCATTGTTTCAAACATTCTCCATAAAGTAAGATCTACATTGAGCTGGAGCCATATCTGACTCAACAAAGTATCACATTGATTACTTTGCACGTGAAACGTGTATTACAATAGTTTATATGTTTAAGGAAATATATCACCACATACATTTGCACGTATTGAATGACAATGAAAACCTTGCATACATTAACTGTAATGTTGTAACGTAACATATCATGCAACAATATCGAGCCGTTTTGGAAATTACCACTCGTGAATCAAATGCTCAATTTAATGTTTTAATGTGCGTGTGTCGTAAACATGAAAATGTTAAATTGTTGTTGGGGACACGTCTTAAAGCTGATACTATCCAAATTGAATCGAAATAGATATATTTAAAGCTGTTTAATATTATAAAATATTATTACGGTTGAAAGAAATTCTCTATCAAAAATTTGCAGACATGTGTTTCTGGGTATACACAAGTAATACCCCTTTGATATATATAACAGCATAAGTTTATAAATTAAGTTTTTAGTATCCAATTTGGCATACTTACACTTCCGCAACCGTTTTAGATTTAGGAATAATGAAACTCCATAGACATCACCAGGAGAAAAACCCTTATTACCATCCGTTGGTCCTTTATTTGAGGCAAGTTACCAATTGCCTATACAATACAGGACATTACATACAACACAAAACACAACATTAAAATGATTAAAACTGGGTCACCGCCTTGTAACGATCAATACAAAGATTGGGGGTTTAAACCGCTTTAAAGGCATGCCGAATCTGACACTGAGCCCAGGATTAATCACAAAACACGCACTTGTAAATAAACTTTAACCTAATAGCATTGCAATTCAAATTAAATAGTAATAAAAGAGAATATTAATTCCAATGAATTACAATTTAATTACTCAATGGTTGAATGTTCACCAGAGCAACATTATTGCAACTTTCTGAGGCACGACGAAATGAAATATATACAATAATCAACTAAATCCCTTCTTGATGACAAGAGTTCGAGACCTAGCTAGTACAAACCCAAGATCATCGTCGTGCATCTCTGGAAGAAGCCGTAATACGCGGTGTAAAAGGACAGATTACATAGCTTGGTTGTGTATGTTTAAGATTTATCATTGATATAATTGAACTAGTAGTTTAAAGGGGGTATGTACGATCGTATCAAAGTTTCATACAAAAGATATAATAGCAAAATAAAACCGATAAAACGTTGATGAAATAAAAACTAGAATAAAAGTTCTTAAGAACCGCTATTCAAAAATCTTCGAAGTTAGAGCCTAACGCCGTTAAACTACTTTTCGTATTCCAGTCGAAAACCCATTCATATACATTAGACATGTACAATATTGGGAAAACCCCAATATTCGTTGTAAGTTGACTTAAGACATTGACAGAGCCTATCCATACAAGGTAGCGGTTATTACAATCAAAGAACGCACTTTTCGTGAAAATGTGTATACATAACGAGATTTTGAGTGTTTGTTTAAAATAGCGGGCGCTCCATCCGGAATGATAAGACTGGTATGAATATATTATGAAAAATGATTATATTAATATTAAACTACACTTTACAAATGCATCTTTGTATTGTTTGACACATGATTTACTAGCCTGTTCCACAATTTTGTCACTAACAACACTTCTTTAAAGTGTTATAAATCTATAAAGCCTTTAGTTTTGTGTTTTGGGCCTCACTATAAACGGTTCACTGCGTATAGCACATGCTTAATTAGCACGATTTATCCATGTAAATAGTGCGTATTTCATTGACTATGCCGATGTTTCAAATGGTATTAATGCGGTGTTTCACCCACAAATACGATTAAACGTGTTGGTATCGGCATGGCGCTAGAAACACATTTGTCGTTATAAATAATTATATTGAAAAACATATTGTACATATAACTGATTAGCTTTCAACTTTCAACTTTCCTCGATCATATTCGCCGTTTCATTTGTGTTGTTAAAATATGAGATGTTGAAATATTCATATTGTCATCGTATATATCCCCTTTAATATTAAACTAAACGCTCATTACTGCATGAACTTATGCAAACAGGAATATAAAAAATAATTTTAACGCGGTCAGCAAAAATGAGTCCTGTTGCGGTAACGACGTTTTCGAGAAAAAACGAGATTAAAATTTCTGCACGATTTTCTCCAATTATTTCCTTGTTTAATTTAGCGTGCATGTCATTAATATATGCAGTTATTTCGATAGCAAATGTAATCTCTTTAGCCCTAAAATATTGTGGAATCAATAAATGTAACTGTTTTGTAATCAGTTTATTAGGGTAATTTCTCCCGTGCGGAAGGTGTCGCTAGTCGCCATTTTTTGTAAACAATGTCGTTTTGATACCGGAAGTGTCATTGCTATAGCGGTTAATTTTAATATAAAAGCTGTATTGTTGGACTTGATTCATGGAAAACCAATCCAGAAGGTACGTATGGCATTTTCTGTTGTTGTCATTGTTTATCTATCGAATTATTTGCCTTTTCCTTGTAAAAATTATCAGCAGAGTTTGACCCGGAAGTAATTTTGTAAGACAATATATTCAAGTGGCGGCAATTTCAAATCGTAACTTATTTATAAAATAACGTTAAACAGTCACATACATGTTATAAGTGTACTAGTTTTGATAACAAAAGTGTGCAAAGGCTTTTACTTTTTTTAATGCGAACAAAATTATGGCAGTAAATGTTAATGGAAGTCTTCAAGACATTATTAATGTGTTTTGCATTTTTGCATACTGTGGTTTCGTCCACCTTATATGTTGAACTCATGCTTACGCATTGTTCGCAATCAAAAATTATGTTTTTTCATGAGTAATGTTTAAAATTGTAATTGAAACCAATAAACATTTATAACTAACAATACCAATTGGTACAGAAACTTTACTGCGTAAACAAACTTTAATAAAATAAGTTGTATTTTTTAGACGTTTCTTATGGTTTGTGAATTCTGATTGGCTAGCTGATAGCAGGTACCCAGAGAAACCCAGACGGTTGCGCTGTTTTTTATATCATAGGCCGATTGTTTTTTAAGAGCATTCAATGAATTTAAGGCATGGCCTGATTGACCCGCCTCATTGCTTTATTACTGTAACATCAGTTGACCAACCAAAATATCTGACAATACACATGTATGCAGGACTTTTTACTACTTGAAATAGTTTTTAATCATAACATGAGTACAGCAACTTTTTATTAATAAAATTGAACTTGTTGATATTTTGTTTTGTTACAATTTTGTCATCAAATATATTTGTCAAAACTTCTGGTGGAAAATGTACAAAATTTTTATATGTGGTGTGTCTAGAAATAAGGTTAATGTTATGTTCAGAAACTGTTAGGTTGGCTGAATCCACCATAAAGAAGGTGTCTGTGATGCAACAGCAAAAACTATATTTGTTTTATTTGTTTTTTAAAAGAAGCAAGTGTTTTATCTTGCATATGAAGGCTTGGCGCCAGGAAATGGGGCCTACCCAGCTATAAGCTTCCTCCGCCATTACCTTAAATACTATGGTCTTGGTGAGAAGTATGCTCAATTCCACTTCAACAACTGTGATGGAGAGAATAAACATAATACTTTCCTGGTGTATGCTGTGTGGAGAAAATTGACTTGTAAGTATTCTGCCGTAAAATGCTTATACATAATTCATTTACCATTCACATGTTATTTTCTTTTACTCTGGGATGATTTAAGTTTATTCCCATGGAAAACATGAGTGACTAGTAGTTTTCCAGAACTGCATGTGCACATTTTCCACATTGTTAAAAAAAAAGTTCCAAAACCTAATGTATTTAACAGAATATCTTCATTTGTTGGATACTATATCTTAAAATTGCTACCTTGAATTTATATTTTGAAGGAAAACACTACGGGATTGAATACTCCTTCATGCTGGCATGCCACACCAAGTTATCAAGTGACTGGCACTTTTGGCAGTGGCAAAACAAAATAGCGACATGTAGATGCTGTAAACATGCAGGTATTATGAACTATGAACCAAGTATTATTCCTCATGATAGTAGATGATCATGTCACCAAATTACAGATACCATACAGAGTTTGAGAGATTAATCTGATGATGAATGCCACAAGAAATCGTTACTATATGTACAATTTAATTAAAAAACACATCGATTAAGGACTTGATAATTAATGAATGACATTAAATTAAATTAAATCATGTTTAAATTTAGGACCTATAATTACAAAAAATCATGATGGATTTTTGTTTACAAAAGAATACTTGTACTGTACTATTTATACAGGACACAGCCACAACGGTCATGAAGTCGTGCCGGAATGACCACAATATGACACATCTGGTTTCTTCAGTAGAATGTAGATGCACCTTGTGTTAAAAGCTTGATGATGGTCCCGAGGTAAAAGTAAAATGTGGGGAGGCCAGTTGTCAATCTTTAGACTGATGTAATTGCGAACCAAATATTTGGACCAGGTTTCACCATTTGTCTTCAGAAAGGCAGTGGTATCTCAATGATGAAATATGGCAATTGTTTCGTACAAGTGTTGCTAACCTGGCAATTACCTCTAGTTCCTAAATGGGATCATCAAAGACACAAATGAAATGTTTGTTTAATGTGTATACATTGAATAATGTTTGATCATAACTGGACAAAAGGAATGCGTTTTCCCATAACTGTTAAACTTAACAAAAGCTCTGAAATGTGTTTTAAGTTGACCAGGGCCCTATTCACAAAGCTCTATAGGGAAAACCTAAGATTTTTTAAATCACAAAATTCTTTAAGTCTATGCAGGTTTCATGAATAAATATTTTTATATTTAAATGTTTTAAACTAGTAAACATTGCTTAGGTGTTTAGTATTTTACGATTTTGCAAACATAAATAATTTACACATGTATAACACATATTATTTAAGATTTCCCTTAGGACATTTGTGAATACTGGCCTAGCACATTTACGAGTATCCTATTATACTCTATTACATGTATCTTGTTTTTTATGGACAAACCCAAGTATTCTCAAATTGGATAAGTTTTAGCTGTTTATTGTAACGATGAAGAATTATTTACCTTGGTTTCTTACAAACTAACATTTTAGGTATTATGTTTTTACCCATAACAGTTATGGGTAATTGTTCAAGTTTGAATAAATGATACTAGTAACTTTTTGTTTGATTTTTTAACATACCGTTTAAGGATTTAAGTAACACAAAATTATATTATTAATGTGTTTAATATTTAATGACTTCAACAATGTGTAGATTGAATGAAATGAATCTATTATGCTTCAGCTGTAGTATGCATAGTGTGCATATTAAAACGAAGTATATTGGCCAATTGAAACAAATATTATGGATATCATATGAGTAACACAGTTTATTATTCTTAAACCTACATACATGTAAATTGATTCCAACAGGTATGTAAAGAAATTTTATGGCAGTGCAATTATCACAAAAAAATTACTTGTATAATCTCCCAAGTAAGAGGTTAATATTCAAAGATTTTGGTAAAATAATTGAAATTGGTAATGTGCACTCAGTTTTAATGTAAATAACAAATGTTCTAATTTGGTCACCATGGAAACTGTGTGTTGAAATTTTTTTTGTAACAATGTGAGGGCAAAATGAAAACTAATTATTTATTTTAAACAACTGTAGTATAGTCTTTGATAATAGTGTTGTCATTGTGTATTGTTGGTATATCAATATAAGTGATATAAAGTGTACTTTGTGTATTGTTGCCATATCAATATAAGTGATATAAAGTGTACTTTTTTGTTCGTGCTTTTGCACAATATATGACATTTTGTATTATACGTTTCTGGCAATATCTCCAAAAATAAAAATGATAGAAGCATAATTTTTTCAGTGTTTTTTTTTCTTAAAGGTAGTACTAAATGATATTACTAAATGCCGAAGACACTTAGTTGTTAATCTGTTATAAAGCGTTTGGGGATAGGTTTTAAAGCTGTTACTGTTTAAATAAAATTGATATATATATATATTTAAAGCTGTTTACCCAACGAGAATAGATCATTATTTACAGTTGAATGAAATTCTCTATCAACAACTAACAGGTAGGTGTTACTGAGTATCGACAAATTATACCCCTTTGATAGATGCGACCGTATCAGTTTATAAAGAACGTTTTTAGCATCCAATTTTGCATATTTACACTTACGTAACCGTTTTAAAACATCACTATAAAATGATGGGTGAGAAATTCCATTAACCTTTAAAGATTGAAACATTATATCTAAAAACCAAAATAAAGTATTTTTAACAAAACGTATTAAATATTTTAATAATGGCTTAGTAAGAGAAAGGTTACGTTTGTTGAAATCATTTACTCATGAACAGGCTCTTGTATAACGAACTAACTCGGAAATATAAATGCCATGATATAAAGGACTCTTAGGAATATTACCATTTAAGGACAGTAAATTAACAATATCAAAATTGAAATCATCACATTTGTCATACAGACTAGTTTGCACTTTGTTGTTATCAATCGTTAGACGTAAATCTAGAAATGCAGCATCAGTACTCGAAGAACTGGGTTTATTTACTGTAAGTTCTTTGGGGTATATCATTTTGGATATATTTTTCAAAATGAGGGTTATCTATATTTAACACGTCATCAATATATCTACTAGTTTTGTTAAAGCTTTGAATTTAACTTAACTGTCTTTCTTTAGACAAACTAAGCATAAAATCCCTTTCATAACAGAATAAAAATAAATCTGCTATAAGTGGTGCACAATTACTGCCCATAGGAACCCATATAATTTGCTTAACTAGTTTACCATTAAATTTAACAAATAAATTGTCTAAAAGAAAATTGAGAGCAGAACATAAATCTAGACATTCCAAATAACATATTTGTATAATACTTCATTAATGAAGAATGCCGTTTTGTTATTTACGGCTAAGTAGGAACATTTTTCTCTTAAAACCACTCTAAAATGATGGGTGAGAAATCTAAAGAAACATATATTATCCTTGATTTCTCTGATTTAGCGTTTTGCTCGAGGGACATTAAGAAATATTGAGAAACAGCTTAACGTTCGGCAGCGATAATATTTGCTCATCTCAGAGGACCGGTTTCTGTGTAAGAAATGGAACCGATTTGGTTTCTTTAATTTATGATGTCAACTAATATATCTTACATTTGCTCCTACTAAGACGTGTTGTTTTCTTGTTGTGGTTGTTTCTACTTGCTAGCTTAAATTTACTAACACATAGTATATATTTATCGTGCTATGGGTCAAAATGTTGTGGCAATATCATATATTTCACTCCAGGAAATTCGTCCAGATGTGGGAGAAATTGTACTGTACACACTATTTTAGAGTAAAACGTCTTCGGAAATGACACATTATTGGATCAATAATAGTTAAACACAAATAGAAAAAAAACATACTCTGAAAAATTAAAGTTTTCCAGTTTTATTATATCTATACATATCAATGTACACGTTTACTTTAAAAAGATTGTGGAAGATTTTGAAGAACTCTCGGTTTATTTCGCAATTATGTACATATATACAAAATATAAAAATAATTGCTACATAATATGTCAACAACATAATAACGAGCGATGAATTAAAATGTCGATGGCTTTACGTTAACGCCTATCGGAATAGTACATAGTCCTTAATTGCTTTCTGAAAATGAAGCCAATATACTTATGATCAGTTGAGTGGCTATTAACATTGTTAAAAAAACACCAACACAATATGTTTAATGCATTACAGCATTTTCCGAAAAAGTAATGCATATTTGTTTGACTAATTGTTTTCCATAGGTGTATTATTATTACAAAAATTATATCATGTTTCTTTCCCTTTCATATCGGTAGAGTTATTGTCGTTATTGATAGACGATGTTATCCTTTAAAACACATCCCAATAATTCGATAAGTCTATTAACAACACAAGAAGAATGAGTATTGTTAACCTCACTTGGTTTGTTACTTTTATTTATTGGACAACTCAATTATATACAAGAGCATCGACTATTTGTCTAATAGATCCCGTAGGAGTGGCGGCTGCTTTTCGATTTCATTATTACGTTCGTAGTTTGTAAGGCTTTGGATGCAAACCAAAATTGGATTACGTATTAAGGAAACCCAATATGTATGTGAATCTAGTTTGACTGCAAAATTGTTTCGGACAATACACACTGCATTTATTAAAAAAACAAACATAGTGTATCAGGAACCAACACATGACTTGCAGTCGATGACAGTAATAATAAAATGTGTTATGTTGATCCCAAATTTAAAGTATTTTAAATGTAGATTCCGTTGAATTTTTATACGTGTTGATGTTCTTTAGGACATAGATATATCGACGAAATTGTATCTTTAATACCATGTTTAGATTTCACTTATTGAAAACAGATGATGCGTTACAGTTCTGCATTTGAACATTTTAAAAACTGCCACAGAATTTCTTAAACCATATTTTGTATTATTCAATACGCCTGATTTATTAATAATTGTGTTTGTATTAACCAAGTGACAGTTTTCTGTGGAATAGTTCAGGTTTGTGCAAGCCATAATTTAATTCAATTTTTATATATGCTCATTAATATTGTACAACGTAATTTTGTTCATCAGGATGTTTACATTAATTTAAAGATAGTTGCTTATAAGAAATTTGCGATGTCTTTATTCATGGGTCACTTATAAATATGTTTTATACTTGGTGTATGTGTTTAGTTTGTAATGTACTCACCATCCGCCCGCATATTTGTAAACATTTCTTGTGGTTTAAAAATTATATCGCATAACTACAATACACGGTTGAAAATAAAACTATTTATATAATTTGCTATTGTCCACGATTTAAAAACGAGAATGTAAACACAAATAATATCTTTGCTTAACTGTGTATGGGGAGCAAGTAGCACATCAGTCAGAAGAGGTGTCAGTGTGTCTAGCGCTCTAATGACTGGTGTGCTTTGCATTTCAAGTCCAAGACGTTAATCAACTATGTATGTCATATGATCATGTGTGTTTAATGCGTGTGGCATTGTGTGGGTAACTGATGACTTGCTTTAAATCATCGACAACGGGGTACATAGGTTTCTCTATTGAACATGAAACTGGAGTTTCATGTTTTTTTACATATAACTGTTGGTCGACCTCTATATACGATTGCATCTAAGGATTCCTAACATAATGGACACGAATTGATCATCCACGACATATATAATCAAAACATCATACAAATATCTAATTAAGCAAATTAAGAAATGTCTCGAAATACGTAGTAATAAACAGACAAGATTGTCATTTTTTAACTCGACAATTCGACGAATAGTTCGAGATATACTACTCACCCGTTTGTCGGCGTCGGCGTAATGCTCTAGATAAGTTTTGCGTGCAATAAGTCCATATCTCTCTAACTACTACAGAAATTTAACTGAATCTTCACATGCTAACTAACTAACTCACTGACTAAGTCCCATAACTCTGACCTGCAATTTAGCAGAATTATGCCCCTTTATGTACTTGGAAAGTCAGGTTGCAGTTTGCGTGCAACAACTCCATATCTCTATATCTACTACAGATGTTCAACTGAAACTTAACACATGCCTTCAGGGTCATTATATAAAGGTCACTGGCCAAGGCCCATAAATGTAACGAGTATTTTAACAGAATTATGCCCCTGTTTGTACTTAGAAAAGTCAGTGCAAGAAAAACTTCAGGTTAAGGTTTGCGTGCAACAAGTACATATCTCTGTTACTACAACAGATATTCATTTGAACTTCGCACACGTCTTAAGGGTCATTATGTAAGGTCACTGACCAAGACCTATAAATCTGACCTGCAATTTAGCAGAATTATTTTTGTATTTAGAAATTCAGGTTAAAGTTTGAGTGCAACAACTCCATATCTCTGTAACTACTACAGATTTTCAATTGAAACTTCACACATGTCTTCAGGGTCATTATATAAGGTCACTGACCCAGACCTATAACTCTGACCTGCAATTTAGCAGAATTATTTTTGTATTTAGAAATTCAGGTTAAAGTTTGTGTGCAACAACTCCATATCTCTGTAACTACTACAGATTTTCAATTGAAACTTCACACATGTCTTCAGGGTCATTATATAAGGTCACTGACCAAGGCCCATTACTCTGGCATGCGATCTAGCAGAACTATGCTCCTATTGTAGTGATATAGGCCCTTAGCTCTGACAAAGCGGTAGAATAGCGCGCTGTCCTGAGATAGCTCTTGGTAATGTATGTAAATGTTGTTTGTCTGTTGCGGTGCCATTGATATATGTTTGTAGGTTTTGCGGTGCAATGCTATTTTGGCAACGATTATGAGGTGGAATTCGGTTTCACCCACGCTTCCCCCAAATAAGCCACATTTGAGCAGCATCTGTTCATCTACCCACCCCATATATTGGCTGAATCGGCTCCCCATAATGGCCACAGCCCTTGCGTCCCTCCAAATTGGATTCAACTTTCGATTCCTGCGCCAAACCCACAAATAAACGCTGTGACTTTTATCATCATTATCAGTAAAATCTGACTTATCGCCTATGTCACTATTTTCACTGTAATATTTACGTCCAGTGAGAATATTGCTGTAGAACTTAGATTCCGAAATAGTATTTTGATATTCGTTGTAGTATAACAACTCAACCTCTAAAAAGTATTGTCTTGACAATATACATTTTTATACGGAATTTGTAATCATTGACTTTGCTGAGCCATAATCTTTATATTTCTTAAATATACCGAAGTTTTGCTTTAACGCAGAAAATTGGCCTTAAATCAAATGTCAGAATTTCACTTCCGGGTTATTACATTTTAGCATTTAACATTTGCTAATAACAGTCGAATATGAAATGCATAATCAGCTGCGTGCGAAAAAAATTGCGACAATTTTTCTCATTCCTCATCAGCGCCATTTGGAACAACTGTACAATAATCGGAAGTGGATTGTCGATTGTATAGTTTAAATTATAGTAAAATTAATAAAACGCCGAGAAAAATATGATCGTTCATACGTTTGTAGTCCCTAAGTACAATTTATACAAATGTAAATTAAAACAACCCTTGAATTTTTAGCTTAATTGAAACGTGTAGTTTACCAAATAACTTTTTCTTGAAAATGTCATTCGAGCAACAATACCTAAAGTCTATGAGAACGCCACGTATATGATACTGTAGTATAAAACTGTCCTAAAGTCTATGAGAACGCCACGTATATGATACTGTAGTATAAAACTGTCATAAAGTCTATGAGAACGCCACGTATATGATACTGTAGTATAAAACTGTCATAAAGTCTATGAGAACGCCACGTATATGATACTGTAGTATAAAACTGTCCTAAAGTCTATGAGAACGCCACGTATATGATACTGTAGTATAAAACTGTCCTAAAGTCTATGAGAACGCCACGTATATGATACTGTAGTATAAAACTGTACATATGCACTTCTCACTTCCTTTTACAATCGGTGGATTTTAATAAAACAATCGCTAAAACAGTTTACCATGTTGTTTTAGAATTGAAATGTCTAGGAAAACTTTCCAATATTATATAACACAATGAAACACTAATAACGTAAGAAAAAATATGACCTTCGACCGAATCCTAGTTTTATTTTGACGCCATAAATAGTATTTTATGTGTTCTTGTGGTGTTCAACCACACATTCTGACATCCGGTAAATTAGACTTATGGCTGCCATTATATTTAATTTAGTTGGAAGCCGTTGTTTCGTTTATAGTTTGTTTGCGTTTGGCAATTTCTAATGCCTACTTATTTTTTGGCATTGTAGAGAGTTTTGAATGTCATTTGATTTTAACTTCGTGTTCAGTCGTATTTTGACAGCTATAGCATCTTTATAAACATACCTGTTCATGACACAGTTATGTTTTTCATGATGGTAATCGATAAAGTTATTCGGGACTACCAAGATATATTCTTGGATATGTTTATGGGTTATACGAGTGTCCATTATAGGAAATATTATACCTTTTTGAGGTGGTTAACGTCCCCCGCGTCCCGAAAATGGGTTAACGCATGTTACGGGCCTCTCCGGACGTTAACGTTCAAAAAATGTTAGTATCGCTATTATAGACATACATACATCTATAATAATAAAACATAAACAAATGGGTGATTAACTCTAAAATAGTTTATTATATTAGAGAACCCAAAATCGATCACTTGTACGATGTCATTTTAATAATAACCTTCCAGGGCCGCGTTCAATCGAGCTGAAATCGCACTAGTTTGTCGCAGGTTGTTTAAGTGTTTTCCTCGATTCGAATGTTAAAATAAAATTGTACATGGATTTCAGAGTGCATCACGTATTTAGTATAATATCATGATATCCTAACACTATTAGTTTAAGCTTGGAAGACTTAATAGTAACAAGGACGCCCGGTGTCAAGCATAATGAGACACTTAGCCGGTCATTATTGGCTCATTACTTACGGAATAATACACCTTTTTTACGATAACCGGCCGCTTTTTTTGTTCCTTAAGTTATCCATATAACGGACAGAAAACGGACTTTTTACGCTATCACATGTGCAATTAATCGATACACGATTGAACGCTTTCTAAGATGTATGGAACAGAAATGCTTTCGAAAAAGAGTTAAACAGTTTTAACCGTGTATTTATGTTATCCTAATTTATTGGATTTTATATTTATTAAAACACATACAAGTTTCATGTAAAACGAAACTGACTCTGACAAAACATATCGCAAATGTCCATCACTTAAGCAGAAAGTTACAATATCACCTTTGAATGGCCATTTTTAATATCTTCAGTCATTAATGGTTGATGCAAATTCCTCAATACGTCAACGATTATTTTAAGTATAATGTCTTCTAAAAAAGACAATCGGCGTTGACATTAAAAATGAGATATAATTTTACCCTAAACATGATATAAGAGGGCCAAGATTATCGGTTACGCGGCTTCTCGGATCCCAGATTTTTCGGTCCCCACCTACACAAGGCGACTTCTTGGACCCCAGATTTTTTGAGCACCATAAGAAAACTTCTCATATCCCAACATTTATGTCTGATTAATTCGATAATTATTAATATTTGTACCGTGAATAAACCGATCATACCGCCCCATGTTTTCACCGGTGATACATGAATAACCAAATAATTTACGTTAACATCATTATTATATAAATTTGTCAGCTAAATTTAACAGATTAACATACGAACATAATTTTGGGAATGAATGAAAATTATTCTGTATCAGGCGCGTATAGTTATTTTTAAGTAATATACCCTACCTTCATCTTGGAAGTTATCTATGCATAATACATACACAGTTCCAAGTCAGTTAATCATTTATACTGTGTATCCTTTATGAAAAGCAATCTTCAGGGAACATTGAGCGCATTTGAAATAATGATGACTTCCATTTTTGATAAATTTAACATAACATTTCACTAGACTATGTCGATTTAAAATTATATTTGGTAGGAATATATGTATCAAGGGTTTCTGTGTATAATTGGTATTGCAAATAATGTATTAATGCTACGAAAATGAATAAAAGTTACATGAATAACATTTCGATGTATATTCCGTTACTGATTTCACCACATTTTATTTATTGCAAGATATCTATTGATGGGTTGATTAACATCTACTGGAGAAGTTGATAGAAATGTGCAATTCTAGTCAATTCTTAATAAAACGGACCGCCATTCAATTTTAAATTAACATGCACAGTAATTTTATAACCATTAATTCCTCATTTATTGAGATATTCGCTCTTCTGATTCTCTGGACGCTAATTGATGCATGCATTATAACAGCTATACACCGGCAGCTAAACGCGCGCTAATTGATGCATGCATTATAACAGCTATACACCGGCAGCTAAACGCTCGCTAATTTTAGAATGATCGTTGGTGTGTTGAACTCGCTTGAATAAATTGTTATTTATAGAGCGTTCCTCTAAGCAAAACAAAACAGCGGATTAATTCTGAGAACGAATATAATGTTATGTTGTTGACATGCAATGAGAAACTTTGTTCAAAATTATGTTCAGTTCTAGAGTGTATGTCGAAGAAATTATCATAACTTTATTTTAACCGCTTAGGTAAACAACCATGTACACTTTAATCGCCAAAATTATGCAACAGTTGTTGGTGTACATTAAAGCATTGTTGTAAGTTTGCATTCCCTAAAAAAGAAAATTTGCCTAATTCTATTGGCATTCAATTTTCCGACTGCATAATTATCGCGAGAAATCTAGGTCAAACGTGATCTTAGACAGCTACGCCGAATAAAAGGACACACTATCGCAGCTTTGTGATCTATATAACATTTTACGAACACAGCTGGCATTCAACGCTAATGTTTGAAGTAGCCACACAAAACACACATACTTTACAGCTAAGTTTCCCATCCTCTACGCTAGACGTCAATTAATCTTCGAGGTGACTGTCTTATCATTATGAGCAAATCGTAATGCATCTTTATCCTGTTTGTAGATATGTCAATCAGCTTTCTAGGTTACGCATGCGCAAATACAGTCCTTCTTTGTTACATATAAAATATTCAAAGTTTGATCTCAATTTTCACCATGACCAAGCTACTTTCCAATATATCACCATACATTGTTGGAAAGATGAGGACATAACCTTTTGAAAAAAACAGCATGTCAAAAAAATTATAAGCGTTGTAACTCAAAATAGTTACATTAGAAAAATAACACACCTATTTTGACGGGCATGGAGGCTGCCATTTTGCGCATGAATACATGGGGCAAAAGTTATGAAGCTGGGAACCACTACACAAAGTAGTGCACAAAAACAGCCTTTTTTTCTTATTGCTTATATAAGTACCTTTAAAATGATACCAAATGATATCATTTAAACTGTATTACATACGCGCCTATTCCTAGCTATCTCCAAATAAATATTACATTAGGCACGCACACCGTTGGATACAGGCTAATCATTGATTCCATAAACTTTTTTATGGGGTATTCAGATGGGCTTTGTTGATTTCAATACACAATCAGCGTGTTTAATATCTTTTCAGCGATTAAAGTGCGAGTTTATCAATAGTTATAACTCTCAATGTTTCTTGTTGCTTCAATCAATGTAAAACCGTAATTATATCCATTCTTATCATCACGTCGATGAAGAGTTATAATCGAGGTTTCATAATTAAGTCTATAGCACTAGTTTGAAACAATCGTCGTTATCAATTTCTGGCGGTTCACTTCTTAAGCGAGACTAGCCGCTGTTTACTATAACGTTGAAATCACCACATATGAGTATAATTTATACACGTTGTAGGATTTTATTTGTTACATTAATTCACAAATGTAAGCAAATATCAACAAGTACGCGTTAAATTCTTAAAATATATATAATGTGTGTACGGTTGTATCAAGTACGGTTGTATTAAATAAATGAGTTAAATAAACAGATTGTTCCGACCATTAGGTAGTGCATGTTTTGGAATACATTCTGTTTGCAATAACAGACATCGCTCGCAAATATGAAAAGTTATTCTGATACGGATTTGCTATAAGGCGGACTGCAGAATAAAAATAAATATATAAATTAAACTTAAACAGCAAATTACATGATATGTTTAAATGCACAACAAATGAAAATTATAATCTAGATATTAAAGATAAACAACATAACTGATTTAACTGTACCATTCGAAAGGAGAACTATGTCTGAACAAAAAATATAATGACACAACAAATACACTAAGAATAAAACATTTATTGTTTTATTTAAAATGCATATTAACAATAAATAATAACTATTCAAAACGCTTGAAAAAAACGTGAATTATTAACGAATATGATAGTTGTGGATGCGTATTTTACTGCTGTTAAATTACTCAGTAATTTCTATTACTGTATTATTCAATATTTAGTTTTGTGTGAAAGACACACATTTAATGATAATAAGGTAATAGTAAGAAAGTGTCTAACTCTGAACACAATGTCGTTATCAAATGTATGCATTCGTTATTTATATATTTGAATGATTTGACAAATATTAAGGTTACACTAATTCTTGTAGATTTTACCACATTTTTGGATACGTTTAAAAGTGATAAAATAAAAAAATATATGACCATTAGTAATCAGATCTAAGAAATCACCCAGCGCTGTTCACTTTTACGAAAGCTCGTTAAACTGAGAGATGGGCCACAACTGGCCCATTAATCACATCACAGTCGTTGATACTATCCATGAAGTATGTATTCAAATCTGACAATAATGCTCTTCGTGTAATATTCCTCAAAATCCTCTAAAAGAGGTTTTTCACATGCTACACAGCTGCGTAAGTGTGACATTTATGTTAAGAATGTTATAATCAGCCTGTACAATTCAAATCTATAATCCAGATGTATTTATATAGTTTCGAGACTATCGCGATTCTATCGTGGATATTAAATATATCAGCGTGAAGTCAGTGAAGATGGTGAGTGAGCCATAATATCGTGGATATTAAATATATTAGCGTGAAGTCAGTGAAGATGGCGAGTGAGTCATAATATCGTGGATATTAAATATATCAGCGTGAAGTCAATGAAGATGGTGAGTGAGCCATAATATCGTGGATATTAAATATATTAGCGTGAAGTCAGTGAAGATGGCGAGTGAGCCATAATATCGTGGATATTAAATATATCAGCGTGAAGTCAGTGAAGATGGTGAGTGAGCCATAATATCGTGGATATTAAATATATTAGCGTGAAGTCAGTGAAGATGGCGAGTGAGCCATAATATCGTGGATATTAAATATATCAGCGTGAAGTCAGTGAAGATGGTGAGTGAGCCATAATATCGTGGATATTAAATATATCAGCGTGAAGTCAGTGAAGATGGCGAGTGAGCCATAATATCGTGGATATTAAATATATCAGCGTGAAGTCAGTGAAGATGGTGAGTGAGCCATAATATCGTGGATATTAAATATATCAGCATGAAGTCAGTGAAGATGGTGAGTGAGCCATAATATCGTGGATATTAAATATATCAGCGTGAAGTCAGTGAAGATGGTGAGTGAGCCATAATATCGTGGATATTAAATATATCAGCGTGAAGTCAGTGAAGATGGTGTGTGAGCCATAATATCGTGGATATTAAATATATCAGCGTGAAGTCAGTGAAGATGGTGTGTGAGCCATAATATCGTGGATATTAAATATATCAGCATGAAGTCAGTGAAGATGGTGAGTGAGCAATATCAGCGTGAAGTCAGTGAAGATGGTGAGTGAGCCATAATATCGTGGATATTAAATATATCAGCATGAAGTCATTGAAGATGGTGAGTGAGCCATAATATCGTGGATATTAAATATATCAGCGTGAAGTCAGTGAAGATGGTGTATGAGCCATAATATCGTGGATATTAAATATATCAGCGTGAAGTCAGTGAAGATGGCGAGTGAGCCATAATGTCGTGGATATTAAATATATCAGCGTGAAGTCAGTGAAGATGGTGAGTGAGCCATAATATCGTGGATATTAAATATATCAGCATGAAGTCAGTGAAGATGGTGAGTGAGCCATAATATCGTGGATATTAAATATATCAGCGTGAAGTCAGTGAAGATGGTGAGTGAGCCATAATATCGTGGATATTAAATATATCAGCGTGAAGTCAGTGAAGATGGTGAGTGAGCCATACTATCGTGGATATTAAATATATCAGCGTGAAGTCAGTGAAGATGGTGTATGAGCCATAATATCGTGGATATTAAATATATCAGCATGAAGTCAGTGAAGATGGTGAGTGAGCCATATCAGCGTGAAGTCAGTGAAGATGGTGAGTGAGCCATAATATCGTGGATATTAAATATATCAGCATGAAGTCAGTGAAGATGGTGTGTGAGCCATAATATCGTGGATATTAAATATATCAGCGTGAAGTCAGTGAAGATGGCGAGTGAGCCATAATATCGTGGATATTAAATATATCAGCGTGAAGTCAGTGAAGATGGTGAGTGAGCCATAATATCGTGGATATTAAATATATCAGCGTGAAGTCATTGAAGATGGTGAGTGAGCCATAATATCGTGGATATTAAATATATCAGCGTGAAGTCAGTGAAGATGGTGTGTGAGCCATAATATCGTGGATATTAAATATATCAGCATGAAGTCAGTGAAGATGGTGAGTGAGCCATATCAGCGTGAAGTCAGTGAAGATGGTGAGTGAGCCATAATATCGTGGATATTAAATATATCAGCATGAAGTCATTGAAGATGGTGAGTGAGCCATAATATCGTGGATATTAAATATATCAGCGTGAAGTCAGTGAAGATGGCGAGTGAGCCATAATATCGTGGATATTAAATATATCAGCGTGAAGTCAGTGAAGATGGTGAGTGAGCCATAATATCGTGGATATTAAATATATCAGCGTGAAGTCAGTGGATATGGTGAGTGAGCCATAATATCGTGGAGGTCTTAATAGCAAGGATTAGTTATGTTAATTTTAATTATCGGTAAAGATTATTTTTTATCATACGAACTGGATGTTGTTGAAGTATTTCGCAATTGTAAATACAGCAAAACAATATAGGAACAATGAAACTTTATAGACATCACCAGGAGAGAAACCCTTATTACCCTCCAAGCCTTAACATTCACTACAGTCGTGTCGCTGAACGTTATCTCTGAAAGGGTGTGTGCGTGTGAAGGGGGTTGGGGGGATTTGCAGATATAAAACTACAGGTTTGAACGTAAACGCAGGAGAAGAATTCAAAAAGCTATTATATATGGCATATGCATTTCAGTCTTCAACCTTGTTCCTGCTGACTCGTTTATAGTGAATATACATCTCATGTAAATTATCCATTAAATGTAAATGTAACTTACACAATAATACAATTCATAAATCGCAGCATGTCTTCACTGAACAACTAAACTGAGTTATGTTTCTTTAACGTCATATAAAACGTCTATATAGAGATTTGTGTATTTTGCAATCTTACTGCACAATTAGCTTTTTAACATGGTTTAATTTCGGTCAAAAAGCGATTGCTACAATTTTAAGGTTTTACAAGAATTGTTTAAACGTTTCCATGAGATAGTTGTAATTTCTATCCAGTATTAATCAGAACTGATTTTTATATAAAATATTGCTACATATGTTACAGACGTACACACAATTTGATATAGTGTTCTAGTTTCAAGTATTGCTGGTATGTGGATAGACTGGCGTTTTATTTTATTTTTAAATTAAAACATTATAATGGTATAATTTAGTCAGTATGTTAAACGATTTAAGTATTTGCAAACGAGAACGAGTCTATGATAATGTCCGTAGATGTACGTAGATTTGACTGTAATAGACAAAGCGTTGGTTGCACTAATTATGCATATATATCCAGCAATCTTGTATACAAATTAATTAAAGTTGAACACTTAATCTTATGTATATATGAGGCCGAAAGCATAGTTCGCCATAATGTTCAAACTGGCAGTAGTTGCAGAAAGTTCCAGACAATCCTAATGCAAGTTCGACGTTAATGTTCAGCCATCATTATAACACAGCACGTGGGCATTCGACAATCCTAATGCAAGTTCGACGTTAATGTTCAGCCATCATTATAACACAGCACGTGGGCATTCGACAATCCTAATGCAAGTTCGACGTTAATGTTCAGCCATCATTATAACACAGCACGTGGGCATTCGAATGAATGCGAACATACATACATTGCTTAAACTATGAGCTGCAATAAGAAATCTGCTGCTACTTTCGTAGAACGAACAAATGTAGAATACGTTTAACATCACAAGTGAATCAAGTGATTGAGAAAGGAAAATGTTTCTTATACATCGTGCTAGAAAAAGATATATATATAGAGAGAGAGAAAAAATGAATATTTACGAGATAAGTAGTTATAGTCAGTAGTCATGTAGTCCTTATTAAGGTTTCCGTGCTACTTCAAAACACTGCTTATATTGTATATATAACCATGTTCAGTGGAATATACTTTAAACGACGACACGTGAGAATTAAGTCTTATACAAATGATACTCTCCGTCTCAGACCGCCGTATAAACATTGTTCTTGGTCTTTTATTAGACATATGAACACGCAATGTTCCGATCGGTTGCATTCGTGTCAATAAAACTTACTGCATCTTGCATTTTGTAAGCTATTTATCTATTTTAGAAAACACACATTTTGTAATAACATGGATTTGAATGGATTATGAATGGGTTATATTTTATTTGAAGAGAACTGTAAATATTGCAAGCGAAAATCTGTATTTTCTGTGATGTGTAACCACTCTAAGAACGCTTGTATCGGACCGCTGGGGCACTGTATCCTGTGAAATACCGCAGCGGCTGAAGCAGTCAGACTGTTACTGGTAAGTCAGGAACAAACACTCGCTACATACAAAGGAGTACCGTATGGTCCATAGAGCATTGTAAGTTTTTATTTATATAGATTAGTATATTATCATGTTATTATACAGTTCAATGTATATTTATTTATTCATTCATTTATTTATTTATTTATTCATTTATTTAACTGTTTATTTATACCTGTTTATTTACATTTTTAATTTATTTATTTGCAAACTAATTTACTTACACAATATTTTGAATGACATTTGAACTTATATAACATTTTATTAATTTTATTAATTTTTTTTCTTTAAAATCAATATTGCTTAGTTTAACAGTTATTGTTTAAGTTTGGTATAGATTTATTATTTTATTTATTTAATCAGAATTGGTTCTTACATATTTGAAATGTTACTTGTGTATTAGTGGACATGTATTTTCCAATTTAATTTTAACACGTGCATATGTGTTGTTTAATTAACCAGTTGCATATTGTTTCCAACAGATGACCCCAATTTTACCACTATTGTATTTATGATTAAAATTGTATTTTTTCTGATATGGTGTAAATATTTACGTAATTATTTACATATTTACAGCCTGCACTATACAACACGCGTCAATGCCCAGGAAGACATTTTCTGCCATTTCAAGTTCCTCTTCTTCTTAATTGATTCTTACCGTTATCCGTTACATTTCGTTTCTCGCCTTCGCTGTAGAAACAATAACCTGTGTGCATGATTTATGACGTGTAACATATTTATCTTGTCAAAAGATGCAATTTCTAATTGTTATTTATGCGTAGAATGAAGAACATATTTCTAAGGGTTTTTTTTGCATTGCTGATAACCAGCGCAATTAAGACGCGTTGACAAATGTGCCTTCTCCTCAGAAATGTTAACTTTCTTCACGCATTCCATATGAGTTATAGAATGGCGTCAAATATATGTAACAGAAACAGTATATGGATACCAATGACTAACTAACGTAAGGCTGAGGTTGTACATATACAAGTGGCCTATGTAATAATTATGTTCAGACAGCTCATGTGGAGGCACTAGGTAAAGTCAAATGTTACTGAAATATTGAACACAGTAATATATATTGTAACAACAAAAACGCACAGCAATACATTATTCGTAGATCAGTTCGGAATGCGACAGATGGGTGCTATCTGAACATGCTGTAGCCTGATATTGCGATGTTCCTGTAAATTTTGGAATAAGACCAAATATCATGCAATCTGAAACTAAAAACTCGTCTCATATAACTTTTCACAGAAACACCTTTGGTAAAGGTTAATATTTTTTATCATTTTGATAATAACAATTGTATCTGATTTACGAAGTTCTGTGGGAACTTATACAGGACTGGAGTGTACAAAACAATTCTGCTAGATACTAGGGACTTCACAGACCTGTTACAAGTAAATGATAAAAAGTGTAAATGGTTTCGAGGTAGGATGCATTCGCATGCGAGCGATTAATTTGTAACAGCCGTAAAATGATGAAAACATGCATATAGATACAAAATGCATATATCTGACCTAATGCAAACATATACATGATTAATTATTTTCCTGTATCGTTATAAGGAACACATGTCAAAATATTTTTTTAATAGAATACGAGGCATCATTCATAATTCAGATATTAATTTAATGACATCCAAAAAAAGTTGTGTGTTTTAGTTTTGTAAATATTATTAAGTCATCATTTACTCAGTTATGTTCAGTTTACATCACAATATTGCAAGTTAACATATCAGGCGATCATTATAGTTCCTTCTTGAATTGGGCTTCTTAATACACACTTATGGTTTCAAACTTGTAATTCTTCTAATTTGAACACAATACATGTCCTCAAAATACGTACTGTAAGTATGTTCCTAAATACTTTAACAGTATGTTAGTTTACAGCGAAGACCTCGCTGTGCAATGAAAGCAATGTATTGTAATGCTGACGGTCAGTTGGATGATGTACTGTGACGTGAGGAATAACTTGAGTGCGTGTCGAGCATTGTAGATCTTTAAGTCTCCAGTGTGGAGCGATTTAGTGTTGGCACTTTTGAACAGAAAGATTAAGATTGGTATCTTCCAAACAAAGGCTAATTTGTAATAACGTCTAACGTTTTCCCATTGCGTGTTCGCCTAAATTTACAAGTAAAGATAATGTTCTTTGTCTTAGGCGGATCAAAATTAAATAGTGAAGTAAAGTATGTCGATCCATTTGTTTTGTAAATAACACCCTACATTAATTATCTGTACTTTGCATTCACGGGCGATATGATATTTTCAGCTAACACAATTAAGTCTTAATTTTCTTACCCAATCAGCCTCTGAAACAGGCTAATGCCTGATCCTTAACGGTTGTATCTGCAGTTAGTCGTTAGTGCCAGTTTATCGCCTTTATGTCTCCCTTGGATACTGATGCTCTTTGTGAATTATATTTATCACGAAGGAAATGCCTTGCAAGAGGTTATTATTGTATTCATACGTCAAACGAAATCATGTGCATAAATGTTGATTTATTGTGAAACCAAACATTGATGACGTGCTTTCATGTTTTGCATGTAATTTACAAAATTTGAAATGTAAAGTTTAAAAATCTTTTTGTGATTACATCATATTTCGTTTTATAAGTGCATGTCTTAGGTGTACACGCAAGTTTAGCAAATGGCGACGAGAAAAGTAATATTTCTAAATGTCGTCTGCTTGGCGCAAAATGTTCTGTAACTGACATTTTGTACAGGAGAAGCAAAACCTGATTTTCTATTTTTCAATGCAAAATTGCGTGTAAATATACTTAAACAAACCCATTAAAATTGCGTGTAAATATACTTAAACAAACCCATTAAAGTTCAGTTGTTTATGATTAGTTCAAAATATTTGTAAATATGTGTTCCGTTACATGACTGTTCGCGCTGATATTTGTAAATATGTGTTACATGACTGTTCGCGCTGAAATTGTTTACACGAACTTTCACATATAAGCGATTTTGCTGCGACAAGTATTATGTTTAAATCTTTTGACAAGGTGAATTTTATGACAATCAAAATGTATTTTTTTTTTTACTGATTTTATTAAAGACGGTTTCGGGTTTTTTTCTGCGCATCTTTTCGCGCATCAGTGGAGTTGATTTAAATCTTCACAATGGGAAGTGTTTTGACAGATAATAATATTTATTAAATATTGTGTACACAGTAATTACCAACTATAATCAAATATATTCATAATAATTGCCATGATCATAGTAGGAGTGTCTTGTGACTCGATTTTATTTGCAAAAGTTTGATAATACACTGAAAACGAAAGTAGGAACACGCTGACTGAACATTGGACACCATATAGCTGTGCACATGCTTGATATTATTGTGAAAGTGTTTTGGCTGTATTCACGCTTTGTACATAGTCACAATCAGCTGCTGTTACTATAATAATTATATATAATATATATATATTTACTTTTATAAGAGTATTGTTATAAATTATGACTGTCATTCCATCCTGTTTTTTTACAGTAAAATGTCCAATACGCACATGTAAACTACTTTTTTTCTCGAAAACAAGCACGGTGAACCCTTGTTTTCTTTTTGGCAGTTAGTTATGAATATAATTATATAATAAATATCGAAAATTCAGAAATTTTCACGAAACAGAATTTTTTCTTAATAGTCAAAACCAAACTTTTATGTGATTACAAAATGTAGAATTTTTTCGTTAAATAAGGATGAAAAAGCAAATATAATATAGTTTTTTCACTATATACCGGATTTCTTTCTTACAATTACCCATATCAACCAATAGGATGTCGTAGTTTTTACCAATCAATGGTCAATATGGAAGTTAGAAAACTGTAGAAATCGTCTTTATTTGTATTTACTTCAATTAATTATTTTATTTTTGCGATCACAATTCGAAGTGCAAAAGCATCGTAACTATGTGTAGTTACCATATTTTTGTGCCAACAATGTTGCAAATACATATGAATTTTTACAAAAGTCAGGATTTCCAAATGGAAAAGAACATTCAAACAGTTTATCAGAAATGATTTACAGAATCCAAAGTTGCAAACAAAAGTGAATTTACTAAAAATAATGTCACTTACATTACTTTTTGGCACCTAAGTAACGATGTGGGTTGCCTTAATTAGAATACTATTTTTTAAGCAATTTTAATAGGAGCGTGGTATTCCTAAATGACAATCCATTTTTACCAAACTGTATACCTTTTGTTAAATGCCTCACGATAAGCACAAACATGCTTGCCTATTTAATGCGAAAAAAACCCCGTGCTTCTTACGCTTAAAATTGAAGTAAAAAAAATAATATTATTCGCCAGTATGCATCTTTAATTAAGTTGTGCAGTCACTACACATCCACTAAAACCTTATTCTCAAATGTGGTCATCAAGGAAATAAGTATTCATTTGTGTTGTATCTTTTAGGCACTGCTTTCTGTCATTGTATCGCGTTTATTTCCCTCATGGCGAACCCGAGATTTCCAGTGCATTTATTTATCATGCAGGAAACGTCTTATAAAGGTTATCATGATATGCATACGCCAAAGAAAAGCATGAATATAAATGTTGTATTATCACCACTTCATAGCATGAAACCAAACATGGATGATGTTTTAAACAGGTTTGTAAAGTTTAAGTTCTTGTTTAATGTTCATTTTATCAAATGACAAGCTGAACATACAGCTTATTCATTAGCTGAGCTCGGGATTTGAAACGCAACTGTAGTTATTGACATATTTACGAGGAAACCAGTTTTTTGTAAATAACATATATTTGGGAGTTTTTGGAACTTAATTTAACAATTTAAAAGCAATTTTAATAGAGGTCGATGTTTCTTTGTTGGCATTTCAAACCAAAAAGTGCCATTGTTTGTGGGGTTTTTTTGTGCGGTTTTCGGTTCTTAATGGGTTTTATTAATACATTGCCTTATTGACAAAAGTTTTCGTCACTTTTAATAAATCGCCGCTGCCTCCCAGTGGTACTGCTGTCTATGCCAGTTGCAACGACACCGCGTCACTTGCAGTCTAAACTGTGCATGACACGAACTACAGAATATCAGTTTGATGATGTATGCGTTCAGATGGCATTTGGTTATTTTTGGTCAGAATTCAGAAATTATCCAGGAACTCAATATAACAAATGCAGGATGCATATGCAGTCTAAACTTTGCATAGCACGAAATGCAAAATATGATTTTAATGATGTATGCGTTCAGATGACATATCGTTTTTGTCAGTCAGAATTTCGAAATCATTCATGAATTCAAAATAAACAATTTGAGATGCACAGGCACGTTATTTCTGTGGATAACACGAAATACAGAATAAGCATTCAGGGCCCAGTTGCTCAAATCTTTAACGGACAATTTAGCTAACAGCCGCTAACTTTTGGATGAAGTTGAAGTAAATCAAATGTTAAAATTTTAAAATTTGCATTTATTTTAAATAAATTGATATGCTCGAATAATTGTCAAATGCTTCACAAGCGAGTTGCTTGAAATATTAGTTTTATTTACGTCTAAAGCTAACAGGCCGTTAGCTTGTCTGCCTTAGTGTGTGTTTACGTAGGTAAATACATTTGGTTTGCTGGATATTGTTTTTGTTGTTGGTGGTGTTGTTGTTTGCAAAAACACTCATCCTCCAAGTAAGGCCGCTTTTCCATAGCTCCGTATCCGCAACCGTATCCGCATCCGTATCCGTATCCGCATAAATATTATCCGGACGCTCTTTTCCATGAATCCGCAAATAAACGTCGAATATTACAGTTTTCTTTTTTATTTCCAAATAGTTACAATGTCTGAGTACGAGCGTTTAAACATGTTTAATTACGTTGGCTGCAAATATTTATGTCAGTATGTAAAAGCATTAACATGACTTGTGGTGGATTTTAAACAATATAAGGCATCCAACAATTATATCTACAGCGTCAGTTATTACCCGTTATTACCGAGTTATTGTACTCGGTGAGTCTTCGGTTGAGTTATCCAGGTGTATCTAGACTATTTTTTTCTAGTTTTCCTGTTTTTTATGTATAACAGCCCTTTGTTGAACATGCTAAAGTAGATACCATGTCGTCCGCATTCGCATAAAATCGCTCACCGAGCGATTTCTTGCGGACGCTTTTGCGGATGCACTTTGCTTACACGGACTGCGGACACGGAAACGGTCCAACTATTTTCAAGTTGTTCGATTTTTGCGGATGCGGATTTGCGCAATGCGGATGCGGATATTGACATGTGGAAACGCGCCTTAAATCTGTTAAAACTAGCTTTATTAACATGCCGATCACCAGGTCGACATGGAAGAAATCCTACAAATAACAATTTACAATCGACGAGCAGCACGTCATTTTAAATGAAAACGAGTTACTTCGGCTGGTTTCGTAGTGTTGAAAATGTAGATGCTACACTAAATTTCAAATTGTTCAGGTACCATTTATTTTATGGCATGGTTGAAAAGTGTTTCGCTCATAATGCATTTTTGGTGTATTTGTTATCTATTAATTTAATTTTAGATGTTTCGTTAAACTGGTTTCTCTTTGTTTACTAGTGCGTTTGGCAGTTAAGACATATTTCTGAATTTATGACCAGTGCCCGTATAAATCAGTCACTATGAATTAAAATGTACATCATTGAAAAATAGTTGTTGTTTTTTTAATGATTAGCGCGAGAGAAATGTCGATGTAATGATGCTATTTGGTATTAAAAAACTTCTCACATTGTTCAATTTTAAAATGTTTTACATGTTTTACATTATTTCGCCAGTTAATTGATCAACACACTTGTTTTGTATATGGGCGTTGTTTGGCATCTATTTGGTTCAGTCACTAGTAGTTATCATAATGTCTAATTTGGCTGCAAAAAGACGCATCTGTTCGTTAGCAATTGTATCATACCGATGTAGTGGATGTTTTTGCTTAAATAAATATAAAATAATTAAGTTACGTATCAAAAGGTGGTTCTGTTAGGCTGAATCAAAATCCAGACGCCAAACATTAACAGACTGGGCATCTGAAATGAAATGATTCTCCAACTCCCGGAGTGTCTGCTACTGCTGTTTGGTGTCAATGTATCTATTAACATTCACCCGCAACAACCTCTGAATATCACTAAAGTCATCATGGTTTCATCAAATTTATCCTGACACCATGGATCATTGAATATAAAACAAAACTTCATAAATTGTACAAAGGTAAAGACTGAAAAAATATGTGCCTGCAGCTTGGGTTTGACATTTATAAAAGTTTCATGTTTTTTTTTTGACGAGCGGAATATACAAAATCATAAAAGAAAAAGACAATCTTTACTATCTTCACTGCATTATCTGCAATTTCGATTTTAACCATGTGCTCAAAAATTAGTAATGCCGAGTTTCCTGAACATGTATTCATATGGACAACAGTGAGTTAAAGAAACAATTTAAATGGACTGAAACCGAACTATTTATTTCAATGAATATGTTAGCTTCTGTTGGTGTCACGATTCCAAATTAAGGCGTACAGGCCTCTAGTGCGCACAGTGAGATACAAAACACTCAGATGTAAAATTTGATAAGCCCTGTAACTGACGTATTCCTATATTCGCTTTCTATATATAATACGGTATCAGAGCCATCGACGGTTTGAGTATTGTAAACAGATTTAGTTTGATTAACTGTAAATGTAAAACTTTCACCAGAATGGGTGCTGATTCGTCATTCATTTTTCACCTGCCAAACGAAGAGAAAGAATCTCGCAGAAACATTTTCAAATTTCAAAAACTCTTTTAAGCCGGTAATGTAAACCTTGTTTCTAAAAGTGAACATTTCGGTGAAAGTTCAACAATGTGGCATTGCTCACAATTGTACGGTGGCATAGATGTGACATGTGCATGTTTTTATTTATGTCGTTCCCACGACTGAGTAAGTCGTGGGAACGAGATCTTATCTCGTGGGAACGAGATCGTATCTCGTGGGAACGACATAATTATCTCGTGGGAACGAGATCTTATCTCGTGGGAACGACATAATTATGTCGTGGGAACGACATATTAAAAGTCGTGGGAACGAGATCTGTTCTCGAGGGAACGAGATCTTATCTCGTGGGAACGACATAATTATGTCGTGGGAACGAGATATTTTTGTCGAGGGAACGACTTAATGAACCAATCAAATTCCATCTTGCTCTCGCAGAAGAAAAACGATTTCTGTATATCTTAATCCAGCATTGAAATACAATATTTATGTAAGCGTCTCTTGTATCAGCCATTTTGAAACATGCTTTTAAACAACGTGTATTCTGATTGGTTAATTATGTTGTTACCACGAGTTAATTATCTCGTTCCCACGACTTAATATGTCGTTCCCACGAGTTATTTATGTCGTTCCCACGAGAAAAGATCTCGTTCCCACGAGAAAAGATCTCGTTCCCACGATTTAATATGTCGTTACCTCGAGTTAATTATAGCGTTCCCACGACTTAATATGTCGTTACCACGACATAATTATGTCGTTCCCACGAGATACGATCTCGTTCCCACGAGATAAGATCTCGTTCCCACGACTTAATATGTCGTGGGAACAACACAAATTAAAACATGCACATGTCACATCTATGCCACCGTACAATTGATATACATTCTGCTTATGTAATCATTCTGCTTATGTTATATTTAGTAATTGTACGGTAACACAATGGTATCCTTCGATCATTTCTGTAAACTGTGTCACATTACGTGACCTTTGGTATCATGTCTAGTTACTTGGTATCATGTCTCTTTACTCGGTATCATGTCTCAAATACGTTATCATACCCCGTTACTCGCGATCATGTACCGTTACTCGCGATCATGTATCGTTACTCGCATGTACCATTACTCGCGATCATGTACCGTTACTCGCGATCATGTCCCGTAACTCGCGATCATGTCCCGTAACTCGCGATCATGTCCTGTTACTCGCGATGATGTCCCGTAATTCGCGATCATGTCCTGTTACTCGGTATCATGTCCTGTTACTGCGCATCATGTCTCGTTACTCGCGATCATGTCCTGTTACTCTCGATCATGTCCCGTTACTCGGTATCATGTCCCGTTACTCGCGATCATGTCCCGTAACTCGCGATAATGTCCTGTTACTCGCGATCATGTCCTGTTACTGGGTATCATGTCTCGTTACTCGGTATTATTTTACGACATTTCAGACTGGGATGTATCACAAAGTGAAGATTTTACTAGACTTTGGATGGCAAACACATTTCAATATTTAAATAATAAATCAATAGTCCAGTACGTGCTCAATTTGTGATTTCGAACAACAATAATTCCGCTATGTTTGCGAAAAATGACCAACGATATTTGATGAATCGTGCAAATATTTGTAAATAATACACATGGCTTTGGTAATTAGGAACACTTGAATGACATTATTTACATTGACTGATATTATTATTCACTGTGTATAAAAGAAGATGCGTACTTGCATATACAGCAAAATATACAGTATAAATCTTCTAACAGCAGCCTTTATCAAGATGAATCGTTATTTATAAGAACATTTCTTTTAAAAAATCTCTTTCAGTGAACGAATAAATGGCGTTTATTTTGATTGTCGTGTTCTTGTTAACGCAAAGCCATCCAACCACCAATACATGAGCGTATAATTCTTAAACAAATAATTAAATCAATTTATTCAGGCAGCTACAATCTTATAATCACTTCAACAAAAACATCTGGAGCATCTATTACCTGGCAGGCATCCGTTAGTGACAGGCCACACACTCACAATGCGTGTTTGACAAGCTGGCATTGTGGAAGATATTCATGTTAAATCTTTAAACAAAACGATAGAGCTACAACGATTAAGCCATGGCTCGATTCTATTCGGTTTCGATTGCAAACATAACTTAGTCGAATATTTCAGTTCGATTCACCTTTCGTTTTTACAGGCATGATTTGCTTATTTATGAGTCATGACGTGCACTATAGAAAAGAATGGTATCGATATTATAAATGTCATTGTATGAGTTAGTGTCAACGTGTCGACGCATGTACCTTATAAAAAGACCAATGCAAACGGTTGGTAAAAATGTTTCACAACTACTTCAATATAACAACAATCAGGATGTCAATAAGGCGTATAAAGATATGTTTCTTTCTCGTTACATGCCCAAGCAAAATAGAGTAGGTAGTGAATAATTTTTTTATATTTTTTTTTATTTGGTAAATGGTCAAATTGAAAAGATTCTAAAACTGAATGAATATTGAAAACATGTCTCTAATATAATTGTTTTGAAGTGGATGCTATCAAAACAAAACACTTATTTATCCCAAACAGATGTAATTATTGGAGAAAAGTAAAATAAACAAAAAATCATCAGACCCACTCAATAAAATGGACTCGGGTCGGGGCTTTTTTTAGGGTAGGTCGGGTAACCTGAAACAAACATACTTTTTTTACGCCTTACATGAATATTCTTCACAAACACCACAGTTTTATAAATCGAATCGAAATTGTTTAGTTTAGTATCGACAATCGAATCGGGTCATTAAAAATCGAGTTACCGATGCGTCGAAAGAATAGTTGCGGCTCTAAAAAGCGATGCACACAATGTGACCATACTACTCTTTAGAGTAATAAACAACTTAAAATCACAAAACAATCAACAATAATTATTTAACAATATACATTGTATTCATTGACCGCTACATTGTCAGTAAATATCCATCTACATATAATCAGATTTTAATACATATTTCTGTGCTAAATTTTTGTAATGTGCAGCTTGGAAACAGGTACTAGTGATATAGTGTTGTTGTTGTTTTTTTCAGAAAGTATGTAACAAATCATAAAACAAATATATTATTAAAACAACAATCTTAGCACGAATATTTTACTGGTTTTTAATTGTTTTAAGACATTTAAAAATGTGTTAACGAATTCGTTTTGTTCTTAAGAAATATATGGTGCAGTCTAAACATGTCAAATATTGCAACTAATGTTTGTAGCAAATTCTACTGGTATAAAAGAAGCCGCAACTCGTCCAACAGCAAACCAGTTGTCGGCCTGAAGCCAAATTCTACATTACCTGAAATTGCTCAGAAAACCCTAGCTTAATTACTGAGATTCTCGAACGCTTATAACGACCACTGTGATTCTGCAATAAGCGATACACACAGAAAACAGGATTTACAGAATATCATATAACAGTTATGCAGTAACGATCAGAGCATGTTAATCAACCTTAAGCCATTTTCTGATTGCATTATTATACGTTGCATTATCAGCATACATTTTTAAGTTACATAAAAGTAATCTAATAATAATAATAATAATAATAATAATAATATAAATTTAAAACTAACAATTAGCAAAAATTGCATATAATTATTTTACTCGCTTTATCAACATAATAAAGTCAACGTGAACGATTGTTCGCGGGTTTAGTTTGAGCGCTAATTTACGTGTTTCACGCTCACAGCCAATGGATAATAGGTTACACTTTATGATTTTCCTACGATGGTTTGGCACTGTTGGCACCGGCTATGCACTTGCGATGTTTGCAGCCAATATGTCTGAGACCTGTAAAACATATTACTTACTACAAAAGTTATGTTTTGCTTCGATGAACTAGTTGCTTTATTATACATTAAGTTTTCTACTTTACGAGAAATCACTAGCAGAACGTGTATGTATCCATAACATAGTGGAGTATGTACATGCAGTGTATCCAGGTACCTGTGAATCTCTCGTTTTAATCTTTATACGAAGTTCACTTAATTGATACAAATTTCATCGCCAAAAAATTAGCAGGCCCAGGGTATTTGGAGATAATGGTGATAACATTGATGGTTTCTGCAACATGCCTCTATTGCACGTTGACTTTTATGAATTTGTTCGATACATAAGCAACATAATAAGATAAACACACGTGAGCTCTAGAGATATCCCGCTAAAGTTACATCATAAAAGCGTCCGATCAGATACAGATTAGCATTCAAATGTGTATCTAAAGATATTGAGATATGAACAACTAAGGAATCCAACTGTATTATATGTGTAATTTAACAAACGTGCGATAAAGAACCTCGGGTTTAAAGGGGTTATGCCTAACGATAATATTTGCATACTCGATAAGTAATTTGATAAATTATTCATATACTGTAAAGGAACTTTGAAAATAACACCGTTCATAGCCGAAATTCGAACCAGAAAGGAACGGGTTTAAGTAAATATGACACTAAAACTCTTGAAAAATATCAAATGCACATAATTGGCAACACTCATGTCCATGTAAAATATTAACAACAGCCGTGCACAGAAAGGTACAATAATACGAACCTTAAACACTTTTCTCGCATTAAACATGGGAGTACTATTAATAATCTTTTGTAAAACATCACGTACGAGTTTCCAATACTAAGAATACACTAGTAATTATAATATTCGATTATAGTATTCGAAACGATATTCCGCCAATTTAACTAGAAACAGCATGTATGTTCAATTGCCTGTGCTGACAACGTTTTGAACAAAACATATTTGAGCATTAACTTGTTTACATTGAACATTAATTCGTTTAAAAATAAAGAATTTTTTTTAACCAGGTTTGGTAAAGGGTTGCATAAATAGAATAACTGGAATTAGATACAGTAATACTATCAAAAGTCCAATGGCGATGTATATCTGTATTTATAAATATATCTATGATATTGTTATATGTGTATATTTCAAGTTAGTACACGTAACTCTATATATGCATATTTATAACAAGTGTATTGTTAGTTCGCGGAAACCACTCACACCTTTGAAAAAGTACATTATGATATGATATGTGTATTTATAAACCAATAATTTCTTGGTAAGATAGTTCAATGTTCTATAAAACTATATTGACGTTAAATAGCCGTTCATATTTTCTACCGACTAATTATTTATTTGGTTTATTAAAGCGATGTTGCAGGACAAATTAGTTCAAAAGAATTGACAAAGTCGTATAAAATTACTCATAGGAACTTACGCTTATAAAACAGCATTTAACTCCATTGTAACTGGGCAATTTTTATATCATCTGTCAAATGGTGCTTTTAAGGATGTGCAATTTTTAATGCTTTTAAGATAATTGGACATAAATATATTAAAATGACATGAACAGATTTCTCTCAAGAACGAAATCATAGAAATTGCAGCAATTCATAACAATTACAGACCAGTGGTGAACGTAATGTACGCATGTTATAATGCGTCACGCTGTTGCGCTTTACTGTATGTGTTTATTCTGAAATATATTAAATACTGGCTACTTAAATTGTTATATTTAAGTTATTATTGACATTACATGACTTATTATCTGACGGTTTAATGTCTCTCATTCAGGAACAAGCGAACTTCAATAAAACGCTGTACCATACATAGATCTAACAAGGGTTAAAAGAGAACGAAAGCCATCCTTTACGCAAAACACAGAACCACAATTTCAAAAACATCTGTTAATGTAAAACAATAGATTAGGAAACAAACGTTTGAACCTGTCTATTACACGCGCTATTTGCTGGATATATACATCATATACAGACTTGCCGTTCGTTTCTCTGTCAATCGCATAACCTGTGTGTGTTCTACTGTAAAAAAAGCCTCCAGATAAATATCCAATGAATGCCCGTTAGGCTAGTCGCCTCTACAGTGCTCTATTGACATTCGTTTCATATATACAGTGCTGTTGTGTTTGTCTCAACTGTATTGTTTGGAATACCAGTAACGACTGCTGTGGTAATTACATATTAAAAATCAACCAAAAAATTTGGATTACAACATTTGAAGCACAGTCAAGTGTAACGTCTACAGAATAAAGGAGCGTGCACTTTGTTAATGTTTCTCTTTTGCAGATAGATGCAACTGGAGTAACAATATAGTTATAATTTATTTATTAATGAAGTGTTTTAATCATTAACATATTTAACTGGGGCGACATTTTACATTATCTTCCAAATGTAATTGCACGTATTTGTTGTTTTAGTCATTGAAGTTATAATTATGACATAATTGATAACTTATAAGTACTGCAACGTTTGTCTATTTTGTGTGGTCTGTATGTACATCGTAAAATTATGTGCTGGCTTTAATGCTAAAACCTATTGCAACATAACGCACATGACATACATGTTCGAAGGCGGTGTGATGTGTTGTGCGGTAAATAACAAAAATTGTAGTTCCTGTAACTAACTCCCAGCAAATTAATAAAATGTATTTCGTTTAAAGCGTTCACCAGTCTTTACTTACTATATGTAAATAGTATTGTTATATTAATTATATATTATAAACTAATTATGTGAATCCTTAGTTTAATTAAAATAAGTTTACTTTTTTACTTCGTTACTTACGTTTGTTTCCTAATCTATTGTTACGTTGTTACTTTTTGATGTAGCCATTTACGCGATTTTCATTGACATTAATGTGAATAAAGTATAACACACTCAATATGTGTTGTTTTCTTGTTGTTGTTGTTTTTTTCATACAAGTAATTACAAAGCATTTGTATTTTCAGATATTGGGATATTGGATGTGAATGCTGTAAAGATGGAGGGATCCAAACCGCCGCAGTTGTCGTTAGGCGATATGAACGAAACAACCACCGACATGTCCAGAAATGAATCTTTGATAGGCACCAATGTCACAGAAGTACTGATCGAGCCACATCAGAATCTGGAAGCTACACTAGTTCCTATTTTGTTCGCAATTATTTTTCTGATCGGAACGGTAGGAAATGTAGCTCTTATTGTTACAGTGTTGAAAAACAAATCTATGCGAAATACGCCTAACATATTCGTTGTAAGTTTATCCGTTGGTGATTTGTTTCTTTTGTTGTTTTCCGTGCCATTTTCTTCAACAATATTTTCAATAACGTCTTGGCCATTTGGCAGCTTGGTGTGTAAATTGAATGAGTACATGCAAACGCTATCTGTCGGCGTGTCAGTGTTCACCTTAACAGCGCTCAGCGGGGACAGATACATTGCTATAGTACATCCCATGAGCAAACACATGGGCAAGCCAAAGTTAATAACAGTTATCACGGTGGTCGGTATATGGATTTTATCTACAGTGCTTGCCATCCCAGAAGCCGTGACATCCGATTTAATATATGTTCCAGGCTATGTACCTAATGCTGGCAACACAACATTGATCACACCGACTATTGCAATTTGCCACATCTACCCACATGGACGTTTGCCAACATGGTACCCTGAAGCCCACTCAATGTTTCGATTCATAGTTTTCTTTCTGGTTCCGGTAATCATTATTGGTGCGTTTTACACAATGATGGCGAGAATTCTTGTAGTCAGCAGTCGCCAGATGCCTTGTGAGTCAGTAAAAGACACGTCCATGAATCAACAACAAAAACGCCAGGTGCAGGCGAGATTGAAGGTGGCCAAAATTGTTATGTCGTTTGTTGTCATATTTATGTTCTGCTGGTTGCCAAGACATGTATCGATTCTTGCGAGCCATTTTCTCAACCCGGAATACAATATGGGTTGGCACGTACTGAAAATAACATCCTTCTGTCTTACTTTTATTTATTCATGCGTGAACCCGTACGCACTATATTTCTTAAGCAGCCAGTTTCGGAAATATTACAACCGGTACCTGTTCTGTTGCTGCCCAAAAGTACAATATAGAAGCCTTGGAACAGAACAATCCGCCATGTACAACTTCAACAGCACACGGCGTGGAAGTACAAGCCTCACTGGCGTTGTGCACTCGCAGTCCATGTGCTAGAAGGCCGCGGAAATGTGTCATAGGCCGCCTTGACTGTTAAAGAATCAGAGAAGCGCGATGAAGTGTGTACATTAACAGTGATGGTTAGTTTGAAGGATTGATGTCCATATTAAATGTAGGTGTTCTATCAGTCACGGAAATATGCCATATATATATTATAAGAATCGTTGAATGTTGTATTTACATTGTAGATAATAATCGTTTTGGTGTTGTACGTAAATATATGTTTATTAGATTGTTCAATTTCACTGTGTTGTTTTTATATAAATCACAGACCCTAATGAAATGCATCAAAACATATTACCTAAACCAATAGAATACAATACCCCGTCTATGTAACGTGTTTAAGCACTGTATTTTGGAATTATTAGACCAAAAACTGAAACTTTTCAACAAATGACTCGTAATAAACTTATTGCTTGTATTTTTTAACAATAGACTGAACTAATCATAATAATTAATAATTGCAAAAACGGAACTGTATGTAAAACGAAATTATATTTGCTTCAGAAGAATGTAAGCCGTCGCATATGCGAGCCAAAATGTGCAGAACGTGGTATTCTTGTCAAAAGAGTGCAACCCGTAAATAAAAAAAATTAGTGGAACGCAAGGAGCATAGCATGCGATAAAAATATATGTTGAATATAGGAATAATGAAACTCCACAGACACTATCAGGAGAGAAACCCTTATCACAACCCGCAGGTCCTTTATTTGAGGCAAGTGACCAATTGCCTTTACAACACAATACAATACATACAACACAACACATAACATAAAACATGATTAAAACTGGGGTCACCGCCTTGGAACGGTCAATGCAAAGCAGTGGGGGTTTAAACCGGTTTAATGGCATGCCGAACTTCACACTTGAAGCCTGAAGAAAGTAAGATTTGCGAGTCGGAAGATTGTAAACGATAGAATACGTGAGTAAGATCAAACGTATGGCAAAATATGCGAGTTTGACAGAAGAATGTATGACAAAACATATGCAAATGATATGATTGAATGAAATAATCACGAGTTTCTAGTTCAGTAAGCAATAACAAAGAGTGGTTCGTTCCGGAATGTGCGAACGCAAAGCATCAGTATTTAGTTGCCTTAAACGTATTCAATTAAATAGAACTAGAAAAATATTTGAGATATGTTGATAGATCCTTTCTTACATTTGGTTCGAAAGTGATTCAAAATGTACTTCGGTTTGTGTTTTCTTAGCTCACGTAACTCACGAGATTTCTTCTACGTAGAAGTACTTTATAACTCCGTTTAAAGTCGCACGATGCATTTATATTCGATTTTATTTAATGATATAAAGGCAACAAGATAAGAGGATATCGAAACTTTGAACAATATAAATGATATTAATATGAGTAACCCTAGTTGGCAATGCCTAAATAGGCCGATCACAACTGACAAAGTTATTAAAGCAAATAAAACTTTTAAAACGCATTTAATCTCCCCGTCCTACTGATAATCTACTTAATAAATTTATTATCGAGACATCCGATATCTTAATAGGTCATATAACCGACTGCTTTAACAAGATATTTGATTCCGGTCATTTTCCGAAACCTTGGTCCTGTGGTTAAATTATACCATTACACACGAAAGGGGACACAAATAATCCCATTAATTAAGGGGGTTAACTCTGCATAGTAAACTTGGTAAGGGGTAACAAATGTTTGTTTCAGGTTACATGGCCAAACATATTAGGGTAGGTTGATAGGGATTTACTTTTTAGTCACCTATTGGTGTTTCACTGGAGGGGACTATAGGTTTGCCCTCCGTCCGTCCGTCCGTTCGTCAGTCCGTCCGTCCGCAAAATATTGTTCCTACGACAACTCAAAAAGTACTGAAGATACTTCGATGAAACTTGGTATACATATATTTACAATTTCCTGTGGTTTCATCATGTGACAGACTTTTATTTTTCGATCAAGCCGGTTGCCTCTATTAATGTTCATGAGGGACTACTTGTTATTGTTGTTTACATGCAGTGCTGACGTCAGACACAAAAAAATACACACACAGAAATGCAGTAACAGAATTATTCACATTTATACATGGCATTGTCAAAAAAATAATTAATAATAAATAAATAAATTAATTAATAATTAGTATAAACATGTAAAATGTATGTTGTTTATTTCTTTTTGCCTATTTGATGAGCATTATGCATGAAAGAAAAGAAATAACATAGAGAGAAATTTCAACACAAACATAAAAAAAATACTTTTTGCATACAAATATTTAAAGGGGGTATGTACGATTTCAATATGAACATTTCATTTTCTCATAATTTGAACAACACAAATGAGAGGACGAATATAATCAAGGGAAGTTAAAATAAACAGAAATAAACAGATATTTGTACCATACTTCATATGTTGTTTTTTTAAATGAACTTCATAAAAACGACAAATTTATTCCAAGTGCTGTGCCGATATAACACCTTTAATTGTTTTTGTGAGAGAAACAAAAAACGTGTCCATGATGTGTCGTATGATCAATCTGCACAGAACTCAAGTCAACACGTAAGAAATATTGGGGATTTCCCAAAATTGTACATGTCTGAACTCTGATGCACAAGAATGAGTTTTCGACTGGAAGACGAAAAGTATTTGAAAGTATTTCGAGGATTTTCAACTATAAATTCTTCTAAACTTTTATTCTATTTTGTTATTTATCAGTGTTTTATAGGTTTTATTTTACTTTCATATTTTTCTATGAAAATTGGATGAGATCGTTCATACCCTCTTTAATATTCATATTTAAATTTATATTTATCAAAAGAGGAAAACAAATGAAATTTAACAAACACAAACATAAAAATACACAATTTTACAGATTAGCGCAAAGAACGGTTTAGAAACAAGAGGTTTCAGTCAAATAAAGACATCCAGTTGAACAAACGTCTCACTTTTTTTTTACAAGGAAGCCACCGGAAAACCAAGCGAGCATGCAGTCATCCCATGGAGCTTGCAAAATAATGCCACAAGAACACCTCGAAAATTATGCGAGCTCCATCCAATTGTCACCTCTGAGAGCTGAATGTCCCATTTATCATTGTAAAAATCCCATTTTTAAGTAGGCAAATGACAAACACTCCTCGAAGTGGGCTCACGTTGGTCAATTAAGCATACGCCAAGAATGATTTGCACAAAATTCACCTGTTCATTAAGATGTTCTCGAACATTTATTCATTCACATTGCACGACAGGGCGAAGAATATCTTGTACATCCAGTTTGTGGCGAATCGTTATAACACCCTCTGGCGAATCGTCATTAAACTGTGGCGAATCGTTATGTGTCGAATCGTTATTGTGGTGAATCGTTACTAATTCAATTACTCGGGGCCAGGAGTTTCATCAGCAGCTGAAACAAAAGTTAAAAAAAAACAATTGAAAGAATTGTCATTTACTAGTAGCTTTGACTAAAACAATTAAAATTTTATTCTTGTTCATAGTTCTATGCAAATAAGATGCATAACAAGTGACCTTTCCAATTTATGTCACACAGGTAAACAAACTGTACATTAGATATTTTCGGCCGATGACACACAATTCCATAGATTTGATATTTTGATCAGTAGTAAAACAATAAAAGTTGTTTACCTTTTTCTCGTCTTGATTTTGTATCCACACTGTTAGTTATATTTTGCCAAATTTCATACACAAACCGTTTTAACACGACGTGCAAACAAATGTGGTGTTGAAATATTTGCTCAACACACGGATTTAAAATGCATGCCATAATGGGTGTAAACATTGACTAACATCGAGGGCCTAACGGGTCGTTTTAAGAAAGAAATAAAACATACATATGAAACATTGCGTTTCAAATGTAAAAATAACCATTACTTATTTAAATATATTTTACGCCTACGGTTCCATCCACACATGTATACGGGCGTTTACAAAATTGCAACTATCTGAAAACAACTTTCGATTCGTTTAGCCTCAGTCGTAAATCTAAACTGAAACGCGTTTCAATATTTCCGTCTCTTTGCAACATATATTATGGATACAAAACGCCCTGTTTGAAATTGCTCTTACGAAATATCAACCAAAACAAAAGTAAATCAAAAGTAAATTTTATCACTAGAGCTACTGTATTATTTAAGATACCGCTGTATGGCGACATGTACACAACGCTACTGCAGTGCAAGGGGCGGAGCCTACGAATCATACTTCAATGTATTGATGCGCGAATTGCAAAAAATAAATCCCAAATTAATTGACTCTTTAAGGTGAAAATTTAAAGTATGCACACAATTGTAATTACAATTGTAATTGTAAGAATTGAAACGCTCTTTCCGGCGCTTCATCGATGTATGAAGGTCAGTTTTATTTTGTATCTAATTTGTACATAAAGCCTTTGTTAGCATGGCAATGTGAGGATTGCGCACGACCTTTTTTCACCGGAGGTCAAAGGTTACGTGACTGTTACTAAAAATAGAAATAAACTAAATAATGTAATAATTCAAAATGGACGTAAGATATGACCATGAAACTTGCTAGAGATGATTGAACTATATGTTTTCCATCTGTCTGTGTGTCGTTCTGTCTGTTCGTCCGTATGTCTGTCTGTCCATCCGTCACCAAAACCTGGATGCCGTGATTACTTGGAAAGTACTGAAGACACGGTGATGAAACTTTGTATACATAAAAACAGAAATGTGAGCATTATGCACGACTTTTTATTTTGCACCAGAGGTCAAAGGTCGCGTGACTGTTACTAAAATAGAAATAAACTTAATGATGTAATATTTTGAAAAGCGCATAAGATATGATCATGAAACTTCATGAAACTTGGTAAACAGATTGGACTATGGATTTGCCCTCCGTCTGTGTGCGTCTGTCTGTCTGTTCGTCCGTCGGTCTCTGTCTGTCTGTCCCGTCCCCAAAACCTGGATCCTCAAAACTAAAAAAGTACTGAATATATTTGTATGTAACTTTGTATACATAGGAAGAGCAAGGTGTTGATTGTACACGACCCTTTTTTTTTACCAGAGGTCAAAACTCACGTGACTGTTACTTAAAATAGAAATAAACTTAATACTGTAATAATTTGAAAAGAACATAACATAATTATGATCGCGAAACTTGGTACACAGAATGGACTATATGGTTGCCCTCTGTCAGTTTCGTACTGCAATAACTCAAAAAGTAACTCGAATGTCTGGTCAATGTTATTATAATAGAAAAAACAACAACTTAATACTGCAATGACAAATGGGATTTGAACATGAAACTTTGTACATCTTCATATAAAGGGCGATTTGACGGTATTGCACAATGTTTAATTAGTAGGGCTTTTCACCGGTAGAGGACTCCTGTATTGTTTGTAATACTATCAAAGCCTTGTTTATATTATTATTATTACTATTATTATTATTATTATTATTATTATTATTATTATTATTATTGTTATTATTATTATTATTATTATTATTATTATTATTATTTGGTAAATAGTCAACTTGAAGAATCTAAAACTGAATAAATATCCTTAAACATTGTTTCCAAGCGCATGCTATCAAATCAAAACATTTATTTTTAATTAAAAAAAAACGTTTAATTATTAGGAAAAGAAAGTAAATAAAACAAAAAATATCTCACAAACTCAACACAATGTTCTAGGGTCGGGGTATTTTTAGGGTAACCTGAAACAAATGTACTGTTTATAAGCCTAAACATTTTTCTAGCGTCGAGAATTGGTCCGAAGAAAATAAGATAAAGAAGTTTGGTTTTCGTTTTCACCTTGGTGTTAGCACTGTAGATGCCATTTTCCTTTCATGTGTTTGTTAAACTTATGTTATCATAAAACTAATGTCTGTATTGCGCATTTATAGACCTAAAGAAAGAATTCGATTCCGTTTACCAAAATATATAATATATAATTATATATATGCATACATTTAATTAGAAAGAAATATTGCAAATAGAAACACACGTGTCACACAAGATCATTTTATTCAGTGGATAATGTAGTAAAAATGAAGGTCAGACAAACAATACTCGCGATCATATCCCGTTACTCGGTATCCTGTCCCGTTACTCGCGATCATGTCCCGTTACCTGCGATCTTGTTCCGTTAGTCGCTATCATGTCCCGTTACTTGCGATCATGTCCTGTTACTCGGTATCATGTCCCGTTACTCGGTATCATGTTAGGTTACTCGCTATCATGTCCCGTTCATCGGTATCATGTCCCGTTACTCGGTATCACGCCCGTTTCTCGCTATCATGTCCTGTTACTCGGTTTCATGTCCCGTTACTCGCTACCATGTCCCGTTACTCGGTATCATGTCCCGTTACTCGGTATCATGTCCTGTTTCTCGGTATTATGTCCGTAACTCGGTATTATGTCCTGTTACTCGGTATCATGTATCGTTACTCGGAATCATGTCCCGTTACTCGGTATCATGTCCCATTAGTCGGTATCACGTCCCATTACTCGCGATCATGTACCGTTACTCGCTGTAATGTCCCGTTACTCGGTATCATGTCCCATGACTCGGTATCATGTTCCGTTACTCGGCATCATGTGCCGTTATTCGGTATCATGTCCCATTACTCGGTATCATTCCCCATTACTCGCGATCATGTCCCGATACTCGCTATCACGTCCCGTTACTCGGTATCATGTCCCGTTACTCGGTATCATGTCCGTTACTCGGTATCACGTCCCGTTACTCGCTATCATGTCCCGTTACTCGGTGTCATGTCCCATTACTCGCTATCACGTCCCGTAACTCGGTATCATGTCCCGTTACTCAGTATCATGTTTATTACTCGTTATCATGTCCCGTTACTCGGCTCGGTATCATGTTCCGTTACTCGGTATCATGTCCCGTTACTTGGTATCATGTCCCGTTACTCGGTATTATGTCCCGTAACTCGCTTTCATGTCCCAATACTCGGTATTATGTCCCTTTACTCGGTATCATGTCCCGTTACTTGGTATCATGTCCCGTTACTGGCGATCATGTCCGGTTACTTGGTTTCATGTCCCGTTACTCGGTATCATGTCTCATTACTCGGTGTCATATCACATTACTCGGTATCATGTCCTGTTACTCTCGATCATGTCGCGTTACCCGGTATCATGTCCCGTAACTCGGGATCAAGTCCAGTTACTCGGTATCATGTCCCGTAACTCGCGATCTTGTCCCGTTACTCGCGATCATTTTCTGTTACTCGCGAGCATGTCCCGTTAGTCGTGATAATGTCATATAACTCGGTATCATGTCTCGTAGCTCGCGATCATGTCCCGTTACTCGCGATCATGTCCCGTTACTCGGTATCATGTCTCGTTGCTCGGTATCATGTCTCGTTACTCGGTATAATGTCCCATTACTCGGTATCATTCCAGTTACTCGGTATTATGTCCCGTTATTCGGTATCATGTCCCGTTAGTCGCTATCATGTCCCGTTACTCGCGATCATGTACCGTTACTCGGTATCATGTCCCGGTACTCGGTATCATGCCTCGTTACTCGGTATCATGTCCGTTACTCGGTATCATGTCCCGTTACTCGGCATCATGTCTCGTTACTCGCGATAATGTCCTGTTACTCGCGATCATGTCCCGTTACTCGGTACCATGTCTCGTTACTCGGTATTATTTTACGACATTTCAGACTTGGATGTATCATAAAGTGAAGATTTTACTAGTATTTGGATGGCGAATACGTTCCAATATTTAAATAATAAATCAATAGTCCAGTGCGTGCTCAAAATGTGATTTCGAACAACAGTAATTCCGCTATGTTTTCGAAAAATATTTGTAAATAATACGCATGGCTTTGGTAATTAGGAACACTTGTATGACATTATTTACATTGACTGATATTATTATTCACTGTGTATAAAAAACGATGCGTACTTGCATATATAGCAAACCATACAGCATAAATCTTCTAACAGCAGCCTTTATAAAGATGAATCGTTATATACAAGAACATTTCTTTAAACAGATCTCTTTCAGTGAACGAATAAATGGCGTTTATTTTGATTGTCATGTTTTTGTTCACGCATAGCCATCCAACCACGTATAGATGAGCGTGTAATTCTTAACAAATATAATTAAATCAATTTATTCAGGCAGCTACAATCTTATCATCACTGCAACAAAAACATCTGGAGCATCTATTACCTGGCAGGCGTCCGTTAGTGACGGGCCACACACTCACAACACGTGTTGGACAAGACGGCATTGTGGACGATATTCATGTTAAATCTTTAACAAAAAACGATAGAGCTGCAACAATTTAGCGATGGCTCGATTCGATTCGGTTCGATTCCAAACATAACTTAGTCGAATATTTCAGTTCGATTCACCTTTCGTTTTTACAGGCATGATTTGCTTATTTATGAGTCATGACGTGCTATACAAAAAAGAATGGTATTGTTATTGTAAATGTCATTGTATGAGTTAGTGTCATGTTACATGCCCAAACAAAATAAGGTAGGTAGGTAGGAAATATTTTTTTTTTTTTTATGGTCAAATTGAAACGATTCTAAACTGAATGAATATTCAAACATGTCTCCAATATCATAAATATTGTTTTGAAGTGGATGCTATCAAAACATGAAAATTATTTATCCAAAACAGATTTAATTATTGGAGAAAGTGAAATAACAAAAAAGTATCTGAACCACTCAATAAAATGGTCTAGGGTCGGGTTTTTTTAGGGTAGGTCGGGTAACCTGAAACAAACATAAATGTTTTACGCCTTACAATAATATTCTTCACAAACACCACAATGTTTTTATTAATCGAATCGAAATTGGTTAGTTTAGTATCGACAATCAAATCGGGTCATTAAAAATCGAGTTACCGATGCGTCGAAAGAATAGTTGCGGCTCTAAAAAGCGATGCATACAATGTGACCATACTGCTCTTTAGAGTAATAAACAACTTAAAATCACAAAATAATCAACAAAATATAAAACACAATAATTAATTATTTAACAATATACATTGTATTCATTAACCGCTACATTGTCAGTAAATATCCATCTACATATAATTAGATTTTAATACATATTTATGTGCTAAATTTGTGTAATGTGCAGCTTGGAAACAGGTACTAGTGATATAGTGTTGTTGTTGTTTATTCAGAAAGTATGTAACAAATCATAAAACAAATATATTATTAAAACAACAATCTTAGCACGTATGTTTTACTGGTTTTTAATTGTTTGAAGACATTTAAAAATGTGTTACCGAATTCGTTTTGTTCTTCAAAAATATATGGTGCAGTCTAAACATATTGCAACTAATGTTTGTAGCAAATTCTACTGGTATAAAAGAAGCCGCAACTCGTCCCACAGCACACCAGTTGTCGGCCTGAAGCCAAATTCTACATTACATGAAATTGCTCAGAAAACCCTCGCTTTATTACCGAGATTCTCGAACGCTTATAACGACCACTGTGTTTCTGCAATCAGCGATACACACAGAAAACAGGATTAACAGAATATAATACAACAATAATGCAGTAACGCTAAGAGCATGTTAATCAACCTTAAGCCATTTTCTGATTGCATCATTATATGTTGCATTATCTGCATACATTTTTAAGCTACATAAAAGTAATCTAATAATAATAATAATAATAATAATAATAATAATAATATATATTTAAAACTAACAATTAGCAAAAATTTCATATAATTATTTTACTCTCTTTATCTACATAATAAAGTCAACGTGAACGATTGTTCGCGTGTTTAGTTTAAGTGCTAATTTAAGTGTTTCACGTTCACAGCCCATAGATAATAGGTTACAATTTATGATTTTCCTACGATGGCTTGGCACTGTTGGCACCGGCTATGCACTTGCGATGTTTGCAGCCAATATGTCTGAGACCTGTAAACATATTACTTACTACAAAAGCTATGTTTTGCTTCGATGAACTAGTTGCTTTATTATACATTAAGTTTTCTACTTTACGAGAAATCACTAGCAGAACGTGTATGTATCCATAACATAGTGAAGTATGTACATGTAGTGTATCCAGGTATATGTGAATCTCTCGTTTTAATCTTTATACGAAGTTCACTTAATTGATACAAAATTAATCTCCAAAAAATTAGCAGGCCCAGGGTATTTGGAGATAATGGTGATAACATTGATGGTTTCTGCAACATGCCTCTATTGCACGTTAACTTTTATGAATTTGTTCGATACGTAAGAAACATAATAAGATAAACACACGTGAGCTCTAGAGATATCCCGCTAAAGTTACATCATAAAAGCGTCCGATCAGATACAGATTAGCATTCAAATGTGTATCTAAAGATATTGAGATATGAACAACTAAGGAATCCAACTGTATTATATGTGTAATTTAACAAACGTGCGATAAAGAACCTCGGGTTTAAAGGGGTTATGCCTAACGATAAGATTTGCATATTCGATAATTAATTTGATAAATTATTGATATACTATAAAGAAACTTTGAAAATAACACTGTTCATAGCCCAAATTCGAACCAGAAAATAACGAGTTTAAGTAAATATGACACTAAACCTCTTGAAAAATATCAAATGCACATAATTGGCAACACTCATGTCCATGTAAGTTATTAACAACAGCCGTGCACAGAAAGGTACAATAATACGAACCTTAACACTTTTCCCGCATCTTAAACATGTGAGTACTATTAATAATCTTTAGTAAAACATCACGTGCGAGTTGCCAATACTAAGAATACACTAGTAAATATAATATTCGATTATAGTATTCGAAACGATATTCCGCCAATTTAACTAGAAACAACATGTATGTTCAATTGACTGTGATGACAACGTTTTGAACAAAACATATTTGAGCATTAACTTGTTTATATTGAAAATTAATTCGTTTAAAATTAAAGAATTTTTTTAACCAGGTTTGGTAAAGGGTTGCATAAATAGAATAACTTGAATTAGATACAGTAATACTATCAAAAGTCCAATGGCGATGTATATCTGTATTTATGAATATATTTATGATATTGTAATATGTGTGCATTTCAAGTTAGTACACGTAACTCTATGTATGCATTTTTTTTAAATGTATATTGTTAGTTCGCGTAAACTACTCACATCTTTGAAAAAGTACATTATGATATGATATGTGTATTTATAAACCAATAATTTCTTGGGTAGAAAGTTTAATGTTCTATAAAACTATATTGACGTTAAATAGCCGTTCATATTCTCTGCCGACTATTCATCTGTGAAAGTAGGACCCTAAAGAGTATGGTTTGTTAAAGCGATGTTGCGGGACAAATTAATTCAAAAGAATTGACAAAGTCGTATAAAATTACTCATTGGAACTTATGCTTTTAAAACAGCATTTAACTCCAGAGTAATTGGACAATTTTTATATCATCTGTCAAATGGTGATTTTAAGGATGTGCGATTTTTAATGCTTTTAAGATAATTTGACATCAATATATTAAAATGACATGAACAGATTTCTCTCAAGAACAAACTCAGCAATTCATAGCAATTACAGACCAGTGGTGAACGTAATGTACACATGTGATAATGCGTCACGCTGTTGCGCTTTACTGTATGTGTTTATTCTGAAATATGTTAAATACTGGCTACTTAAATTGTTATATATTTAAGTTATTATTGACATTACATGACTTATTATCTGGCGGTTTAATGTCTCTCATCCAGGAACAAGCGAACTTCAATAAAACGCTGTACCATACATAGATCTAACAAGGGTTAAAATAGAACGAAATCCAGTCTTTACGTAAAACACAGAACCACAATTTCAAAAACATCTGTTAATGTAAAACAATAGATTAGGAAACAAACGTTTGAACCTGTCTATTACACGCGCTATTTGCTGGATATATACATCATATACAGACTTGCCATTCGTTTCTCTGTCAAACGCATAACCTGTGTGCGTTATACTGTAAAAAAGCATCCATATAAATATCCAATGAACGCCCGTTAGACTAGTCGCCTCTACAGTGCTCTATAGACCTGACGCCACCCAGACACATTCGTTTCATATATACATTACAGTGTTGTTGTGTTTGTCTCAACTGTAGTGTTTGGAATACCAGTAACGACTGCTGAGGTAATTACAATTTAAAAATCAACCAAACAATTTGGATTACAACATTTGAAGCACAGTCACGTGTAACGTCCACATAATAAAAGAGCGTGTAATGTGTTAATGGTGCTCTCTTGCTGATATATGCAACTGGAGTAACAATATAGTTATAATTTAATTATGAATGAAGTGTTTTAATCATTAATATATTTAACTGGGGCGACATTTCACATTATCTTCCCAATGCAATTGCACGCGTTTGTTGTTGACTAACATTGAAGTTATAATTATGCCATAATTGATTATTTATAAGTACTGCAACGTTTGTCTATTTTGTGTGTTCTGTATGTACATCGTAAAATTATGTGCTGGCTTTAATGCTAAAACCTATTGCAACATAACGCACATGACATACATGTTCGAAGGCGGTGTGATGTATTGTGCGGTAAATAACCAAAATTGTAGTTCCTGTTACTAACTCCAAGCAAATTAATAAAATGTATTTCGTTTTAAGCGTTCACCAGTCTTTACTTATATTAATTATATATTATAAACTAATTATGTGAATCCTTAGTTTTATTAAAATAAGTTTACTTTTTTACTTCGTTACTTTCGTTTGTTTCCTAATCTATTGTTACGTTGTTACTTTTTGTTGTAGCCATTTACGCGATTTTCATTGACATTTATGTGAATAAAGTATAACACACTCAATATGTGTTGTTTTCTTGTTGTTGTTTTTTTCATACAAGTAATTACAAAGCATTTGTATTTTCAGATATTGGGATATTGGATGTGAATGCTGTAAAGATGGAGGGATCCAAACCGCCGCAGTTGTCGTTAGGCGATATGAACGAAACAACCACCGACATGTCCAGAAATGAATCTTTGATAGGCACCAATGTCACAGAAGTACTGATCGAGCCACATCAGAATCTGGAAGCTACACTAGTTCCTATTTTGTTCGCAATTGTTTTTCTGATCGGAACGGTAGGAAATGTAGCTCTTATTGTTACAGTGTTGAAAAACAAATCTATGCGAAATACGCCTAACATATTCGTTGTAAGTTTATCCGTTGGTGCTTTGTTTCTTTTGTTGTTTTCCGTGCCATTTTCTTCAATAATATTTTCAATAACATCTTGGCCATTTGGCAGCTTGGTGTGTAAATTGAATGAGTACATGCAAACGCTATCTGTCGGCGTGTCAGTGTTCACCTTAACAGCGCTCAGCGGGGACAGATACATTGCTATAGTACATCCCATGAGCAAACACATCGGCAAGCCAAAGTTAATAACAGTCATCACGGTGGTCGGTATATGGATTTTATCTGCAGTGCTTGCCATCCCAGAAGCCGTGACATCCGATTTGATATACGTTCCAGGCTATGTGCCTAATGCTGGCAACACAACATTGATCACACCGACTATTGCAATTTGCCACATCTACCCACATGGACGTTTGCCAACATGGTACCCTGAAGCCCACTCAATGTTTCGATTCATAGTTTTCTTTCTGGTTCCGGTAATCATTATTGGTGCGTTTTACACAATGATGGCGAGAATTCTTGTAGTCAGCAGTCGCCAGATGCCTTGTGAGTCAGTAAAAGACACGTCCATGAATCAACAACAAAAACGCCAGGTGCAGGCGAGATTGAAGGTGGCCAAAATTGTTATGTCGTTTGTTGTCATATTTATGTTCTGCTGGTTGCCAAGACATGTATCGATTCTTGCGAGCCATTTTCTCAACCCGGAATACAATATGGGTTGGCACGTACTGAAAATAACATCCTTCTGTCTTACTTTTATTTATTCATGCGTGAACCCGTACGCACTATATTTCTCAAGCAGCCAGTTTCGGAAATATTACAATCGGTACCTGTTCTGTTGCTGCCCAAAAGTACAATATAGAAGCCTTGGAACAGAACAATCCGCCATGTACAACTTCAACAGCACACGGCGTGGAAGTACAAGCCTCACTGGCGTTGTGCACTCGCAGTCCATGTGCTAGAAGGCCGCGGAAATGTGTCATAGGCCGCCTTGACTGTTCAAGAATCAGAGAAGCGCGATGAAGTGTGTACATTAACAGTGATTGTTAGTTTTAAGGATTGATGTCCATATTAAATGTAGGTGTTCTATCAGTCACGGAAACATGTCATATATATATTATAAGAATGTAGGTGTTCTATCAGTCACGGAAATATGCCATATATATATTATAAGAATCGTTGAATGTTGTATTTAGATGTAGATAATAATCGTTTTGGTGTTGTACGTAAATATATGTTTATTAGATCGTTCAATTTCACTGTGTTGTTTTTATATTAATTACGGACCCTAATAAAATGCATAAAAACATATTATCTAAACCAACAGAACACTATATCCCGTCTATATAACGTGTTGAAGCACTGTATTTTGGAATTATTAGACCAAAAACTGAAACTTTTCAACAAATGACTCGTAATAAACTTGTTGCTATTATTTTTTAACAAAAGACTGATAATTGAAAAATACTAATAATTGGCGATGAATGGAACTGTATGTCAAACGAAAATTATTCGCTTCAGAAGAATGTAAGCCCTAGCATATGCGAGCCAAAATTTGCAGAACGTGTTATTCTTGTCAAAAGAGTGCAACCCGTTAATAAAAACATAGTGGAACGCAAGGAGCATAACATGCGATAAAAATATAAGTTGAATATGGGAATAATGAAACTCCACAGACACTATCAGGAGAGACACCCTTATTACAACCCGCAGGTCCTTTATTTGAGGCAAGTGGCCAATTGCCTTAACAACACAATACAATACATAAAACACAACGCATCACATAAAACATGATTAAAACTGAGGTCGCCGCCTTGGAACGGTCAATGCAAAGCATTGGGGGTTTAAACTGGTTTAATGGCATGCCGAACTTCACACTTGAAGCCTGAAGAAAGTAAGATTTGCGAGTCGGAAGATTGTAAACGATAGAATACGTGAGTAAGATCAAACGTATGGCAAAATATGCGTGTTTTACAGAAGAATGTATGACAAAACATATGCAAATGATATGATTGAATGAAATAATCACGCGTTTCTTGTTCAGTATGCAATAACAAAGAGTGGTTCGATCCGGAATGTGCGAACGCAAAGCATCAGCATTTAGTTGCCTTAAACGTATTCAATAACATAAAACTAGAAAAATATTTGAGATATAATGATAGGTCCTTTATTACATTTGGTTCGAAAGTGATTCCAAATGTACTTCGGTTTGTGTTTTCTTAGCTCACATAACTCACGAGATTTCTTTCTACGTAGAAGTACTTTATAACTCCGTTTAAATTCGCACGATGCATTTCTATTCGATTTTATTTAATGATATAAAGGCAACAAGATAAGAGGATATCGAAACTTTGAACAATATAAATTATATTAATATGAGTAACCCTACTTTGCAATGCCTAGATAGGTCGATCACAAATGACAAAGTTATTACAGCAAATAAAACTTTTAAAACGCATTTAATCTCCCCGTCCTACTGATAATTTACTGATTAAATTTATTATCGAGACATCCGATATCTCAATAGGTCATACTACCGACTGCTTTAACAAGATATTTGATTCCGGTCATTTTCCGAAACCTTGGTCCTGTGGTTAAATTATACCATTATACACGAAAGGGGACACAAATAATCCCATTAATTAAGGGGGTTAACTCTGCATAGTAAACTTGGTAAGGCGTAACAAATGTTTGTTTCAGGTTACATGGTAAAACATATCGGTAATATCCTTAAACATTGTTTTCAAGCGCATGCTATCAAATCAAAACACTTATTTATAATAATAAAAACATTTAATCATTAGGAAAAAGTAAATAAAACAAAAAAAATCTCACAAATTCAACACAATGTTCTAGGGTTGGGTTATTTTTAGGGTAGGTTGGGTAACCTGAAACAAATGTACTGTTTATACGCCTAAACATTTTTCTAGCGTTTTAACTAGGCGCGTCGAGAATTGGTCCGAAGAAAATAAGATACAGAAGTTTGTTTTTTGTTTTTCACCTTGGTGTTAGCACTGTAGATGCCATTTTCCTAACATGCGTTTGTCAAACATATGTTATCATAAAACTTATGTCTGCATTGCCCATTTATAGACCTAAAGAAAGATTTCGATTCCGTTTACCAAAATGCACTCTGGTTTAAACTATTCTTACGGGTCTGTATGGTAAGCTAGTATCCATTTTCAAATGCATGTATTCTAAGGTCAAAACAAGTACTGTAACTTATTTTCTGAATTCTTTGATCTATCCATAGGTTTAAGGCAAGAGAAAAATGATTCAGCGATCCTGTTTCCATTATTTTTTTTAAAGATCTTGAACATTACATTAAACATAATACTGAGGCAGCCTTGGTCTAACACTTTTTGATCAATTTGTCCTTAGTCATTTTACTATATGCAGATGACAGGGCCTTGATCGGAAAGTCGGTTAAGGATTTGCAGTCAAGTCTTAATATTGTATATATTTACTGTGAAAATGCAGTTTAGAAGTAAATACTGAAAAAAAAAAACATTGGACTTTTGAAAACAGGTAAATCTAGACACAGTGTGAAATGGTTTTACAGCAATGTTGAATTACACAACGTGGAGTTTCAACTATCTTGGAGTAGTATTCAATTACCATGGACGGTTTCTGCTAAACAATCCGTGTGTCATTGGAAAAGCAGTGAAAGTCACAAAATGTTTTATTATTACATGTAAACAAATATGACGTCATTCCTCGCATTGCGTTGCAGTTGTTTGATATTTTGTATAAGCGACATTAAATTACTCTTAGGCGGTTTGGGGGTTTTCTAAATCGACAGATATTTAAAGGGTAGACCTGAAACTTTGCAAATCTACTTTAGGTGTTAAACAACGTACATGCACTGCAGATGTTTATTGAGAACTAGGACGTTATCCGATTTATATTCAGTATGTATGTCCAAAGAATAAGATGTTGGTTGCACATTTTTGTATGCAGACAATATCATTATTAAAACAGCATTTGCACGAGAAAGTATATAATTCATGAGCATCCCGAGCGCATGCACTTTTAAACGAGTATGGTTAAGTGACGTTTGGGCTAATCATTTTAATTAAATATAATATAATTTACATTTAGACGTAGTGCTATTGATTGTTGCTTTTTTACAGAAACTTCGAGCCGACATCGACTCTAGTGCATTATAAAATCTTTTATACGTCCATTTGATAAATTCCTCTGAACCAGCACTTTACCTCGATCAATTGTTTAATTGGATTCACTGTCGCGCTTGGTCACGTTGTCCCCCAAAAATGTAAGGATAGAATCAGGTCGATATAGCTCCGATAGACTTACAAAAGCGGACAAAAAATACTATTTGTATTATGTAACTGTCAATACATTAATGACGAATTTCATTTTATCATTATTTGTAATTGTTACTCAGAAATATGCCACCGATTTATCAAAACATGTTATTATAGTTGACACAGTATGTTTATATTCATTGAACCACGAATAAATTGGAACTAATGGGTCGGTCTAAGTATATCGCAAATAAACATAGGAATGAAATAATTAATATTAACCAGTAACATGTTTGTCTCTTTAAATTGTTTGATGTAGTTTCTTATGTAAATGTCAATTAAATTTATTTACACTAACCGAGAATTGTTGTTGTGGCTTTGTAATGTCAAAAATGTATATATTGTGTTTGAAATTACAAAAAGTTAAATTTTTGATAGAAATTATTTTCTAAAAAGTTCGTATTTTTAACAAACGCTCAATGTTATTTATTGTTTATATTATACATATTTTAATTTCAGTTTTTTTAGTTCATTATTTAGTAGACTGCAAAACCACTAATCACGCCGAATATGTTAAAGACGTTCGCAACAAAAAGAAAATAATTGGGTTAATTTCTCCTTTTCCTTTATTATTTCTTTGTTGTTTATAGGTTAGAATATACTAATGTCAATCAATAAATATATATCTTTGTAAGTCATTAAGTTCCAGTCAATGGTTAAAAGTTCATAAAGCATAATAAATTATCAAAACCACACGTATACAATGTCTTGTCAAACAAATATGTAAAAAAAAAAGATCCATTTAATATCTTCATTCTATTTTGGCAATTGATACGTTGTATAGGTAAACACGCAACATGAAAAAGGCTACACAGGTACCCTATTTCAATATAAAGTCCAATAGTTCCCAAACAAGTTCGGCGACCCATTCTTTTTATTAATGTTTTGATGTAAGTAAACATATGAAAATTTCAGAAAATCTGTCGTTTGGAACAAAATATATTGATGCATAATAAATGAAGTTTCAAAAGGTATTATTAGTACCCTACTTAATCCAGCCAATTTCATTATTTTAACAGTAAATATAGGTAAAGCGTTTTTTTTAATCAAAATACACTTGTATATTGCCAAATAAGACATGAGAAAACATATCAGTTGAAAGAACCATAACATTGTTTGAAAAAAAGCTCCCCTACATGTACTTAAAACATTAATCAAAAATCGAAACTGAAAAAGTTGCTTCGACAGGTACCGTATTCAAGACCCAATATTTCCGGACAAAGGCCGGTGACGCTATTTTTTAGTTTCAGTATACGATGACACATGTATATGGATTTTTTTAACAAAATCTGTAGTTTGGAACAAAAGATATTCGAATATTTGATTATTAATTAATGTTTTCAGAGGCATATTAACCTTATGGAACAAAAGATATTCGAATATATGATTATTAATTAATGTTTTCAGAGGCATATTAACCTTATGGAACAAAAGATATTCGAATATTTGATTATTAATTAATGTTTTCAGAGGCATATTAACCTTATGGAACAAAAGATATTCGAATATTTGATTATTAATTAATGTTTTCAGAGGCATATTAACCTTATGGAACATAAGATATTCGAATATATGATTATTAATTAATGTTTTCAGAGGCATATTAACCTTATGGAACAAAAGATATTCGAATATATGATTATTAATTAATGTTTTCAGAGGCATATTAACTTTATGGAACAAAAGATATTCGAATATATGATTATTAATTAATGTTTTCAGAGGCATATTAACCTTATTAAGTGTCCAATAAAAGTCATTTTTTAAATGGTAACAATAGATAAAGCGCGTTTTATCGTTAAACTGCACTTGTATATTGCCAAACGAAATATTAAAACAAAGATGCTTTTAAAATGTCCGTCCTTGTTTGAATATGAACGCTTTATATAATTGAACATTGCTAGTCACACAAACTGAAAAAAGGGCTTCGACAAGTAGCGTATTTAAACCCCAATATTTCCGTAACAAGGCCGGTCACCCCAATTTTTTAAGACTGTTTTAGTTTTAGGATACATTGACACATGTTTTTTTGCAATATTTTAAGAAAATCTGTTGTTGGAAAAAATATTGGACGAAATTGATGTGAAAGCCTTTAAGGACAGTCAGAAGAATGTTCGCCGTCGAATGTGCCAGTCGGAAGAATGTACGCCATAGAATGTGCCAGTCAGAGGAATGTAGGCCATATAATGTGCCAGTCAGAAGAATTTTCGCCATAGAATGTGCCAGTCAGAAGAATGTACACCACAGAATGTGCCAGTCAGAAGAATGTACGCCAACGAATGTGCGAGTCAGAAGAATGTACGCCATAGAGTATGTTTGTCAGAAGAATGTACCCTATAGAATGTGCCAGTCAGAAGAATGTGGGCCATAGAATGTGCCAGTCAGAAGAATGTAGGCCATAGAATGTGCCAATTACAAGAATGTAGGCCATAGAATGTGCCAGTCAGAAAAATGTACGCCGTAGAATGTGCCAGTAAGAAGAATGGAGGCCATAGAATGTGCCAGTCAGAAGAATGTACGCCATTAAATGTGCGAGTCAGAGGAATGTAGGCCGTAGAATGTGCCAGTCAGAAGAATGCACGCCGTAGAATGTGCCTGTCAGGAGAATGTACGCCGTAGAATGTGCCAGTGAGAAATATGAACGCCGCAGAATGTACCAGTCTGAAGAATGAAAGCCGCAGAATGTGCAAGTCAAAAGAATGTAAGCCGTAAAAAGTGCGAGTCAGTAGAGTGAAAGCCATATAATAAAGTAAGTTGTAGAATACGCTGGTCAAACGGAAGAAATATGTAGAATAGAGTCAGAAGGAAGTACGATGTTGAATACGCGAGTCACAAGGAAGTAAAGTGTACAATACACGAGTCAGAATGAAGTTATGCATATAATACGCAAGTCAGAATGAAGTAAGATGTAGTATACGCGAGCCAGAATGAAGCAAGTACTACTACTACTACTACTACTACCACTACTACTACTACTAATACTACCATTGATGATGCTGATGATGATGATGATGATTATGATGATGATGATGATGATAAGCAGAAGACGAAGACGAAACGGGGAGGAAAAAGAAGAAGAAGAATTAATAATAATAATAATAATAATAATAATAATAATAAGAATAATATAATCGACCAATGTATTTTTATTTTATAGCGTTGATGCATGCAAATAAATGAGTACCTCAAGTCTGACATTCAAATTGCACAAGATTGTATCGCACACGTTCACGTGTGTATACGTTATTAAACTGTCAAAATAAGAACGTGCACAATTTTATATCAAAACCATATTTCAGCATATTGTGGGCCATACACTTATTTTCATTGGCAATATAATTGCGTAATCGGATAGAAATAACGTTCTACTGGTTTCGAATTCCGATTCCGTGGCACTGTATATGACACATGTCTGAACCAGCGACAAGCCGGTGACAGGCTGGATCCGGCGTTTGAAAGACAGCCTCGCATGGCGGAGTGTGATTACCGTCGTACTTGTCAACTGCTATTACAGTCATTTGTCTAGCAAAATACGCGAAAATGTGTGTAAATGCACAGGACATTTATTATAAATATTCGTACACTATTGCGACTGTTCTACTACGTGGGAGAAGAGTATTTCTTAACAATATATAACATTATAAATATCCGCTTTAACAATTTAACAAAAATGCAATGTATACGATGTAATTCCAATAAAAGGTGTGTTCAAACCCAAAAACAACAACAGCACCAACGCTATTACACATTACCAAGAATACTGTTTTATAAAATGGTACAATGTATTAGTTGTCGGCAATGCAAATTATCCCGTTCTAATCCCTATCGTTGTCAAGGCAACTTACCGCTTCTTGTCTCCTGACGTTTACAAGATAGCTTTGTACCGCCCTCCCTTCTATCATCCAGTCAGCTTACCCTGCTTGGGGTCTGACAATTAAGCTTACCTAGTCCTGACACATTTCGTAGCCAAGGCAGCTTATTCCGTCAAGACTCCTATCTTTAGCCATGTAGGATGTCTAATCATTGCGCCTATTTTTGACAAGGCAGCTTATCCCGTGAATTAATGCAATTATTTGATGGTAAAGAAACGGATATTTTTCTCATAAAATAATTTGTATTCATACTTTTTTGTTATTAATTCAGATTTTCAAGATTTTATTATGGGGCCATCTGTGCATCAAACATACAACTAACAGTCGAGATAGCACATATATATACATACACATACACATATTTGCTTAATAATATATAAAAAAACAGATGCATACATTTAATTAGATAGAAATATAGCAAATAGAAACACACGTGTCACAGGATGTAATTGTAACAGATAAAACAAGTCCTTGGCGTAGGTTCAAATTTTATTCAGTGGGTAATGTAGTAAAAATGAAGGTCAGAAAAACAATATAATAAATGCATTTTAATAAATTGACTATATTCATATAGATTCAATTGATTAAATGCAATTCAATAACTACAGAGAGTACATAAACATAAAATAACTTTTGAAATAAATACAGAAAATTCTTTATATTAGGTACTATTACAAGTATAATATATCAATAAAGAAATTTTAACACAATTAAAGCAATTTGTAACAATTCAAACATATAAGAAATAATTGTGAAAAAAAAATGTATGAAAGAAAACTCTCCACAACCCTATCCTACTTATAATTAAAGTTACAATACTCCACTACGACGTAAGCCACGTAAAACAGGTCGTCCACCCCGCCCAAGAGAAACCGTTTGCTTATATAGGTTACGCATGCGCAAATAAATTCCTTCTTTGTTACATATAACATATTCAATGTTCAATCTCAATTTTCACTATGACCAAGCTACTTAAGAAATAATTGACGGGTAAGTGTTGGTCATTGCGGTAATAACCAACGGTTTGGAGTTCCGATTCGTAGGACTTAAACCACGAGGGCTGTAGCGACAAACCGTTGGTTATTAACGCAATAATAAACTGTTACCCGTCAATTATTTCGATTCTAACACGATCTTAATAAAATTCGTGTTTTAAAGGTTATGAATGAGAACTATATTTATCTATACTCCTCTAATTTTCCCAGAAGTGCATTCACACGTGCGTTTCTGTGACGTCCATAAATCATAACAATTCAAAATGACGTCAGCTTTATTGATCAACATTGAGCAAATGATGTCATACTTATCAATATAATACAGTGAAAATATCATGCCAAAAAGCGCAAATTAAAAACATATTAACAAAAAGTAAACGTTTTTGTGAACTTAAGTATAAAATATGTAGTACAAATGTGGTTTAATTGCGCTTCATAATGCAAAAATGATTTGTTTGTCACAATTTGCTATCGCGCGTTTAAGCACGTGCATTTTACGGAACAATTTCTTCGAATTCCGGAACTATTTTCAAAACATTAAACTCCGCCCATAATTTGTTGCAGAATAACCCACAGTTATTTTCCTTCTTTATCTATGGACCACTAGCCGCGTGCCGTGGTAGAATTTCCAATATATCACCATATATTTTTGGAAAGATAAGGTCATAACCTTTTGAAAAAAAAAACAGCATGTCAAAATATTGTATTTGTTATAACTCAAAATATTTACCTTAGAAAAAATCACAACGGTTTTGACAGGCGTGGAGGCTGCCATTTTGGGCGTGAATACATAGGCCAAAAGTTATGAAGCTGGAAACAACTAGACAAAGTAGTGCAAAACGTGATTTTTCCTTATTGCTTACATATATACCTTCAAAATGATACCAAAACATATCATGTAAACTGTATTATACAAATCCCATACATCCTGCACTGAACCATATGTGCTATATCTTATATATATATATATATTTGTGAAGGGGTGCGCCGTTATAAAACAATCATACTACTTTGATTGGGTCGGTCATCGAAGCGTCAACCCGGGAACGAATGTACATTCAGGACTGACCAGTTCTCACGATAAAATACGAACTCTTACAAACAACATACCTCGATCACTCGCGAAAACTCAGGATCACTCAAGGAAACCAACGATGACGCAGGAAATGCTGTTCGGTGAATCAAATTAACACAATTGAGCCTGCTACTCGTTAAATATATAAAACCGAAATAAAAAAATTATTTAACACTGCCACAGAAAGCACAACATTAAACATTTACTGTCAGCTATGGCATATTCCTAACTATTACAGTTATGCACTGTGTTGTAAATCATTTAAGTGTTCCTTCGTAAATATATAACCACAAAACAAATTATGCTGACTCATACATGTGTGTAACAACTGAAATAACAGATCTAATATCAACTCTAAAGGACCAATAAAAACACAAACAATTTCCAGGTTAAAATTAAGGTTTAATTTTCAGACATTGTTTTACGCCTACCTTTGCAGGAAACAACAAAAATGTGGAACATATTTACATAGTTTAGTATAAAACAAACAAACACACAAAATAAAAAAAATAAAAAAAATATGCATACACAACATGAACATCGAACAATAAGACATGTTTAAATTTTACAATTGGTTTCATAATTATAGCATTGAATTTAAAAATAAATATCAAACTCTTGATTAATCTAGTAACTGGGCATACTAATAATATTTTTTAAAAAAATGGGACGGTAAAAATTTTCTTCTTCTTCTGTATAGTGTGTACTGGGCTCCTATGGAGCACCGTCGCCCATTACTTGACTCGGTGTACAATTTTTATGCTGTCAGTTAGATAATTAGCACACAGGGTTCAGTGTATAATGCATATGATTTTTAAAATACAGTTTAAATGATATGTTTTGGTAATAATTTAAAGGTATATATGTAAGAAGTAAAAAAAAAAAAGACAGTTTTGGGCACTACTTTGTCTTAGTGGTTCCCAGCTTCATAACTTTTGGCGCATTTATTCATGCTCAAAATGGCAGCCCCCATGACTTTTAAAAACCGGTGTGTTTATTCTAAGGTAAATATTTTGAGTAACAACGTACAGAAATTTTTGACATGCTGTTTTATCAAACGGTTATGGCCTTATCTTTCCAACAATTTATGGTGATATATTGGGAAGTAGCTTGGTCATTATGAAAACTGAGATCAAACTTTGAATATTTTATGTGTAACAAAGAAGGAATTTATTGGCGCATGCGTAACCTATGTAGCAATCTTTTTGTCATCTGTAGCCCGAACACACAAATAGTATGTAGCCTACGCAGCGAGCACTGTTTGCAAATTTTACGACACACAAATATTTGTGTGCAATTGTCTATAATTGTTAGTACCACATGGTTTATATAAAATATCGTTGTAGTCAATTTGTTTGCTGATGACACCTTAACATTTATTCATTACCTGTAGGTTTCCTTTGATTTTTACCATTGGATGAATACAAATGTTAAATAAACCATTGCTTTTGAAGTATTTCACGTTTGTTAGCATGATTTTAAGTCGGACGATTACGTATTCGGACGAGTTTATCATCAGTTATACATGTAATAATTTATGCGTCCCTTTTTAGCAGAAGTGCCCTGGGTAGAGAATAAAGTCAGTTCCCAGCTCATCTTAAGTTTTTGCATAAGTTTATTTGACTTGCTTCATGCTAAGAATCTTTGACAGATTTATTAATCATGACGTAAGTGGCTCAATGATTTATTTAAGATGCCATTAAGATAAGGTATCGGGTCCATTCGCCCTGCATGCACGTTCGCCCTGGGTTAGTTTGCCGTGGGTTCATTTGCCTGTTATATTGTGCTGTAAACTGACATGTTTTAGCTAGTACCCGTATAATCTATTATTAACGCATTGATGCACTATTTAAGTGATACGCTTTTGTGATGGCCTTTCACTTTGAAAAAATATTTCTCCATGTAATGTTACATTTTAGACATGTTGATTTTTTTCTATTGAATGCAAGTAACATAGGATGCTGTTCAGTAATCTTGCGCACTTAAGCACCAATTACTTGGTAAACATCAGATCAAAAACACAGGAATGAAATTTGTTACTGAACATAAACAGATTTCTGTCTGACATTTATACACACAAAAATATCGCAAATATTCAATAAAGAACTATCGGAATCCAAATCAGAACAAACATCACTCACACTGTTTTTAAACAATTCTTGCGCACTTTTGAAAATGCAAAATATAAATGTATGGTGTTCAATTCAAATCATAAAACAAACTTATATATATATACTGTTAAAATGACCAAATTAATCTAAGTTATTTTATCATTACTGCAGGCCTCTTTCATCATCAAGTACCTATACTGGGGGCTCTTTGACGATGGTTATTATGATGTACCGGTGATTTTACTATGACACAAAAAAGCAAATTAAAAGTAGTTGTTTGAGATAACTAATCCCAGAAATTTATTTAAATATTTAATCTGTATTTTTCTTTTCATGACACTGTCATTGACAGGCTTCCTAGGTAAAGAAAATATGCGGCCTTTGCGCATGCGGGGAACTGAAAACAGACATAAGGGCAGGAAAAATATTCAATCTCTTTGTATACGATCTCTGTTGTAGCGCTAAAAAAAAGATAAATACCAAACACGCCTTTTTCTACTGCTCTCACCGGTCCGATAGTCTGACCCGTTCCCAATGCCAAATATGCATAATTTTTCCCAATTCTGACCCCAAAATTGTAAAAAAATCTTTGTGTTTTTTCGAAAATGAAAGTGAAAATACGATTTTTCAATACTTTACAGCTGATTTTTCACATTGGCTTTACATTTACTCTAATTTTATTGTTGACCTTTTGTACAAGGGGAGAACACTCTAATAGCTGTGTAATAAAATGGGTAACACAAAAACGATTTGTTTGTTCTCTATCATGATGAAATTAAACATGAGTTATGGGCACATACTTTATTATTTACACAAGTGGATGTGTCAGTTAATGGAAGGATTTAAATATAAGGAGGTAAAGATTTCTTTTCAAGTTATCACATATTTTCGCGACCTACGTAGTGTAGGCACTACATGATGTTTATTAACAAATCACTAAAACTAAATCATGTAGACAGTAGATCCCACAGTTTTATTTTGGTGAAGTTTGTCAGAGTTGGTGATGCTTTTTTTTAATAAATATACACATACTTATAGGCTATGAGACATGCATATGATTATAAACTCTTGGTTGCATAGCTTGCTTAGGTATTTTTCAAAATTTAGAGTTAAATTAAAATTATGAGTACTGTTAAATTCTTATTTATTGACTTAAAACTGTAAATTTCTTCATTATACTTACGAATGAGCGATACAAATGTTCCAAATTTTGAAAATTTTACGTCGAGAATTTCCCAATTTAACCAAGGTACTTTTTCCCAAAAAGTTCAGAAAAAGGCCTGCCAAAATTTACTAAATCATGAGGAGTGAAGAAACCGAGGAATTTTAGCCAGCAGATCGGATTTATTCCTAAGTGTGAAGGTGTTTACAACTGACGCACACTCAATTAGAATCATGCAGTCGGTAAATATAAAGAAAAGACAATAAGTTTTATTTACATTTTTAAAACTGTTTTGGCTAATTTAAAATGCAAAATATCTGTTAATGTCAGTCAATATTACGCATCGTCTTCTGAAAATGCCTAACTGCTTAGTGGACAAGATTACCGGACACGCAAGATTACCAGACATTACCGTATTTATGGATTTATTAGGCAATAAATGGATTTATTTACAGGCGAACAGACCCTGTTTCTTAAGATAAAATAAGTGGTCCTACTTTAATGACAATTTCACACTTTAAAATGTCCGACTCTATATCATTGTAATTTACCCAGTTGAAAAATATTCAAAATTGCTTTATAAAAATAATAATGCAGATAAGGATTCATAAATTTTCACTCTATAAAATAAAAAGGACACATACATAGCTTCAGATAATGTGCCTAAAGGCGTACTAATGTATTTGAGGGGCGTCGTGGGAAAACCGGTCTAAATGCATGTGCGTAAAGTGTCGTCCCGGATCAGCCAGTGCAGTCTGCACAGGCTAATCCGGGACGGCACTTTCCGCACATGCATTAAGACCGGTTTTCTCACGACGCGCCACATTTAAATTTACAAACAACGATTAAGATTAAAAATCTTGGCGTGAAGATTGGAATTGAAAAAAAAAAGAAAATAATTCAAAATTTGCAAACAAATATAACATTACTACATTACAAATTAAATAAACTAAATGTTCTTTTGCAAATTTTGGCTGTGTCAGAAACTAACCAGTACTGCGCACAATTATACAACATATTGTGAAATCTACTCATGGTGTCCGATGACGTCACTTTAGCGCACTGTTCTGTTTGGAATGAGAGCCCAATTCTAGTCTGTAAACATCAAAATATTTAAGCTGAAATCACTTTGCACATTTCAATGACAGAACAAGAGTTCGTTCATAAATTTTGTAGAATCACATTTGACCTATCAATACATAAACATACTAGGTAACGAAACAACTGCCTGCAGGATAGTGAAATTACTAGCGTGAACATGAGGTAGTATGCAAAAATGGGTAGCAAATGACTGCCTGCTGGATAATGCAATGACTAGCGTGAACATGTACGAGTAGTATGCATATATGGGTAGCAAATGACTGCTGGATAGTGAAATGACTGGTGACGAGTGACTAGTGCCAAATGTAGTGTAACAACATGAACATTTTATTAATTGTTTTTTCTCATGGTTATACTTTTGGTGCACTTGCCATAGCAGTGAATTTAAATTGATACTTTAACACTTACTTGGACGAAGCTTAAATAAATTGAAGCAATAGTGGACAGCCAAAAGTGTGAAAAATCCATTTTGTCTGCTAATATAGCATAATAGGCAGTTAAAAATCTTGTTACAAAACATGGTATTACAGGTTATGTTTTACTAAACATGCTATTCATATACTGGTTTAAATATTGTAAAGAAACAGTTTACAGCATATTTCTTGATAGCATATTCTTATTGAAACAGTCAAAATTAAAGAAAAACAAGTCTTTGTTTTGTTGAGATTTTATTATCTGTTTTGCATATGAGTATCTGCTGTGTTTCAGTCAGGTGGAGCTGTTGAGGCATGGGTCTTACAAAGCTTGCATATTAGTATCTGCTGTGTTTCAGTCCTGTGGAGCTGTTGAGGCATGGGTCTTACAAAGCTTGCATATGAGTATCTGCTGTGTTTCAGTCAGGTGGAGCTGTTGAGGCATGGGTCTTACAAAGCTTGCATATTAGTATCTGCTGTGTTTCAGTCAGGTGGAGCTGTAGAGGCATGGGTCTTACAAAGCTTGCATATGAGTATCTGCTGTGTTTCAGTCAGGTGGAGCTGTTGAGGCATGGGTCTTACAAAGCTTGCATATTAGTATCTGCTGTGTTTCAGTCAGGTGGAGCTGTTGAGGCATGGGTCTTACAAAGCTTGCATATGAGTATCTGCTGTGTTTCAGTCAGGTGGAGCTGTTGAGGCATGGGTCTTACAAAGCTTGCATATTAGTATCTGCTGTGTTTCAGTCAGGTGGAGCTGTTGAGGCATGGGTCTTACAAAGCTTGCATATGAGTATCTGCTGTGTTTCAGTCCGGTGGAGCTGTTGAGGCATGGGTCTTACAAAGCTTGCATATGAGTATCTGCTGTGTTTCAGTCAGGTGGAGCTGTTGAGGCATGGGTCTTACAAAGCAGTACCTGCGGTACACGGCAGATGAAGTGTTCGGCCTTGTGGGCACAGCCAAGTCAAACATCGTGTACGTGGGCCCCATACAGGGCCGATACTGTGCTGTCGGCGCATGTGAACATGTCATCATCTGGGATCTACGGACTGGAGAGAAAGTTAGTGCTGTTCAAATAACTGCATTGATCTATTATATTTCTAAGATAGTTGAAACACAAAATGTATATGTATTATAATGTTTGTGTCGTGTACAATTGTGCAGATTTAGTTCTTTGTGTAAACACAGTTCAAGTTAATTAACAATAGTTACTTATTGTGATTATTATTATTTTTAGCTCAGCTATTCACCGAATAGTCCCAGCTATTCTACTAACCCGTTCGTCGGTGTTTTGCTCTAGTTAAGGTTGCGAACAACAAAAATATCTCTGTAACTACTACAGATATTGAATTGAAACTTCACACATGTTTCTGGATCATTATGTGATGTCAATGACCAAGGCCCATAACTCTGACCTGCAATTAAGCAGAATTGTGCCCCTTTTGTACTTATGAATTCAGGTTAAAGTTTGCATGCAACAACTTTATATCTCTATATAATCTACATTTAATTAAAACTGAACACATGTCTTTGGGGTCATTACATTAAGTCACTGACCAAGGCCCATAACTCTGACCTGCATGTTAGCAGAATTATGCCCCTTTTGGTAAGAAAAAATTCAGGTTAAAGTTTGCACAGAAAATTCAAGTTAAAGTTTGCATGCAGCAACTTCCTTTCTCTATATCTAAGATATTCAATTAATACTTCACACGTATTGGGGTCATTATGTAAGGACACGGACCAAGATCCATGACTCTGACAAAGTGGTATGAATACGGTAGTCTAGTACGCTGTCCTAGTACAGCTCACAATGTTGTTTGACATATTGTTATTACTTCTTGCTATTGTTGCATGGATATTTGATTATATTGACATGTGCTTTTATTGCTGCAGCATTTAACGTTAAAAGGAGAAAAACATGAAGTAACAAAACTAGCGGCGTCTCCAGACAACCAGCATGTTGCCGTTGGTTACAATGATGGCAGGATCTGCGTGTTCAACCTGCAGTCATCTGAGGTCGTGATCACGTTCAGCGGTCACAAGTCTGCAGTCTCCTCCCTTGCTTACGACCAGCAGGGGCTGAGACTTGTCTCTGGGGGCAAGGTATCAGAACTCCTAACTAGACAACAGATCCATGCGAAATTGCTAGTCAGCCAGTGTTTTTTTAGGGCCAATTCCCCTGCTTAAAAAGTGTATTTTTTTCCCTATATTGACCTTAAAATTCCCCTCAGAATGTAAGCTTTATTTTTTTTAAAGGACCAAAATCAGACAAAAAATGGCTAAGATAGAGGAGTTTTTGTAAACAGTCACAGCAATTTTTCTTCAAACCAAGTTAATCCAAACTATCATTTGTAGCAAAACAATCCATTAATGTTTTATATCAAAGTAGAATATAAACATGTAAGAATGCTTTTCTAAAAGAAAAATCCTCTTTTACTGTTAAATTCCCATTATGAAGGGCCCCGCCACCTTTTCCCAAAAGGTGAAAAAAAAACACGGTCAGCTATTTCAGTGCCTAGATTGTACTGTTATTGCGTCCATGGCCACAATCAATTTGTCTCATTTTTGTGTTTGTTAACGCTCTACTTACATGAAAATCCAACTTGTGGGCAGATGTTTAAACATGTTTGCATGAGTCTTCTTTACTAATGTTGGATGATTATAAAATGTGGCGCGTCGTGATAAAACCAGTCTTAATGCATGTGCGTAAAGTGTCCTCCTGGATTAGCCTTGCAGTCCACACAGGCTAATCCAGGATGGCACTTTCCGCCTACAGTGGATTTATGTTGAGAAGAGACTTCCTTGAAACAGAAAATACCATACAAGCGGAAAGTGCCGTCCTGGATTAGCCTGTGCGGACTGCGTGAAGTTAGCCCAGGACTGAACCTATCGATAGCGTGAAGTTAGCCCAGGACTGAACCTATCGATAGCATGAAGTTAGCCCAGGACTGAACCTATTGATAGCGTGAAGTTAGCCCAGGACTGAACCTATCGATAGCGTGAAGTTAGCCCAGGACTGAACCTATCGATAGCGTGAAGTTAGCCCAGGACTGAACCTATCGATAGCGTGAAGTTAGCACAGCACTGAACCTATCGATAGCGTGAAGTTAGCACAGGACTGAACCTGTCGATAGCGTGAAGTTAGCCCAGGACTGAACCTATCGATAGTGTGAAGTTAGCCCAGGACTGAACCTATCGATAGCGTGAAGTTAGCCCAGGACTGAACCTATCGATAGCGTGAAATTAGCACAGGACTGAACCTATCGATAGTGTGAAGTTAGCCCAGGACTGAACCTAACGATAGTGTGAAGTTAGCCCAGGACTGAACCTATCGATAGCGTGAAGTTAGCCCAGGACTAAACCTATCGATAGTGTGAAGTTAGCCCAGGACTGAACCCATCGATAGCGTGATGTTAGCCCAGGACTGAACCTATCGATAGCGTGAAGTTAGCCCAGGACTGAACCTATGGATAGTGTGAAGTTAGCACAGGACTAAACCTATCGATAGTGTGAAGTTAGCCCAGGACTGCACCCATCGATAGCGTGAAGTTAGCCCAGGACTGAACCTATCGATAGCGTGAAGCTAGCCCAGGACTGAACCTATCGATAGTATGAAGTTAGCACAGGACTGAACCTATCGATAGTGTGAAGTTAGCCCAGGACTGAACCTATCGATAGTGTGAAGTTAGCCCAGGACTGAACCTATCGATAGTGTGAAGTTAGCCCAGGACTGAACCTATCGATAGTGTGAAGTTAGCCCAGGACTGAACCTATCGATAGTGTGAAGTTAGCCCAGGACTGAACCTATAGGCAAGTATTAACATAACCTTCATGAATAATAACCTATCGTCACATATTAACATAACCTTCATGAATAATAACCTATCCTCACGTATTAACATAACCTTCTTGAATAATAACCTCTATTGCTGTCTGTGTTTCTCAGATCACACTGTATGAACCTGGTTGATGTGGTTTCTGTTTCAAGGACACAGATCTGATTGTGTGGGACATTGTCAATGAGTGTGGCTTGTATCGACTGAAGGGGCACAAGGGTCTCATTACCCAGGCTGCGTTCTTCAAACAAAAGAATATCCTTGTGTCAAGGTTAGTTTGAATCTGTCACAGGCATGTAATGGTGTAGATTCTCAGTTATCGAAATTAGCAGTTTGGCCAAGCTAGCCTGAACTCGTATTACCTGAGAGCAAGAAACTGCTGTAAGACCACCTATATAAAATTGAAAATTTCAGCAAGCTCAGTTCAAAATTTACCTGTGCCCGGTTTACGGGCTTGTGCTAGTTTCGTTCACTCTGTTCTCTCCAGGTATCTCAGATACCTGTGTGTCCGACGTGCCTTTTTATGCTGCCATCAAAAACATTGACATGTTGAAAAACATGGCCGCCAGGGGCTATATAAAAAACTTCAATAACTTTCTTGTCAGAAAGCACTTTTAGATTTCAAAGTCAATTCAAGGAAATGTTCCTCGGGTTGTTCTCTATACCAAAATACTTTGTTTCGTTAACAAACCGAGGGTGAGGCCTTTTTTCCTCATATGGCTCAACTGGGTCCTCGCCTTCTGACACTCCTTACTTAATAAGCCAGTGGAGCGATACGGGCACTATTGTGCCTCTTGTTTTAGCTGTTACCTTTTTTCAGCTCAAAAGACACATTTGTGAAGTTTTGGGACCTAGATACACAGCATTGTTTCAAGACTTTGGTAGAACATCGAGCTGAAGTGAGTGATGGTTTATTTGTAACAGTGTTCTCATATAACTCCTTATACATGTAGTCAATTTTACGACCGACCTGCTAAAGCGGACACTTTTTAAAAGACCCAGTTGTTTCCCTATATATTTCAATGGTCGCAAACCCCCGATTATACGGGCACCCGCTATTCCGTATTACGACCACTAATCCCAGACCGAACATACCAAATAATGCTGAAAATAACCCCGTTATTGCGACCAGTGTCATTTGGTCGTTGTCACTTAACATCATCAGTTAACAACATATGCCGTGGAGATAACATAATGCTTTGCGGTATAGAAGGAGCTTGTGAAAAACAATGTTACAAATGTTTTGATAAGGGATTAGCACATCGACTGTGTATCAGATAATGTTAATTGACACTAGCTGACAGCGGGTAGAACTGTTAATTGACGCTAGCTGACAGCGGGTATCACTGTTAATTGACAATAGCTGACAGCGGGTAGCACTGTTAATTTACACTAGCTGACAGCAGGTAGCACTGTTAATTGACACTAGCTGACAGCGGGTAGCACTGTTAATTGACACTAGCTGACAGCGGGTAGCACTGTTAATTGACACTAGCTGACAGCGGGTAGCACTGTTAATTGACACTAGCTGACAGCGGGTAGCACTGTTAATTGACACTAGCTGACAGCAGGTAGCACTGTTAATTGACACTAGCTGACATCGGGTAGCACTGCTGAATGCTGACCCTTATATGGGCTTATTTAATCCAATTTTATTTATTTTCTTACTTATGGTAAATTTCATACATGTATCCATAACTATAAGTTACATAATCTCTATTCATTAAAACATATTATTGAAAACAAATATGAAATTTTTGTTATCTATTGATAATTCATTATGTTCATGAGAAAAAAAAATTACACAGAAGTATGCATGTACTGACCTCGATAATACGACAACCCCGCTATTAAGACCACTTTTATTAAGACCCCCAAGTGGTCGTATTAGCGGGGTTTTACTGTATTTAGTTAGGTCAGGATGTGTACATATTTTGTTTGCAAATTCAACTTGATATAATTTAATTTATGTTTAATGATGAGAAATGTTGTAATACTCAGGCATTTACTTAAACCTTTTTACATGGACGCATCTTTTACCCAGGTGTATGGTTTTGTGTTGCTGCGAGATGATACAAGACTGGTGACTGGATCAGCAGACAGTGAACTGCGTGTCTGGGATATTGGGGACTCAGCACAACTGGTATGTCTCTTGGTTCTATGTAAGGTGTGTACTCTCAGCAGACAGTGAACTGCGTGTCTGGGATATTGCGGACTCAGCATGGGGACTCAGCACAACTGGTATGTCTCTTGGTTCTGTGTAAGGTGTGTACTCTTGCCCCATTTAACTTCAACACCAGTTAAATACCCCTTTCTTATTCAGGTAAATGAATGATTTATGACCATTTTGGCACGTAGTCACTTACTAAATAACATTAATTTTGTTCAAACCTGTCACAGCATAAGGTCTTGGTCTTTGACAGTACTTAATTGAGCCTTAAGGGCAACATCTGCATTTTGGTGCTTATAGGCGCTTGCTGGCTTAATTGTGTAAATACTAGGACAGATGGCGGGTAAAGTCAGACCCAGTTTGGTCTTTAAAGCTGTACAGGAACAGTTCGAAACGATTGACTTAATTTGTTAACCCATTTGTATGAGACACATGAAGATATTTGTGTGTTTGTCAAACCCAGGTGCAGTGGGGTTTTTTAGGGCCAATTTGGGGACGAAAAAGTATAATAGTTTTTAAAAAAAATATACATTTTTCCCCTATATTTGCCTTAAAATTCCCGTCAGAATGTAAGCTTTATTTCGAAAACAAAATACCAAAATCAGACAAAAATTGGCTAAGATAGAGGAGTTTTCGTAAACAATCCCAGCAATTTTTCTTCAAAGCAAGTTAATCTAAGTTATCATCTGTAGCAAAACAACTCATTAATGTTTTATAAGAAAGGAGAATATTAACATTTAATAATGCTTTTCGAAAAAAAAAACCCTTTTGCCATCAAATTCCCCCATCTGAAGGGCCCTGCCACCTGTCCCCCAAGGGTCACAAAAAAACACTGAGGTGTTTTGGCCAATAATAGAATAATGTTATATAGAATGCCATAACTGATATTGTGTTGCAGGAAAGTCCATCCAAGAAGCCTCGTCTGGAGAGGAATGCAGACGAGGATGGCGACCTGGACCTGCTACACTGTGTGAAGGTTGGTTCAGTGTTCCGCACTGGACGGGACAGACTGGTTTCCATGGAGACAGACAAGGCACAGAAAACACTCATCTGTCATGTAAGACAGGAATTGTGTGGGTGCACTAAATAAAAAACTTATTACTTCTTGTCCTGTATATAGGTTTCCCTCATAATACAATCTGCATACTATTCTATCATTTTTCTACGTGCACATGCATACAAATGGTTTGGAAATGTTGAATTTAGTTTAAATGCATTAGGTATTAATAAAATTAAACCTACATTTCATAACGTTTCAAGCATTCTCACATCATACATCTGTACAGTTTCCAGCCAGATCAGATCTATTGACTAACCTGACTTCTAGAGAGATGGTTATGCTGTTTCAGGGGAGTGATAGAATACTGGAAGTTTTTGTTCTAACATCTGAGGAGGACCTAAAGAAACGCTTGTCAAAACGCCAGAAAAAGCAGAGGAAGAAAGAAGGGTAAACCTGCTAATGCGCCACATAAATCGACAAAATAGTAGAACGTGATTTGTTTTTCATATATCTGATTGTTTGATCTTAAACCAAACAACACAAAAGCTATTACTAAGAAGTTAATGAATATATTTTGGAAATATGTATATCTGATTCATAGTTACTTTGTATTTGTTTACTATCAAAATGTGCTCAAAGGTGAGCTATTGTGGTCAGTCACCGTCTGGCATCTGTTGTACATCGCCCATAGTTAATTGTTCGTCGTCATCAATTGCTTCAAACAACTTCTTCTCTGAAACCACTCTGTGGATTTTAATCAAACTTGGAATATTCCTAGGATGGTCCTTTACCAAATTCCTTCAAATGACTGCAGTATATGAAAAAATTATGCTGCTATGACAACCAACAGCTTAAAAACCTGGAAAACGAAAAATCTTCTTGTCAGAAACCACTGGCTAGAATTGAAAATAGTTTTCACCGAAATGATTTTTGGGTGACCATCTACCAAATTCCTTCAAATCATTTTCTTTTGTGAAAAAAAAACATGGTCGTCAGGGGGTGGGGTAGTTTTCCTTGTATAACTATATAGAAAATTTTGAATATCTTCGTCTCAGATATCACTGACCAGATTTCAAACTAGTTTCACAGAAATGTTCCTTGGGTGACTGTCTACCAAATTTCTTTAAATCAATTTGATTGTTTAAAAACATGGCCTCCAGGGGATGGGGCAGTTTGCCTTATATAGGAATACCAAAAACATTGAAAATCTGCCTCTCTGAAACCACTTATCGGAATTCTAAATAATGTTACATTAATGTGCCTTGGGTGACGCTCTACCAAATTTATTCAAATAGTTTTGATTCATTAATTAACATGACCTTCATGGACCGGACATTTTTCCTTATATTGCTAAAAGAAAACTTGTCAGAAACCACTGGCCGGATTTCAAAATAATTTTCCATAAATGTTTCTTGGGTGACCCTTTACGTTATTCCTTCAAATCATTTGGATTTGTTAAAAATACATGGCCTCCAGAATTGGGAATGTAATTTTCCTTATACGGCAATATAGAAATTTTGAAGCCGGGCCGGCTAGCTCAGTTGGCAGAGCGCTGGACTACGAATCCGAGGATCCCGGGTTCGATTCCCAGCCCGGCCACATAAATTGTGTGGGCATTGGTCATGAAATTATTTCTATGGCCATTCTCCCCCTTACCTCTGATTCAAGTAGGGCAGTTGTCAGTTACTGGCATAAGTATGTGCACTTAGTACTGGTAAAACCAGCTTACCCAGGAAAAGTGTGAGTAGGTTAACTGATTGCCGTTATATGACTGAAATACTGTTGAATACTGCAAAAAATCCAAACAAAACAGAAATGTTGAACATCTTGTCAGAAACTGATGACTGGATTTCAAAATAGTTTCACCTAAATGTTCCTTAAATGACGATTCACCCTCTACCAAATTTTTTCTAAATCATTTTGATGCGTAAAAAAACAGGTCCGCCAGGGGACTTGGCAGTTTTTCTTAAATGACTATGTATACAATTGTGAAAATTCCCTGTTAGAAACACTAACCTGGTTTAAACAAATAATTAATATTCCTTGGTTGAATTAGACCTACTGTACATGATTCAGATTTGATAATTCTCAAATGTTCTCCATGAAACTCTTGAGTGTTGCACATATTTCCCAGCATATATATGATTCAAATTTCATATTTCCCGATGAGGCTGTGTGTTGCTTCCAACCCACTCATCTGATCACTGAAAGCGTAGGTTTCAATGATTTGTCAGGTGTCAAAAAGAGTAATAGTGGTCCGCTTATACTGACTGATACTTTCATATTAATATAGCTAGCTGTCTACAAGCCATTGGGATAGACAAAATAATGGTCCGCTTATACTGACTGATACTTTCATATTAATATAGCTAGCTGTCTACAAGCCATTGGGATAGACAAAATAATGGTCCGCTTATACTGACTAATACTTTCATATTAATATAGCTAGCTGTCTACAAGCCATTGGGATAGACAAAATAATGGTCCGCTTATACTGACTGATACTTTCATATTAATATAGCTAGCTGTCTACAAGCCATTGGGATAGACAAAATAATGGTCCGCTTATACTCACTAATACTTTCATATTAATATAGCTAGCTGTCTACAAGCCATTGGGATAGACAAAATAATGGTCCGCTTATACTGACTGATACTTTCATATTAATATAGCTAGCTGTCTACAAGCCATTGGGATAGACAAAATAATGGTCCGCTTATACTGACTGATACTTTCATATTAATATAGCTAGCTGTCTACAAGCCATTGGGATAGACAAAATTAGTTTTTGTTGAAACATAACATTCTTTTTATTACTTGATTTTCTCTATGGTTTGCCACAGTCTTCGATGTTATCACTTAACGACCATCACGTTACTGACGGTATTTATGACATTTGTGGGAGAACATGTCACACATGCTAGAGTCGGCAGCCAAATACTGGATGTAAATCAGCAAATCAAAGGCCTTATTTTCAATGCATATCAATGACCCAAAGATAAAGTTGTTAGTTATACCGTACTCAGCTGAGCAACTAGAGCCAAAGTGACCACGTCCATTTTTTGTCCGCTTTTTGTTTACATTATTCTGTTTGATTTTGGGGTAAAATGTATGTGTGTATATGTAATATTCCTTGCTTCAAGTTGCTTGCTGTGTGTGTGCAGGTTGCCACCGGACAGCCAGGTGGATGTGAGCTTGAAGCTAGAGGATGAGATATGCAAGCACACGTCCGTCAAGATGTCGGGCAAGATAGTGGCAGCCCACGTGGTACAGGCTGGAGTAAGTGCCATCAAGGTGAGAACACAGAAGTGTGGTAAAAACTGGATCAGGCCAGAAATGCTTATTTATTGTTTTGTTGTTACCCTATTTAGTTTACTATTAGCATGGAGTAATGGCGTATACAATATAAATAAAACAACAACTGTATTGCAATTGTATGGAATTACAAATATGTTTTGAATGTTTTTAGCTCACCTGAGCACGAAGTGATCGGTGAGCTATTGGTATAGGGGACCTTTCAAGCGTCGTCTGTGTGCTGTCAACAAATTGTTTCTTTCTGACACTGGATGTTTTTTTAATCAATCGTAACCAAACTTGCACAACTTGTGTATGACCATAACATCTCGGACGGGATTGTTATTGGGCCAGACCAGTAACACTAGAGTTATTAGCCCTTTTTATGCAAAAAAAAAGTGCAAAAATGCCTTTTCCAACATATAGACTTTATTTTCCATCCAATCTTAACCAAACTTTCACAGTTTGTTTATGACGATCAGATCTTAGCAGATGCCAAAAATGGGCCAGATCGTTTTTCATACACCAGAGTTATTGCCCTTTCTTTATGAAAAACTACACAAAAATGAACATTATTCAGGATAGATACTTCATTTTTCATCTCATCTTCACCCATCTTGTACAGTTTGTGTATGACTATGAGATTACACTTCGAGTTGGATATAAACAAAATCGGACCAGAAACAGCAGAGTTACTGCCCTTCGTTTCTGAAAAAAATATGCGAAAATGGACATTATTCAGGATAGAGATTTCATTTTTCATTTAATCTTCATCAGTCTTGCTAAGTTTGTCTATGACCATAAAATTAAAGGTGAAGTCAAATATAAGCAAAATCAGGCGAGAAACACCGGATTTATAGCTCTTTGTTTGTGAAAAAAATATACAAAAATGGACATTATTCAGGATAGAGACTTCATTTTGCATCCAATCTTCACCAATTGTGCACAGTTTGGCTTTGAACGTAAGATTACAGGTGAAGTGAAATATAAGCATGTTGGGTCCAGAAACACCAGAGTGATTGCCCCTTGTGTGTGGAAAAAAAAACATCAACAAGTTATCAATGATTGGCTTGCACGTACGATTTTTTATTCAATGTTGACCAAACTTACACAGTTCGCTTATGACCATAAAAATTGATTGATAAAATGTGATTTCCAACAGTTGCAAACCTTACATGCAGTTATTTATACATGCAACATTGATGGCTTCAGAGCCTGCATTAACATCATTTATCATCATTGGACAGAAAATTATCAATGAAAAAGCAAAACTTGACCTTATAGCACAGCTATCGCTATTATCGCATTGCAACTAGTGCTCCAAAACTGCCTGTGAAAAAAAATCATCAAAATCTACTGTTTCTGCCATATCCAGAATTGTCACTGACTTAATGAAAAAGGGTCAGGTAAGAATATCGAGAAAAATGATTTGAGAACCATTAGCAAAAACACCACACATCCACAAGCCAACTCGTACTTTAGTTAAACCAATTGCACTAACCAATGTTTTAAATCAAATCCATCCTATCCCCTTTTGTGTATTGTTCAGATTCCATAATTTTCAAACCTGTCACAACGAAATGGTCCTCATCTGTACCAGTTCTCAGATGAGCGATTTGGGCTATCATGGCCCTCTTGTTTGATTTTCTGAAATTTTATTGATAAATACATTATTGCTAAACCCATAATTAAAATTCTATGTATTGTTGTTTTATGAAAGGTTTTCCATTAGAATATGGGCTAGGTCATCATTTTAAACATGAAATAAATTTTATGCATTTTGTATAAGTACTATTTTTGGCAAAGGTTCAATTTTTGCTATATTGGCAGTTAACCTCAATACACGGCCAATAAAAAACCTGCATATGATAAGATCTTAATCCAGTCAAGAAAAGTATCATCAAATATAGTGCTTTAATACTCCAACTGAACATATTAAAATTTGTGAAAATTTCGAAAACACAATTACAAGATGTATTAGAAAAATAACACATAGCAACTCTCGTATCACGTATGGTCTAACTATCGCTTGTGTTAAACATTTTGTCAGAAGTATGACAGACTACAATAAATGATTACTTAAAATTTCTCCAAGTGTATTACAAGTATATAGATATATATAATGATATATATATATATATATAAAGAAAGTGTGAAAGCTATTTGACCAGGACCAACAACAAAGCTGCTACATTCTTTTATCGCACCATTTCTTGCCATTAATATTATAACAAAGATAGGTGCAGATTGATTGAAAATGGTTTTTTATTTGGCAGTTATTGATGATTGTGCCAATTTATGACACGGGCAATTCAAAACACATAAAAATGCCAACATTTAGCACCACAGAAAATGTCCTCTATACAGTATTTGTGACATGAACAACGTATATAAATATATAATTCTGCCATTATCATTTTTCAACATTGACTGTTTGAACATATATTTAATCTGTCAACTTTTGGCAACAGAACTCCACATGTAATTAAAAAAAACACTTTCAACTATATTGTAATAACTGTATTGTTTGTTTTGTTTGTTTGTTTGTTTATTTGGATTTTTCGCCGTATTCAACAGTATTTCAGTCATCTAACGGCGGTCAGTTAACCTACACTTATCCTGGGTAAGCTGGTTTACCAGTACTAAGTGCACATACTTATGCCAGTAACTGACAACTGCCCTACTTGAATCAGAGGTAGGGGGAGAACGGCCGTAGAAACAATTTCATGACCAATCCCCACACAAGTTATGTGGCCGGGATGGACTGTATTGTGACACTTGTGGAATTGTCCATATTTCACATGAAATGCAAACAACTATTTCTTTCTTAAGCTCCTATTTTATGCAGTATCTGAAAATACCTACTCTACTACAGAACTGAACCCCTTCCTGAATTCAAACCGAATTGCCACCATTTATCAGAATGTTTATTATAAATATCATTGCACAATTTGCTTGTTTAACTGGTTCATCATATTGAAATGTCAGCTGTTGTATTTTTGCAGGTGGTATGTTTGTTCACCAACAACACGGTGGAGTACTGCACAGTGGACCTCACGCACAAGAAGTCTCCCACCTCGGGCATTGCAGTGATCAGTCACTGCTCCCACCAGAGTGACGTGAGGACCCTGGCATTCAGCTCTGACAACACAGCCCTTATGTCTGCCAGCAGCGAGTCTGTGAAAGTCTGGAACAGGTATGACCACACAAACTTGGGCCTTGTTTTTGTGTTTTTTAATAGATATGAGGCGCGTCGTGGGAAAACCGGTCTTAATGCATGTGTGTAAAGTGTCGTCCCGGATTAGCCTGTGCAGTCCGCACAGGCTAATACAGGACGGCACTTTCCGCCTACAGTGGATTTATGTTTAGAAGAGACTTTCTTGAAACAGAAAATACCTTAAAAGCGGAAAGTGTCGTCCCGGATCAGCCTGTGCGGACTGCACAGGCTGATCCGGGACGACACTTTATGCACATGCATTAAGTCCGGTTTTCCCACGACGCGCTTCATATATACTTGCATATATGTACTCTGGTGCTGAAATGTTTATTGTCTGAATCTCCTCAGTAGTTACCATGGTTATCGTGAGATTCTTTCCAGTTCTTGATGCACAATGTCTATTTTCAGGTCTTCCTTGCAGTGTATCCGTACCATGTCATGTGACTACGCACTGTGCTCATTGTTTGCCCCTGGGGACAGACACATCATACTGGGAACCAAGGTACAGTGACATGCGTTAATGAGTCAGAGCCTGTAGTGAAAGGGTATGTGACACCTTAAATTTAATTTTCTTTATTAAGTTATTTTATCGAGCCAAAAATGTAATTATTGTATGATTTGTAGCTGATCTGACATGATATTCACTAAGCCTAGGTCACGACTCACTGTGCTCACAGCAGACTGCAGATCCACTGCACAGTGTTGACACTGCATGGCATACACGTGCGTTTGTGGAGACGGTTTGGGCATCGTGTGGTCACCATACAGGCATATTGCAGTCACCGTACTGCTGCTGTGCTGTTTTCTGTTTTTGGCGGACCTCGCTGTAAGCCTGCAGTATCATCGCCTCAACCGGTTTCTGAGGCTTAACTTCACATTAGGCTTTTTGTCGTGGTTATTATTGGAGATCTTTATGTAAACTAAACATACATGTATTGATTTGACAGAGTGGCAAGCTGCAGGTGTTTGACATTGGTAGCGGTTCATTGCTGGAGGACATCGCAGCACACAACGGTTCAGTCTGGTCCATATGTATGTCTCCAGACAAGGTGCGTTGTTACGTGTAGGTCTCCAAATTATAATGCACTCAATATTTGTGTTCATAAGCCATATCTATTATATACTTAGTGCTTCATTTTTTCAGAAGTTTATAATAATGATACGTATTTTCTGTAATTGATTAATTATATGAAATCTTAACTTAATGAATAGTTATGCCCCTATTCGAAGAAGTAAGGGTATATTGCTCCGCGAGTGCCGGTCCATCGGTATGTCGTAGACCGAACCTTGGCCTAACGATAACCGTAAAACCCTTAGGTCTAGGTTCTTTAAACTTAGTAGGTAGATTTGTTTTGCGATCAGTTGGTCAAAGGTCAATGTCAAATTAACTAAAAGATTAAAAAAGAATGCGATAATTGTGGCGGGTCATGGGAAAACCGGACTTAATGCATGTGCGTAAAGTGTCATCCCGGATTAGCCTGTGCAGTCAGCACAGGCTAATCCGGGATGACACTTTCCGCCTAAAGTGGATTATGGTTAGAAGACACTTCATTGAAACAGAAAATACCATAAAAGCGGAAAGTGCCATCCCGGATTAGCCTGTGCGGACTGCACAGGCTAATCCGGGACGACACTTTACGCACATGCATTAAGACTGGTTTTCCCACGACGCGCCTCAATTGTAAAAGTTTGTCAGGGCAATTACTTTGCAACCGTTGGGTCTAGGTTCTTAAAACCTTGTAGTTAGGTTGGTCATGACTAGTAGGGATCCCTATCGATTCTGGGATCCTTCGGTCAACCATAACCCAAACTCTTGGGTCAAGGGTCAATGTCAAACTGTCCAAAATATGATAGAATAAAACACCCAATAATTGTAAAACCTTGTTTGGGCAAGAACAACAGAACCCATAGGCCCAGTTCTTTAAACTTGGTAGGAAGGTTGGTTATGACTAGTAGAGGAAACCTATTGATTTTGTGGCCTTGGGTCAAAGGTCAAGGTCAAACTGACAAAAGAATTATTAAAAAAGCACCAATAATTGAAAGAGCTTTGCAACCCTTGGGCCTTGGTTCATCAAACTTAGTTGTTAGGTTGGTCATGGTTAGTAAAGGATCGTTATTGATAATAGAGCGGTTGGGTCAAAGGTCAAGGTCAGACTGACCAAAAGTTGAAAAAAATAAACTTGTTTCGTTTTACTTTTTACCCTTACAATTTTTTTACAGAGATTATTCTGGACCTAACTGGTCGGGGGCATTACTGTTTTACAAGCAGCTGTTGTTAATTATGTTGTGAATTTAGTTAGGCCTGATATATAAGATTGGATTATAATGACCTCCATTGAAGATGGCGGGTATTTTGGTTTGGTCGGTCTGACGGTAGACCACTTCTGTTTCTGTATTAAGTTCAACAGATTTCATCCAATCTTCACCAAACTTCATGAAAATGTTTGTGGGCATCATATCTAGCAAAATCTTGGTAATGAACCAATTTGCCCCAGGAATTAAAAAAAGGGAATGTGGAGTTATAGCCCTTGAATTATCAAAAAATGGCTGTTATATCAGTTTACGCTCTCCAGTTAAGTCCAACAGTTATAGTCGACATCTGTATTCTCGCGGTATCTCTTTTTCCGCGGTAATTGTTCATCTTTTGATTGTCATGCTTAATTGTCAACATCAAACCAATTTTTGGTTTTCTTTAATAAAAGAGTAAGTAACAAATGATTTTATTTGGAAACAATCAAGTAATATGATTTTAAATCATAAATCTTAATAACTTTCGTATCATCTTGCAGCCATCAGTAGACATTAGACGGTCAATGTATACACTTTCGTCTGCTTAGGTTAATATGTAGGAAAACGCAAAATTTTGTTTCGTAATATTTATAAAAGGTTACGATCCAACAATTTTTAGTTTATTTGTGTTTTTTACTTTCTAATAGCAAATTTATTTCAAAACTAACGTTTTACCGCGAGATTACAGATGACATAATTTTTCAAAATGGCTGCATGGTGCATTGAAAAAGACAATAATTTAAGAACGAATAATGTGTGAATAAAGTTTAGTTGTGTTTTCGTGAAAAGGCTCAATAAGTTGGGTAATATTAAAAAAAGATGTTTGGTTAGTTGCGTTTGCTCAAAATTTGTGTTTAAATGTTAACTACCCTGGAAAACAGATGAACACGGTATAATCTGATTTTCACCAAACTTCAAGAAAATGTTTGTAATAATAATAGTTTGGCCATGTTTGATAACCAGTCAAATCAGCCCTGGAATTGTGGAGTAATTGCCCTTGATTTATCTGAAATTGGCCTTTTTAGCGATTTCCGTTCTTTAAGTCCGACAATGTTCATCCAATCTCCAAACTTCGTGAACATGTTTGTGGGAATTATATCTTGGCCCAGTTTAATAATCATTTAATCGCCACAGGAATTGTGGAGTTATGGCCCTTGATTTATATAAAAATTGCCTTTTTATCTGTTCACAGGCGATCTTCACCAGACTTGGTGAAAATCTTTGTGGGCAAATGATCTCAAATTAAGTTTGATTATCAAACAAATCCTCCCAGTAACTGTGGAGTTCTGCACCATTATTATCTAAAATTAGCCTTTTTATCTATTTAACCTAGAGGGGGCATAACTGTTTTACAAACAGCTCTTGTCTTTTTACTTAGAGAGGCCTGATATCGGGAGCGGCTGACAAGCAGGTGAAATTCTGGAACTTTGAGCTGGTAGCTGATGAACAAAACCCAACAGCAAGGTAGTTGCATGTTATTTCATCTGATAGCATAAGTAGCGCATGATAGCACATGCCATAAAACACAATTGTGACTTATTTTTCTCTGGGTATTCCTTGGTTGGTAAGTCTGTCCATAAATCTTGGACATTATTTTTATAATTGAGTTAAACTTAAGACATACTGATCACGAATTGAGAATGATAAGGTTATTCAAGACATAAAAGTGAAAATGTGTCTGAGCGTTTGCTATAACAGAAATATTTGAATCATGATGCTGACCAAATTCTCTACAAATTAATAAACATTGTAATATGTTTGTATTTATTCCCTGCGCACAACAAAGTTGTAAGGGGGAGTATTCTGGAATCAGGTTGTCTGTCTGTCGATCTGGGTCTGGTTGTCCGTCTCGTTCTCTATCTGGATGTCTTTTTTTTTATGCCTTGGAAGGGAACTTCGGGGGCATATAGTTATCGTCCGTCCGTCTGTTCAACTGTCCGTCAGTCCTTCTGTCACGCTTTTTGTGCGGAGCATAACTCCATTATTGTTGAAGGGATTCATATGAAACTTCATTAATGATAGATGACAATGAGAGGAAGTGCAGAGTACAAGGACCACAACTCTTTCTTCATTATTTACATATTGCCCTTTGTTTAATTTTCTTGTGCGGAGCATAACTTCATAAGTATTGAAGGGATTCAAACGAAACTTCATATAATGATAAAAGACAATGAGAGGAAGTGCAGAGCACAAAGACCACAACTATTTCTTCAATATTTACGGAGTTATTGCCCTTTGTTTTATTTCCTTATTTAGCATTAATTTTCTTTTATGGAGCATAACTCCATTAGTATTGAAGGGATTTAAATGAAACTTCATCTAATGATAGAGGACAATGAGAGGAAGTGTAGAGCACAAGGACCACAACTCTTTTTTCAATATTTACGGAGTTATTGCCCTTTGTTTAATTTTCTTGTGAGGAGCATAACTCCATTAGTATTGAAGGGAATCAAATAAAACTTCATATAATGATAGAGGACAATGAGATGATGTGCAGAGTACAAGGACCACAACTCTTTCTGCAATATTTACGGAGTTATTGCCCTTTGTTTTATTTCCTTATGTGAAGCATTTATTTTCTTGTGCAGAGCATAACTCCATTAGTATTGAAGGGATTCAAATGAAACTTCATATATTGATAGAGGACAATGAGAGGAAGTGCAGAGCACAAGGACCATAACTATTTCTTCAATATTTATAGAGTAATTGCCCTTTGTTTAATTTTCTTGTGCATAGCATAACTCCATTAGTATTGAAGGGATTCAAATGAAACTTAATATAATGATAGAGAACAACGTGAGGACAAGAGCTCTTTCTTCAATATTTATAGAGTTTTGCCTTTTGTTTTATTTCCTTATGTGAAGCATTGATTTTCTTGTGTGGAGCATATCTCCATTAGTATTGAAGGGATTCAAATGAAACTTAATAAAATGATAAAGGACAATGAGAAAAAGTGCAGAGCATAAGGACCGCAACTCTTTCTCCAACATTTACGGAGTTATTGCCCTTTGTTTTATTTCCTTATATCAAGCATTAATTTTCTTGTATGATGCATTACTCCATTAGTATTGAAGGGATTCAAATGAAACTTCATTTAACAATAGAGGAAACTGAGAGGAAGTGCAGAGCACAAGGACCATAACTCTTTCTTCAATATTTACAGAGTAATTGCCCTTTGTTTAAGTTTCTTGTGCCGATCATAACTCCATTAGTATTGAAGGGATTTTAAATAAAACCAAATATACTGATACAGGACATGGAAAGGAATTGCATTGTACAAGTACTCTTTCTTCAATATTTATGGAGTTATTGCCCTTCGGTTTAATTTTCTATTGCAGTGCATAACTTCATTAGTATTGAAGTGATTTAAGATAAAACCACATATATTGATAGAGGATGTTGAGAGAAAGTGCAGAGTACAAGGACCATAACTCATTTTGTAGGAAGCATCATTTTTGCCAACATGTAACTGACATTGTGTTGCCTTCCTCTGACAAGCAAATGCTTCGGGGGCATACGCCACATCCTGTGACAAGCCTTGTTTATCTGAGCATTACTTTTAACTCGAACCCTTTTAGATATCAACTTTATACAAAGATAGATGGTTGTTAGGCGGTGTGCAGTGCACAAGATTTATAACACTATCTGCGTTATTTGAGTTATTGCCCTTTGTCAGTTTTCTTTGTCCGGCCATTTTCTCAAAAACTTCTGCAGGGATTAGGACCTCAAACTTATACGTGGATAGATGTTTGTTTGGTGGAGTGCAGTGCACAGGAATTATAACTCCAACTGCACTTTTTACAGAGTTATTTCCCTTTGTCAATTTACATTAAACGACCGTTTTGTTATTCGTCCAGAGCATAACTTTCAAACCTTTTTAGATATCAACTTTAAACTTCATACATGGATAGATTGTTGTTAGGTCATGTGCAGTGCACAAGGTATATAACTCTAGCTACATTATTAATGGAGTTATTGCCCTTAGTCAATTTTCCTTGTCCAGCCATTTTCTCAAAAGTTACTAAAGGGATTAAACTCAAACTTATTGCATATATAAATGTTTCTTAGTTGGGCTGCAGTGCACAAGATATATAACTCTAGCTACATTATTAATGGAGTTATTGCCCTTAGTCAATTTTCCTTGTCCAGCCATTTTCTCAAAAGCTACTAAAGGGATTAAACTCAAACTTATTGCATATATAGATGTTTCTTAGTTGGGCTGCAGTGCACAAGACTTATAACTGTTGCTGAATTATTTACAGAATTATTTATTCCCCTTTGTCAATTTCTTTCCCCAGTGTAACTAATGCATTGTTTCACCTCATAACTACATGTTTCTTTTATTAATATTCTTTTGACAATGTGGCATGCGGTGGTATTTGCGCCATGACAGTGGCAGTTCTAGTATTTTTTTTACAACTTTTTGGTAAATATAAATCTGCTATTTACGTATGTCTTATTTTACACCAATGCCACATATGTGTAGAAAACATTCATATGCAGTTGCGTTTGTATAGTTCAGTGTCATGTGTATGTTCTGGTGTGTACGTCAGCAAGCAGCTGAGCCTGGACCATGTGCGCACACTGCAGATGGACGAAGATGTGCTGTTTGTGCGCTGCAGTCCCGACCAGAGGCTGCTGGCCATCTCCCTGCTTGACAACACAGTCAAGGTCTTTTTCCTGGACACGCTCAAGGTATGGCTGCTCATGTCATCATACAACCATAACTTGTCATGTTTCATTAGTGACTCTACTAGAGACACTCTGGTTTAGCTGATCTGATTATCATCTATTACCAGAAAAGGTCTAACATATTTGGTGACTAACTAAATACTTTCTAGGTACATATGATTATCTATCATTAACTCAGCATTTTCAATCATTGTGTACAGACACACTCATTGTACGTCTGCTAATTGTGTATTGCTATGTTTAATAAAATGTAATCATTTGTGTAATTATTTTTGAGGTAAGTCTAAAGGTACCGTTCTTTGAAAAATACATTAATAACACATATTCTTTAGTCATTTTATGGAATATTATCTTTTTTTCAATAGTTTTCAATTACCTTTTAGACTTGTAAAGAGATTTCTATAAGTTGTAATCAAAATGTAACGAGGAATTTATGTTCTTAACATAATGCCTGTAAAAATACTGATGTTGGAATCGTTGTTCAATCACAGTAATCTCCTTCTTCAGTTCTTCCTGTCTCTGTATGGACACAAGTTGCCTGTGATTTGCATGGACATATCATCCGACAGCACCTTGCTGGTGTCTGGCTCAGCTGATCGAAACATCAAGATATGGGGCCTTGACTTCGGCGATTGTCACAAATCAATATTTGCCCATGATGACAGGTATTACCTTTACACTGTGTACAACTTGATAGCGTGAACATTTTCTGTAAACTAACCTAGAGGCTAAAGCTGTTTTATTAGATGGATCATTCTTTGTATCAGTCTTGCATTGTTGTGATAAGTTACTTATGCATATTTACATTTCAGTGTAATGTGTGTGCAATTCATTGCTAAGACTCATCTGTTCTTCTCTGGCGGTAAAGACAGGAAGATCAAGCAGTGGGATGCAGACAAGTTTGAACACATCATCACCCTTGAGGTACAGCACATGCTAGTATGTAACATATAAAACGTGTGGATTGTGCCACTCATTACGTGCATGTTACATGGTTACAATGACTATATGCTCTCTGGTCTTGCAGGGTCACCATGGTGAGGTGTGGTGTTTGTGTGTCAGTCCCAGCGGCAACGTGCTGGCCACAGCGTCTCATGACAAGTCCCTGCGGCTCTGGCAGAAGACCCATGAACCTTTGATTCTGCAGGAGGAGAGGGAAATGGTAGGCATTCCGCAGTCTGCTGTTTAACATTCAGTTATCCTAGTGATTATTACTGGTGCAACATTGGCAAGGGTCTTAATGTTCTAAATTTGTTTTTAACTAAAAATTTAAAGGTTCTCAATATTCTAAATTTGTGTTAAATTCTTAAAATCTAAACGCCGGGCTGGCTAGCTCAGTTGGTAGAGCGCTGGACTACAAATCCGAGGATTGCTGGTTCGATTCCCAGCCCAGCCACATAACTTGTGTGGGGATTGGTCATGAAATTATTTCTACAGCCATTCTCCCCCTATCTCTGATTCAAGTAGTGCAGTTGTCAGTTACTGGCATAAGTATGTGCACTTAGTACTGGTAAACCAGCTTACCCAGGAAAAGTGTGAGTAGATTAGCTGACCGCCGTGATATGACTGAAATACTGTTGAATACGGCGAAAAATCCTAACAAACAAACAAACTTGAAATCTATGGCATGGATTTAGTCAATGTGTGTGTTTGTTCTAGGAAAGGGAGAAGGAATTTGAGGACACACTGGGACAGGAAGGAGAGGCCGTGGTAAGTTTGGAAATTGTTCTTCTTTGGGTTCTTCTTTTGTATGCAGTATTTGCATTCATTAGAACCATGTCATGATTGATATAAGCCAGTGACTTTGGCAGTATTTTAAATAAATACACCAGCAAATCTGGATTAGTTTACATCTATTACACATTTCTAAGAGTTACTGTAAAAGTTAGAAGTTGATGTTGTAAAAAAATGATGCAATACAAGCTGGAGTATCACATTTTTTATATTATTTTGAACAATAAAACATGCCGTCGAAGGTGGGCATATTAAAATCGAAACGTCTGTCTGTCTGTCCGTTTTTGCGTACGGCCATGTTGAAAGTTTTTTATCAGGTCAAATATCTTAAATACTAACAAAGGTATTTAAAGGGAAGTTCAAGGTCGATACTGGAGGGATGTGTGGATAATTTGCTCTCCAAAAAATGCATTAAAAAAGTGATAAAAAAATAGTAATTTATAGTACAACATGTGTATAAAGATCTATTGAATGTAGGGAAAAAGTGAATTTATGGAATACCTATTTGATAAAATAACAGTTTGAAGAAGTGTATACAAAAGGTTTTTAAATTATTTGTGTGACACCTGAGTGACACCTGAGTGATTTCCATCAAACATCACCTTGAGAAAACCCCTAAACATCAGTGTGTACAAAGGATTATAGGATTATATGATTAACGGATTATAACTATTGAATAGTGGTTGAATAGTGGAATAGTGGTTGCCAATTATTTGCTAGAATACCTGAGGCAAGAACATAACTGTACTTGCACCATCTGAACAATGAGCAGCAATACAACAAATACTACAAAAAATCAGCCAAAACTTAGTTTCACGGGAGCAAAACCACAAACAAAGCCAGCTGTCAAAAAATATAGGCCAGATACAAGTGACAATAGCAATTCAAGCATGGAGGAATTAAATTCTATACATGTACAGCTTCAAGCTATGACTGAGGGCATTTCCAACTTAAGGGAAGATCTCAAAAACATGTTGCGAAAAGATGAAGTTGAATTGCTTATCACGAGCACAGTCACAAATCTAATGAAAAAACTTGAACAAAACATGAATCAACAGATAGAACAACTAATCAGCAAAAAAGTAAATGATCTGCAAGCCAAAATTGACAGTTTGGACTTTGACAACAAAAACCTAAAAGAGAAAATACAAAAACTTGAAAACAACAATGACACCAACAACAAATCACTACAAGAACAAATCGATAAAACTACTGAACTAAGCAAAACAGCACATAAAAAAGCTAACTATAACGAACAATATTCAAGAAAGAATAACATAAAAATCCTTAATGTACCAGAAAATAGAGAGGAAAATGAAAAATCACTGGCAAAAACTGTGACTGAAATCCTGAAGACCCACACAGAGGTTGACCTTCAGCCGATTGATATAGTGGCGATGCACCGTATCCCAACCAAGAGGGGGCAGATCCGCCCAGTACTCATCAAGCTGCTTAACAACAGTGCAAAATCTGCCATCATGCGGAAATGGTCTCCAATGAAGAGCAACGGATACAAGCTGGTTGATGATGTCACAAAACCAAATCAGGGGCTTATCAACAGACTTTATCTGCACCCAAATATTGACAGTGCATGGTATTTCAATGGGGCAGTATATGGACAAACTATCGCAGATGAACGCATAAAATTTGACATATATGACAATGTGAACGAAGTTATCGAAAACTTCAGACAGAACAGAAGAAATGGCGTGAGCGGCCACTAGGAGGGATGGAGGGATGAACATTACAAACAAAAGTGGTATATTCCTAATTGTCTACTATTCATGACAGTATATTTAAACAAAAAAACTCATTTTGTGCTTAATATGTATTACATGTTGAACTTGTTTTTTTATTTTTTTTATTTTTTTATTTTTTTTTTGGAAATTGTAAATTATTGATAAAACCCTCAACCCATTTTCCTTAATTACCATAAAACTTTTGGAAAAAAGGTATTAATAAAACTTGTATAAAACCCTTATACCCATTTTCTTTAACTATCATAAAACTTTTGGGCAATAAAAAAAAAAAAAATATCAATAATATTTTTATACATAATAAAAACAAAACAATTTTAGTCTAAATTGGTGCAAGCCACCAATTAATTATTCGACAGTATCGATCCCACATCCAAATGTAAATAAAGATAAAAACTATATAATTGGTTAAATGCTAAAAATGACTATAGTTTTTTTTGACTTCTATTTTTAGCATGCCCATATAGCCTTTATCTAACTATACCTAATGCAGATTAAAGTCCTTATCTACTTCCAAAACGGTGTTTAGAAATTAATCAACTGAATAAATAGAACAAATTATACGTTTGTACACAGGTGAATGACTATAGTTTTTTTTTTGACTTCTATTTTTAGCATGCCCATATAGCCTTTATCTAATTATACCTAATGCAGATTAAAGTCCTTATCTACTTCCAAAACGGTGTTTAGAAATTAATCAACTGAATAAATAGAACAAATTATACGTTTGTACACAGGTGATACAATGGCTAGAAAAGATGGTTATATGTATTTCATTATTATTATAAGGCATACTGAAGTGTTTATCTTATAATGTAAAACTATCATTTTAATAATCTATTACAGGATGTAAGTCACCTACTGTTTATTGGAAATATATCACAAAATCAACACAGCCGTACAGTAAATTTATTTTTTTCATCTTAACTTAATGTGTAAAATAAGACACATTATGATTGTAGTATAAATTATTTTGCTGCTGTTCTACTATTATAGAAAATTAAACATCCGTACTATTTTTATTTGAACAAAATTTAACTACTCATACTACTTGTGTATGTTTATCTATATATGCTTTACAAGGTTTAAGCTGCATGCATGTGTATATGTTTTATTGAAACTGCTTTATTTTTACACTTCCTTTGTTAGGGGTAATAAAATAACTACACTACTAAATGATCTGCTTGTATACATATTTGTTAAGCTTAGATATGAATGTAATTGGTATTTGCAACACATGGAAGTTGATGTAAATGTTTTTACTATATCAAGATAATGTTGTTTCTTTATTTATAATTGTTAGTACATATGTATTTGTAATAAACGTGCGTAAAGGTTGCAGATTTAAGAAAATAAATATGTTTTGATAAGTTTAAGCTTTCCTTGCAAAATTATTGCGTATTGTGTTAATATTAAATTGATAAATATTTGAAAAGCATGCAGAAGAAACTGACTGTCACAATCTGTTTTCTTCAAGTATTTGTGTTGTTAGGCTACTTATTTTGTGAATCATGGAGATTAAAAAATTAAATAACCTACCTTTTGCTCATTTGCGGCTCATTATTACAATAATTTTGTGAAACCTATTACACGTATATTTGAGGACACATTCTTTTACAATATAAATCTAGGTATTTATATATGAACAGAAATAGCTTGCAAATATTCAATACTGATTTACTTATGATCTAAGTTCATACGATACATTTGTAAGCAGTTTTTATATCTAAGAATAAGTGTTTTTGTCTCATCTCAGTATTTTATGTTATGTTCACCATCAGATGTGATTAGGTGATACACCACTAATGCAATAGTATGTAAGCTACCATATCTGTTGTGAAATCATGTATGTTGATGTATGTCAAACTCATTGTTTGATTGTAACCATATCTGTTGTAAAATCATGTATTTTGATGTATATAAAACTCATTGTTTGATTGAAACCACAATCATTCCACATACCTTGAACCTCCTTTTGTACATTGTGTTCTTGTTACATTGTATGTTTGTGTTTAATTTGCTGAATTACTTGCATCATAACATGCAGAATTTAAAAGATAGAAATGTTGTATATTTCCTACCAAAATATCTGTTTAACAATATATATGTAATGGCACATTTTTTCATCATACCGTTATTTAAATGGATAATCTAAAATTAATGTCATACAACTGTAGGGGTCTCAATAACAGTAAAAAACGAAGAGATGTCTTTGATTTTTTAAAATCAAAACAAGGACATATTTATTGTCTCCAAGACTGTCATTTTACTCCTGATATGAAAAATAAAATATACTCAGAATGGGACGGGGAATGTTATTTTAGTTTTGGGCTTTCAAATTCAAGAGGTGTTTGCATTTTGTTTAGAAAAAACTTACCAATCACATTAAATAAAATTGAAAATGACTCTCGTGGTAACTACTTATTATTGGATTTGACATATATGACAAACAGGTTTACCTTATGCACATTATACGGGCCTAATAAAGATACACCCATCTTTTTTACAGACCTCTTAAAAAAAATAATAGATTTTCAAAATGACGAATATATTATATGTGGAGACTTTAATTGTGTATTAGACGTTAACTTGGACTATCTAAATTATACATCCATTAATAATAATAAAAATGCAAAAAAAACACTGCAATCTATTATTAGAGATAATAATATCATTGATACTTTCAGATATCTAAACGACACTACCCAACAATATACATGGAGACGGTTAACACCATTACAGCAGGCTAGACTTGATTTTTTCCTTACTTCTAATAGTTTGTCTTCTAAAATTAGAAAATCTTCTATTGATTCATGTTATAAATCAGACCATTCAATTATTGACTTAGAACTAAGTTTTGAGGATATAGCACATGGTAAAGGGCTCTGGAAATTCAACAATTCACTGTTAAAGGATATTGACTATTTAAACTGCATTAATACTTTGATAGAAAATGTTAAACAACAATATTGTATTCCCATCTACAACATAGAAAACATAGAAAACATTGACAACAACAACTTACAGTTTGTTATCAATGACCAGTTATTCCTGGAAACATTACTCATGGAAATTAGAGGAAAAACTATTTCATTCTCATCATATAAAGCTAAACTGAACAAAAACCATGAATCTAATTTAATTAAAAAAATTGATATACTTCAAAAATCATTAACTGTTACTAATTCAGAACAACTTCTTGACCTTCAAAATGAATTAGAAAATGTAAGGGAAAATAAACTTAAAGGGTCTCTTATTCGAGCTAGAGCTAAATGGATAGAAGATGGGGAAAAACCTTCTAAATATTTTTGCTCGCTTGAATCAAATCATTATACAAATAGGTCGATACCTTTTATTGAATTGGAAAATGGTGTAAAGTTGCAGGAGCAAAATGATATTCTAAATGAAGCTGTTTCATTCTATAAAACATTATACAAAAGAAATGACAACGAAATTGAATATGATATAAAATCAGATTTAGCTAATGTTAATATACCAAAATTAAATAAAGTTCAATCTGATTCATTAGAAGGACTGCTTAGTATCGAAGAAGTAACAATAACGCTTAAAAATATGAAACATGACAAAAGTCCTGGCTCTGATGGATTTACTGCTGAATTTTTTAAGGTATTTTGGAAGAAGTTAGGTCATTTCGTAGTAAGAAGTGTAAATTATGCATTTGTTACAAACTCCTTGTCTATAACACAAAAACATGGAATTATAGCCTGCATTCCAAAAGACAACAAGCCGAGGTGTTATCTGAAAAATCTACGACCATTAACATTATTAAATGTTGTTTACAAATTAGCATCAGGTTCTATTGCAAATAGATTAAAAAAAGTACTCGATATTGTAATCTCTAAAGATCAAACTGGTTTCATTAAAGGCCGATTTATCGGTGAAAACACTAGACTACTTTACGATATTTTGAAATATGCTGAAGATAATAATTTACCTGGATTACTAATGACAATTGATTTCGAAAAAGCATTCGATACTTTGTCTTTTCAGTTTATAGAAACAACTATTAGTTTTTTTAATTTCGGACCAATGCTTCAAAAATGGATATCTATGTTCTTGCATAATACTATGGCCTCCATACAAATAAACGGATTCTTGTCAAACACTTTCTGTATAGAGAGGGGTTGTCGACAAGGAGACCCAATCAGCGCTTACATTTTTATTATATGTGCAGAAGTTCTTGCTATTAAAATAAGGGAAAGCAAAGAAATAAAAGGTATAACAATTAAAGACATAGAATATAAAATATCTCAATTTGCTGATGACACATCTTTATTTCTTGACGGATCTGAACCATCCCTTAATTATACGTTAGACATGCTTCATGAATTCTCAAGATACTCTGGACTAAACATAAACTATGAAAAAACTAACTTAATTTGGATCGGCTCTATGAAGTATAGTACTAGATCAATAAAAACTAAATACAAACTGAGATGGGGAGCAACTACTTTTACAGTTCTTGGGATAGAGTTTGATATTAACTTAGAAAACATGGTAATGAAAAATTTTGAAAACAAAATCGAAAGTATTAAGAGTTCAATAAGTCATTGGAATCGTAGAAATATTACACCGCTGGGAAAGATAACTATTGTCAAATCACTGCTTTTACCTTTACTTAATCATTTATTTGTAACACTACCAACACCAGGAATAGACACCATGAAACAAATTAATCAACAATTTTATGACTTCATTTGGGCAGGACCAAGCAAAATAAAAGCTACTGTAATTGTTAAGGAATATAACGAAGGTGGGTTAAATATGATAGATATATGTTCGTTTGAAAAATACATGAAAATAATTTGGTTGAAGAGATTAGTGTCAGGCGATGGAAATTGTTATTCATTTGTTAAATCGTTTATAGATTTTAAAACACTTTTTAACACTGGTAAAATGTATGCCGAGAAAATATGCCTACAATTGAAAAATAAATTTTGGCTCGATGTCCTGAAAAACTATATATTGTATATTGAAAAGCTGCCAATAATAAATAGTGATGATATTCTGGATATGCCTCTATTTTATAATCATAATTTTAAAATAAACAATATTCACATTTATATTAAAAGTCTCTATGAAAGAGGTATTCGTTTTGTTAGAGATATTATGATAGAAAGAGATTGTTTTATTCCTAAAGAAGTTTTGGATTTACATGTCGGAACAAATGTAAATTTCCTATTGTACCATGGATTAATTAACATAATAAGCAAATATATTGAAAATTTTGAAGATTTGCCAAATTTTTACAATAAAACTCAGGGACCTATATTACCAACTTACATAAAGAAAATAGTAACTAGCCCTAAAGAAGAAAAACATATTTATAAAATATTAATCCAAAACAGTGACATTCCAACTAGTCAAACAAAATGGAATTCAGAATTTTTTAATATTGACTGGAAAAACGTACATACACTTGTATTCAATTTAACTAAGGATACATATATCAGATGGTTCCAATGTAGAATAGTACACAGAATATTGGGAACAAAATCACTTATGTTCAAGATGAAAATTGCTGCTGACAATCTATGTACATTCTGTAACAATGAAGTATGAACAATGAACATTACGCACTTGTTCTGGTACTGTCCATATACCCAAGAAATTGTTAATTTTGCTGTCGAGATTATTCATAGAAGTCGACCAAGCTTACATTTTCAGTTGACATGTCAGGAATTAATACTTGGAATTACAAATTCAAAAATGAATGATTTAAACATTGTATGCCTTGAAATTAAACGATATATCTTTCATTGCCAGAGGAAAAACAGAAGTCCATCTAAATATGGACTTGTAAATAGTATGAAGCAAACGTTTGAAATATATAAAATTACAATAAAAACAGATGAAGAACTGAGAAACTGGTCCCTTGTCAAAACATTTACAGACATCTCTTATAACGACATAATACTTTATAACACATAATAAATATTGTTTACCACACCAGTATTTTGTAAAATCTGCATTATCAGTGTATTATACCCAATGCAACTCAGCACTTAGGTTATTTTTCTTACGTGCAATATTGTATAGATAGAAGACATACATGATTACATATAAAACTGTATATAGTATGCATGTACAAGTTAGTATTTTTGCAAAATGTTTTGAAATACAAAACTGCAAGTATTGTATATATTGTATATGAATGTATGTTTTGTATGTAGTATGTTTACAATTGTATTTATATACAACCATACGGTACATGTACATACATGAACTACTCTGTCAATAACATGCATGTATGTAATATTATATGGTGAAAATAAAATTTTGCACGAAAAAAAAAAAGAAAAAAAAGAAAAAAGAAAAAGGTATTTGCTTGAAAATTGAAATACTTCTTAACTATTAACGTCTCTGTCTGATGAAGCAGCCCCCGTTACTCTGTTTTGTAGTTTGACAGATTAATTTCCCCGAAATTTAGTGTTAGTTTTTCATAAAGTCAGATATCTTGAATGCTAACAAAGGTATTTACTTGCAACTTAAAATACTTCTTGACTGTTAACGTCTCCTTCTGGGAAACCAACCCCCATAAATCTGCACTGTATCTTGACAGATTTATGCCCCTTCTTTAAACTAAAAATATTGGTTAAAGTTTTTCATTAAGTTAAATATCGTAAATACATGTACTATCAATGGTATTTTATTGAAACTTAGACTCATTCTTTACTATCAACATCTTCACCAGGGAAAGCAACCCCCATCACGCTGTTTTGTGCTCTAACAAATGTATGCCCCTTTTAAAGCCCCCGGCATCTTGATGCAGGAGGCATATATTGATTGTCCTGTCCGTCCTTCCGTGACAAGGTTAAGTAGATTTTACAGTTTCGTCTAGCACCAACACCGCTTACTACAACACTCGGATACTAACACATTTGTTACTTATGACCATTCCCAATCCACCCTTATCACCCAACCTCACTTTGACTTTGACCGAATTTGCACTTAAAATAATTCAAATGGGCTGTTTATTGGTAAACTAGATTTTACTGTTTCGTCTAGCACCAACACCACTTGCTACAACACTTGGATACTTGCACAGTTGTTGCTTATGACCATTCCCTATCCACCCATATCACCAAACATCACTTTGATCTTGACCTTGACCTCATTTGCACTTAGATTAATTTAAAAGTGCCATTTCTTGGTTAACTAGATTTTACCGTTTCGTCTAGCACCAACACCGTTTATTACAACACTTGGATATTTACACAGTTGTTACTTATGACCGTTCCCAATCCACCCATATCACCCATCGTCACTTTGATCTTGACCATGACCTAATTTGGACCAAGAAATGGGTTATCCAGCACCAACCGGGGGCATGTGTGTTTAGCGAACACAGAATCTTGTTTAGGTTAGAAATTTTGGTTTAAGTTTTTAATAAGTTTACATTAATCATTCGCATTTATTTAAAAAAATTCATTTTGGTGTCAATGTCACACTTGCTAAACAAGCGTTGGTGGCATATGTCACCTGATAGTGACAGCACTTTTTTCTTATATTGTAGTTCTGGTTTTGGTTAGTTTATGTACATTATAAGGCATTGATGTGTCTATGCTTCAGGTTCCAGGCGAGACGAACTCGGAGACAGGCCTGGCAGGAAAGAAGTCTGTGGAAACTGTCAAAGCTGTAAGTAAACAGTTCAGTGTGCTGCAGAATTGTCGTGCCTGTTAACGTAGTTTATAGTACATGTAATCACTATACACGTTTATTATACCCTCACAAACGCTGTTTATGGGGGTATATAGGAGTGAGTTTGTCGTTCCGTCGGTCTGTTGGGTTTTGGTTTACGGATGATAACTCATGAAAGGCTTGACATATTCAAATAATTGTTGGTACAGATTTGTAACATCATAGAATACAGGTGAAGTTCGATGTTTAGCTACAAACCACTAAATTTTGACAGAGTTATGGCCCCTTTTCGACTAAAAATTAACTTCCGGTAGATAACTCAGGAATGGCTTGACATATTCAAATAATTCTTGGTGTACACGTGTAGCATTATAAAATACCTTTTGTTACAAACCACTAAATTGTGACAGAGTTATGACCCTTTATTTGACTTAAATTCCCTAAAAACATGGTTTCCTGTCGATAACTCAACAATGGCTTAAATAATTTAAATAATTATTGGTACACATGTGTAGCATCATAAAATACAGGTCAAGTTCGACTTTGGTTACAAACCACTAAATTTTGACACAGTTAGGGCCCCTTTTTTACTTAAATTCCCGAAAAACATGGACAATACCAAGAAAGGCTTCAATATTTTAATTAGTTTTGGTGCATAGGTGTAACATCATAAAATACAGATCAAGTTCAACTTTGGTTACAAACCACTAAATGTTTACAGAGTTATGGCTCCTATTGGAATAATTTTTTCCAAATACACTGTACATGTACATGTCAAATACACTGTTGACCATTCACAAATTAAAGCATTCTCTCTGTCCATTTCTTTCAATAGGATGCCATAGTATTGTTTCAAGGCCATATTGTGAGGGTATATCCGTCACTCATGTGACAATTCTAGTTTCTGATTATACTATTCATGTAAATATTGTGATATGTATGTATGTCAACACTGTGGCTAATTGACAAAAGGAAGTTCTACAACCATGTTGTTTTACAATACGTACCTCATAACTTATTTTTTACTACATGTACATCAAGATGAATCAACCATGATTCTTACCTGTCCCACAACCTGATGTACGCGCATGCAGCTTGTTGACCAGTTTGCTTGTCAGTGTTTACTTTTACAGTGCACTACCATAAGTGATTTACATTTCTGCAAGACCACACTTGTGTTATAAATGTCATGCTTGCACAATTTGAGCTATATTTGTCATTTGGTTTACAGGCAGAGCGACTTATGGAAGCCATGGATGTGTACAAAGAAGAGAAATATAAATGGTCAATTTACCGTCTGGAGGCTCAAGCAGGCAGAAAGGTATGATAAGTAAACTTTCTGGAATTTACTTAGAAATTTACAGTTGAATTTGATCAACGATCGGTCCACGTTAATTAAGGTGGACAGAAACATTGGAAATTATGTACAATTTTCAGTGTTTAACTGTTTGTTTATTCCGTTGAAAACTATGTTTTATTACCGTTGTTTGATGAACTACATTGTATGTGTGTATGCACTCAGATTTCAGAACCTGATCCCCACCCTCTGATGCTTGCGTTTAATGCCCCAACTCCAGAGAAATATGTACAACTTGTGTTGCGAAAGGTGAAATCCAGGTGTGTAGAACAGATGATTATAAGTATGTGCCATTATGGATTTTATTCAAATTTATATGCAGGAATATTTAAAACTTGTTGCAGATACGTTATAATTTTGTGATAAACTGATAACAAAATGTTGTGTGTTATTTTGCTATGTTAACATGACTATTTCAGTGAACTGGAGGAGGCATTGCTGGTGCTGCCGTTTCAGTACGTGATTGACCTGTTAAAACTGCTGGATGAGTTCATCACAGCTGGCTGGGAAGTGGAACTGAACTGTAGATGCCTGTTCTTTTTGCTCAGGTAGGTCTGTGGTAGTACGTAGTAGACGTCAGTGCCCCTTGCTCTAGTAGGGCTGTGGTAGTACGTAGTAGACGTCAGTGCCCCTTGCTCTAGTAGGGCTGTAGTAGTACGTAGTAGACGTCAGTGCCCCTTGCTCTAGTAGGGCTGTGGTAGAACGTAGTTGACGTCAGTGCCCCTTGCTCTAGTAGGGCTGTGGTAGTACGTAGTAGACGTCAGTGCCCCTTGCTCTAGTAGGGCTGTGGTAGTACGTAGTAGTCGCCAGTGCCCCTTGCTCTAGTAGGGCTGTAGTAGTACGTAGTGGTCGTCAGTGCCCCTTGCTCTAGTAGGGCTGTGGTAGTACGTAGTAGACGTCAGTGCCCCTTGCTCTAGTAGGACTGTGGTAGTACGTAGTAGACGTCAGTGCCCCTTGCTCTAGTAGGGCTGTGGTAGTACGTAGTAGACGTCAGTGCCCCTTGCTCTAGTAGGACTGTGGTAGAACGTAGTAGACGTCAGTGCCCCTTGCTCTAGTAGGACTGTGGTAGTACGTAGTAGACGTCAGTGCCCCTTGCTCTAGTAGGGCTGTGGTAGTACGTAGTAGACGTCAGTGCCCCTTGCTCTAGTAGGGCTGTGGTAGTACGTAGTAGACGTCAGTGCCCCTTGCTTTAGTAGGACTGTGGTAGTACGTAGTAGACGTCAGTGCCCCTTGCTCTAGGGCTGTGGTAGTACGTAGTAGACGTCAGTGCCCCTTGCTCTAGTAGGGCTGTGGTAGAACGTAGTAGACGTCAGTGCCCCTTGCTCTAGTAGGACTGTGGTAGTACGTAGTAGATGTCACTGCCCCTTGTTATAGTAGGGCTGTGGTAGTACGTAGTAGACGTCAGTGCCCCTTGCTCTAGTAGGGCTGTGGTAGTACGTAGTAGTCGCCAGTGCCCCTTGCTGTAGTAGGGCTATGGTAGTACGTAGTAGTCGTCAGTGCCCCTTGCTCTAGTAGGGCTGTGGTAGAACGTAGTAGACGTCAGTGCCCCTTGCTCTAGTAGGACTGTGGTAGTACGTAGTAGACGTCAGTGCCCCTTGCTCTAGTAGGGCTGTGGTAGTACGTAGTAGACGTCAGTGCCCCTTGCTCTAGTAGGACTGTGGTAGTACGTAGTAGACGTCTGTACCCCTTGCTCTAGTAGGGCTGTAGTAGTACGTAGTAGACGTCAGTGCCCCTTGCTCTAGTAGGGCTGTGGTAGTACGTAGTAGACGTCAGTGCCCCTTGCTCTAGTAGGACTGTGGTAGTACGTAGTAGACGTCAGTGCCCCTTGCTCTAGTAGGGCTGTGGTAGTACGTAGTAGACGTCAGTGCCCCTTGCTGTAGTAGGGCTGTGGTAGTACGTAGTAGACGTCAGTGCCCCTTGCTCTAGTAGGACTGTGGTGTGGTAGTACGTAGTAGACGTCAGTACCCCTTGCTCTAGTAGGACTATAGTAGTACGTAGTAGACGTCAGTGCCCCTTGCTCTAGTAGGGCTGTGGTAGTACGTAGTAGACCTCATTGCCCCTTGCTCTAGTAGGACTGTGGTGTGGTAGTACGTAGTAGACGTCAGTACCCCTTGCTCTAGTAGGACTATGGTAGTACGTAGTAGACGTCAGTGCCCCTTGCTCTAGTAGGACTGTGGTAGTACGTCAGTACCCCTTGCTCTAGTAGAACTGTGGTAGTACGTAGTAGACGTCAGTGCCCCTTGCTCTAGTAGTAGTAGGGCTGTGGTAGTACGTAGTAGACGTCAGTGCCCCTTGCTCTAGTAGGACTGTGGTAGTACGTAGTAGACGTCTGTACCCCTTGATCTAGTAGGGCTGTGTTAGTACGTAGTAGACGTCAGTGCCCCTTGCTCTAGTAGGGCTGTGGTAGTACGTAGTAGACGTCAGTGCCCCTTGATCAGGTAGGGCTGCGGTAGTACGTAGAAGACGTCAGTGCCCCTTGCTCTTGTAGGGCTGCGGTAGTACGTAGTAGACGTCAGTGCCCCTTGCTCTAGTAGGGCTGCGGTAGAACGTAGTAGACGTCAGTGCCCCTTGCTCTAGTAGGGCTGTGGTAGTACGTAGTAGACGTCAGTGCCCCTTGCTCTAGTAGGGCTGTGGTAGTACGTAGTACACGTCAGTGCCCCTCGCTCAGGTAGGGCTGCGGTAGAACATAGTAGACGTCAGTGCCCCTTGCTCTAGTAGGACTGTGGTAGTACGTAATACACGTCAGTGCCCCTCGCTCAGGTAGGGCTGCGGTAGAACGTAGTAGACGTCAGTGCCCCTTGCTCTAGTAGGGCTGTGGTAGTACGTAGTAGACGTCAGTGCCCCTCGCTCAGGTAGGGCTGTAGTAGTACGTAGTAGACGTCAGTGCCCCTTCCTCTAGTAGGGCTGTGGTAGTACGTAGTACACGTCAGTGCCCCTCGCTCAGGTAGGGCTGTGGTAGTACGTAGTAGACGTCAGTGCCCCTTGCTCTAGTAGGGCTGCGGTAGTACGTAGTAGACGTCAGTGCCCCTTGCTCTAGTAGGACTGTGGTAGTACGTAGTAGACGTCAGTGCCCCTTGCTCTAGTAGGACTGTGGTAGTACGTAGTAGACGTCAGTACCCCTCGCTCAGGTAGGGCTGCGGTAGTACGTAGTAGACGTCAGTGCCCCTTGCTCTAGTAGGGCTGCGGTAGTACGTAGTAGACGTCAGTGCCCCTTGCTCTAGTAGGACTGTGGTAGTACGTAGTAGACGTCAGTGCCCCTTGCTCTAGTAGGGCTGTGGTAGTACGTAGTAGACGTCAGTGCCCCTTGCTCTAGTAGGACTGTGGTAGTACGTAGTAGACGTCAGTGCCCCTTGCTCTAGTAGGGCTGCGGTAGTACGTAGTAGACGTCAGTGCCCCTTGCTCTAGTAGGACTGCGGTAGTACGTAGTAGACGTCAGTGCCCCTTGCTCTAGTAGGACTGCGGTAGTACGTAGTAGACGTCAGTGCCCCTTGCTCTAGTAGGACTGTGGTAGTACGTAGTAGACGTCAGTGCCCCTTGCTCTAGTAGGACTGCGGTAGTACGTAGTAGACGTCAGTGCCCCTTGCTCTAGTAGGACAGGGGTTAGGAACTTCATTAATAGTGTTGTTGTGCTGTTTAAGTAAGTAACGGTTTGTGAGACGGTGGGTAGAATGTGTGTACCCCCTTGCTTATAGGTATATATTTCTGTTTGAGAACATTTCCTACTTCAAAGAGAATACGAGAGGTATTTGAAATACATGGTTCAAAATAAAGACGATTTTCTAGCACTGCTAAAACACTTGATTGTGAAACGGCAAAATGCTGTGCAGAATGACGAACTTACTTGTATTTGCTGTGTCGCCGGAGAAGGCGACATGCAAGGGTTACTTATGGCGGCATCGGCGTTGTTGGCGGCGTCGGCGGCGGCTTCCCCTTCAGTTTGCGCAGACAATAACTTGAGAAGTTTTTGTTCAATCATTATGACGCTTTAGCGAAGTGTTAAGTAAGCATAAAAGGAATGTTAAGCTCGATTTTCTGCATTATTACTCGTATCATACCTCAGCTATGCCCAGTCAGGCGACACATCCGACTCACGGAGTTCTATTTTACATAGTATTATATTTATCCCAGAAATAATTCAAATGGCCTGATACTAAAAATGAAACGTACAAAAAAGCTTAAAACATATCAACGTCACACAATTGAATACATTGACATCATTTGACAACGCGTGTTTGCTTTTTTTTTGGCTTTCTTGCACAGTATTGATATATTGCTTTTATCATAAAATTCAATGTCCAACTGATGGCGAGATTAAACATGTTATTTCTATGCGTTGTTTGTATCAGGGTTCACCAAGGACAGATCACATCCTGTTCCGATCTGCTGCCTGTCATTGACCACATGCGGAAGGCCACGCTGGACAGACTGTCACAACTCAGAGTAAGTAACCATGTCATAAGCTGTCCCTGCCATGTTCGTTAATCGTTACGCCACATCACTAGTCCATTTATATATCAGTAAGGGTTATTTAATATGACTTACCAATAAATCCGATAACTCTTTTATTTCATTGATTCTGTTGATAAATAGATTCATACTATTATGTTGTAATCTGAATTTATTTTGTTTGTTTAGGACCGTGTGGGTTTCAATTTAGCCGGCCTTCAGTTTATACAGCGAGACATTGAGCAGTCTGAAGACACTGTGTTTTTCATGGATGCTACAGACCGATTTAAAGAAAAAAAGAAAAAGTCGAAAAAGAAAGCAATATTAGCTATCAAAACATAAGGATATTAAAAAAAAACAATTTGTTGCTTTTGTAGTCTCATTTCTTTTTTTGAGGGACAATTATCATTATTTCATCGGATGTTCTTTTACGACAGTATCAGGTTACACCACACACAGGTAAAATTAAATGAACACCTGGTTTGGAGTTGCTTAAGGCGTTCGTGGAGAACAATAGCAGCAAAAGAGATGCACATAGGATAATTCAAGAAAAGTTGTGGAATCTGAATGCAACGGTTATACTGATATTATTATTTCCATGTTATAGATAAGAACGGAATGATTTGACTTCATATTTTTTCATCCTGATGAACTATAAGTCTACAACTGAAATAAAATGGAATCGATCAGATGAATGTGTATAATATAACATGGTTGGACAAGTCACACTGAAAGTTATGTGGGTGTATTTAGAGTTGGCCTTGTTCATTTGTATGTACTTTTGTTCGGGGTCTTGTCTGGATAATAAATATCCAGCATGGAAGGTTTTTCTGATAATTTTCTGAAGTCATAAGCATTGTGAGATGGAGAATCGTGCGATCAAGGTCAATTTCAATTAAAGGTCAAATAAGTCTTTAAATGAAACAATTATGTAGAATGTTTAAATTCGCGAGGACGATCAGTTTGTTTTTTCCACATCATGACGCGAATTCATACTAAAAGTACGTTGACCTAATAGGAAAATTAATATCTTCTGCCACTAGCGTTATCCTACCATGAAGGAAAATAATGTTATTTATTGGATCAAGTTTTCGTATCTTTGATTATTCGATTATACATGTACACGTATTTCTTTAAACTGGGGTCGCAAGTGTTTCTGTTCTGGCTACGCGTGAAAAACAACAACGCGCAGTAACAGCAGGTTATTTTCACACATTGTCACACTTTTTCAACTTTGTCACACAATTATTCGCGCTGGTTTTGAATTCGCGAGGGAATAAAGCCGCGTATATTAGCGAAAATAAAAACCACGCGAATAAAACCGCGCATATTAGCGAAAATAAAAACCACGCGAATAAAACAAGTTATACAGAACGTCGTTTACATTATTCTCTGCATTTGGTGATAACCATTTCGTTTAAACAACTTGCAAGGCGATTTCATAATATTCATTATGTAAACCTTTGTACGAGTATATCATAATTACATAGCTTCTTCAAATTAACAAATAGATCTAGCAAACTATTCCCATAATCAGCATGATTTCTTATGATTATTTATTTTGTGATACAATTATATCGTACACTGACGACCCAATGTATTATGCTGACATAGACTGGGGGGACCAGCCTGATGCAGCTAGTATAACCGAATAACAAAGAGAGAGGTGGATTTATGTCATCTTTAATTCTTGAGAACAGTTGAGACTGAAAATACACAAAATGAAATATTTTACACAAAGTAATAGTAATTAAAGAAACCGGTTATTTTACACAGTTCTAGAGTTTATATACCCAACAGGTTAAATTTAATAGAACAAATTACAGTTTCTGCATGTATTAATGGAAAATTTACAAGACAAATAATATACTTGTACGAATCTACCGATGGTACGAATAATCTGGGTACAAAAAATGTTAAAAATACTGAGGAAACAGAAAATTCCTGATACTTATAGCAAGCGAATCACTAGAAAGTTTAATTAATGGCTATAAACTCGACAACAAATGCTATATGTACACTGTTGTGACTATAAAAGTATAAAATACTAGAATTTTGGAGCTTTCGTAACATGCAGTTTTCTCCCTTGCGAAACTTACAACACAAAGAAATTTTAACGTTGCAAGCAACTGATTCAATTCACCAAACAGCACACTCCCCACCTAATATTTCAAAATATATCTTGGCCCCCCAAAATATGAAATTGAATTAAAATACATATTCACCTTGTTACTAGAAAATGACTAGCACCCAATATTGTAAATGAAACAAATAAATGTGCATACATTTATATGGAAAATAAGTGAACATTGCACAATAAACATTAAACTAAAATTGGTTGTAAGCACAAGATAAATGTTGCTTTATATATCTGATAAATTTAGATTATACATTTTACCATAACTATAAAGTAAGCAAAACAATTCACAAGACTTAACCGCATAAAAGTATACTTGTACTCATTCCAATGTGAAAAATAAGGTTCTAGGTCAACAGTATAATCTGTTATTCGTAAAGTTGCATTATAGACTCAACACTATCTCAAAAACAAATTATAGCACAAATTGTATAATTCGACATAATTGTATTCTCCCTAACACATTCATAAAACAAGTGTATAATAAGACACATTTCTGTTAATACGAGTTTGTAGTCGTATGACTTATGGCTTCTTCCTGAAATTGCATGACGATGATCTGCAAATTGAACTATATGATGCTATGTCTTTAAAGCTTTTTATAAAAAGACTAGATGTAGATGATACTTGCTTTTTGTTTCATTTCATCGTGCCTCAGAAAGTTGCAATTCTGCTGCTCTGGTTTTATCTAGCCATTGAGTAATTGAATGGTAATTAAATTGAATAATTTTCTCTGTTATTGCTGTTTAATTTTAATTGCGATGCTATGAGGTTAATTTTTATTTACACTTACATGTTTTGTGAATAATTCTGGGCCAACTGTGAGTTCGTGCGCACATAAACCGGTTTAAACCCCCAATGCTTTGCATTGACCGTTCCAGGGCGGTCACCCCAGTTTTATTCATGTGTGTTTTGTCTCATTTTTTTATCGATTTCTGATCACGATGCCAATTTGACCTTATCTGTACTGACTGTTGAGTAGTCTCTTCGCCACCGAAGCCAAAACTAACTGGCTAGGTATAGAACTTGACGCCACTGATCTTTGTAGAGATACTTTTATGTCAAGATCGCCAACTGGATGTTGCTCACATTGCAGCTTCTTGGTCAGAAGTACCGATGGGCTCAAAACCCCACTATCATTTGGATCAGAGGACACTGGTTCAATTGGCCGTGCATTAATCATGGCACTTACTTCAGACATTAGTGTTACATAAACATCATGGGACAGAGTTTTCACATTTAAAAACATTGCATCCAATATTCTACGAGCAATTATAATCAGCCGTTCCCATGAACCACCCATATAGGAACTGTGCGAGGCACAACCACACAGACTCGGACTTCCGTAAGTAGATCTGGTTGACCTCATCTTTAACATATGATTGCTTCTACTGCAATGCAATTTACTGCTTCAACACAATTCGTGCCACGATCTGAGCGATACAGTTTCACTTCTCCGTGAACAGAACATTCTCATCAAAATCTGGGATATAATCAGTTTCCTCAAATGGTCATGCTTACAAACATAGTCTGCTTACATATCTCATTATTATCACTGGGTATTTTTGCACATTATATAAGGGTCGATAATGCATATCGGACAGAACCATCAAGTGACTCAATCACACAGTGCTTCGCACGACGACCTGCTGTGACAACAGTACCTCCACATCATTTCAGAACATGCTCATAACTTTTCTCTCATCTAACATAGAAACAATGTAAGCATTAAGTGACCTGTTGCTCTGTTCGTCCAACATACAATTTTACAACATTTGTTAGATCATCAACAGTATACATGTTAGCAAGTACGACTTTTGAACATGATTTCTCTTAAGTCATTTTCACAAATCTCAGTACATGCATTAACAATTGTTGTTTTACGCAGATCTCTGTCAACGTTGCGATTGGCTGCTGTACCCTCCCCACTACGTTGCGATTGGCTGCTGTACCCTCCCCACTACGTTGCGATTGGCTGCTGTACCCTCCCCACTAAGTTGCGATTGGCTGCTGTACCCTCCCCACTACGTTGCGATTGGCTGCTGTTCCCTCCCCACTACGTTGCGATTTGCTGCTGTTCCCTCCCCACTACGTTGCGATTGGCTGCTGTACCCTCCCCACTACGTTGCGATTGGCTGCTGTTCCCTCCCCACTACGTTGCGATTGGCTGCTGTACCCTGCCCACTACGTTGCGATTGGCTGCTGTACCTTCCCCACTACGTTGCGATTGGCTGCTGTACCCTCCCCACTACGTTGCGATTGGCTGCTGTACCCTTCCCACTACGTTGCGATTGGCTGCTGTTCCCTCCCCGCTACGTTGCGATTGGCTGCTGTTCCCTCCCCACCGTCAGACGTTGGAGACTATAGGCTGCTGGCGGCTTGTGATTTACTTCTGGAGTCACGGTGCATTACTGAACAATGCAATGCACTGGAACACACAATACATTTCACCTGACCTTTGCACTCGCGAGCAATATGCTTATTTGATAAGCATCTAAAACACAACTTATTTTCACTAAGCACTTTGCTCTTTTCTTCAAAACCTTTTATTTAAACGCGCGACAATTTTCTAAAGCGTGCTCGGTTTTGTGTATTTGACACCTTTTTGACATCTGTTTTCTTGGCAGGCACTACAGGCGGTGTTTTCTTTCCAATATTGTACGTACTGGTGACCGGATTCTTCTGTGCTGTCATAGCAGAAGCTTGGACCATTTTACTCTGATAACGCGCAAACTGTGTGAAAACACTGACCGGCGGAAAGGGCGCACGGTGCTTCACTTTGTAGTTATTGGCATAGCTTGTCCACTTTTCCTGGATATTATGTGGTAATTTATTTATAGTGGGATTCACGCCAACTTCAACTGCTGAATCAAAGTAGGCTAGTATAGTGGAGTACCGCGGATCCCTTTTCGATCCCTTAATGTCGCAAAGAATATTCGAGAGATCATAGAGCTTTCTAGATTCCTACATTTAGTGTTAATGAAGAAAATACCACGGTTTTGAGATGTGTTGGTAATTTGATTATGGAGAGTCTAGTATACATATTGATAATATAACGTTCACGGTATGTATAAACAACAGTACATGCTTATCGTTCCAACAAAATTGCAAAAGCATTGAGACGAGATAGTATCTAATTCTCTCGACTGAGGCTCTAAAAACTACTAATTGCAATGTGCAAACTATATATAGCAAAGACAAATGTGGTTTATTGGCCTCCTGTGCATATATATATATGAAGATTCACTTCATGAATAAAAGGCATGGACACTTTTTCACTTCGTCTATGACGAGGGACGAATTTCAGGAAAATATGTTGTAAGAATATTTAGTAGCGATATCCACTGTGTTCCGTAGAATTCAAATTATTGTCATATAATGATGAAAACCCAGAGAAATTAACATTTTCGTGCACTGCACTCTGTGTTTTTGTCCATAAGTATGCGGTGCCCAGTCGACTAGGCTTGGTGTAGCTTTCATATTCACGAAGATGCAGATTACGGTACAGTTCTTTACTATGTTGCCATAGACTTTTAACAACTGATTCAACTCACCACAAACAGCACAGATATAGTAAGCGCATAATTCTTGAACGTGTAAGCATGATCTTTTAATTCGTTGTAATCTTGACACGTGTGGTTGAAGTCGACAGGACATCAACTGATTTCAGTATTGCATGTATAGTCTTAGTAGTATAGTCAAGATTGTTTTAAAGCTTACATTGTTAGCTTTTGACAAAAATTATAAATACATCCTTATAATGGTATTAAATTAAATACAGACAGCCTCTTATAACTATTATAATTCTAACACGATCATAGACTATGTGTTAAGTTTATGAAAGAGGACTATATTTTATAAATACTCAGCCTATCTTCTCTCAACATACATTAACACGCGCGAATGAATCACAGCATAAAGTATATAACGTCAGATTCATTGATGAAAATAAACTATTCTATATGACATCATCGTTATTGATGATACAATCAAAGTAAAATGTTAACAGACACGAATAGAAACAGAACTTCCAAATGTTTACTTTTTGAGTGAATGTAATTTAAAAAGATATATTTTAATATGTGGCTTTGTTTCTATGCATTGTACAGAAATTTTTGCTTGCTTTGATTTAATTAGCTCGCGTTTAAGCTCCTCCCAAAAGTTATTGCAGAATAATCCATACTAGTACCTTCTTTGTCTACGGAAAACTGGCCACGTGTCGTGTATAATGTGTCATTGTCAAACGTAGATTTATTATTGACGAATCAATATTTAACCAAATATTCTTTATATTATCTGATCGAGTCTTTATTACGCTAGTGAATTATGGAGTTTCGTTGCAACATATGCGTTTATTTGCGACATTTCAACCAAATGTTTTCGCATTATCTTGTGTACTCCAGATGATTTTGCGTATAACGAGTTAATTATGGGATATGTTAACATCATTTATTAAGACAAGCATTGCATATGTCACATCAAACATTTAAGTAAAATGGTATTTGATACTGTTCAGTGATTGTAACAACTGCAAAAGCAAAGTGCTGCTGGTGTCCATTACCGAGAAACATGTTTTAAAATGAGTTTATGCTGTATGGCTTTTCCTTGATGCTGGAAATAAATATGAGGGGCGTCATGAGAAAACCGGTCTTAATGCATGTGCGTAAAGTGTCGTCCAGGATTAGCCTGTGCAGTCCGCACAGGCTAATCCGGGACGGCATTTTCCGCTTTTATGGTATTTTCTGTCTTAAGGAAGTCCCTTCTAACCATAAATCCACTTTAGGCGGAAAGTGCCGTCCTGGATCAGCCTGTGCGCATGCATTAAGACCGGTTTTCTCACGACGCGCCACATATAATGCTTAAGTCCGCAGTCCATAGAATATAATCCAATGCATCTAAAATTCACATTAGTTCAAATGAACGTAACTGCCGTTTATTCGACTGAAAACTTTTTTTTTTACGAAAGGCCATTTATCATGTCTATGTTAGAAAACGCTTGGTACGAGCGGAATACACAGTGATGTACATGCTGGTTTACTCCAGAGGCATCACCAGCTATTGCAAAACGATAAAAAGTTACCAACACGTAATGATTATACCGATTTCAATACGTTTTATTTGTATTTTGATCGGTAAGATGTTCACTTGAAACGAGTTCTGCAAAGTTTTAATTTTATTACATAGTTATGGACTGCTGCTTCAATTTCAATAAAGACAACGGTATTCGTGTATTCAGAACTGGATTAAAATATTAACAATTCAAGAAGGGCCCGTATTCAGCAACCAAGTCTCAAGAATAAAGAGCAGGCTTAGACTCAACAACCAATCCCCGTGTGTTCGCAGATATGCTAGAATAAATGTCGCTTATCTCATTAACAAGTCGTTCTAAATAAAGAATGCAATTATTAGAGTTTGTGAATATAAAACAAAGCACCTAGTAAGATTCAAATAATCCGGCTTTTTGAAACAACAATTACAAGAATAGTGTTCATGCTTACATCATCAGTCTAAGAATGGTTGGTGAACGCAGGCCCGGTTTTCTGAACTTTCAGTATAAAATCATTGGATAACACTTCACAACAACATTGATTAAACATTCATTTGTGAACATGGGCTAACTAAAGAAAATGTTTGCGCCTGTCGACATTATCGGAAGAACGTCCTTAGCTCACCGTTTCTTCGATAGTGGTAATTCGGTTGTAGTAGTTACGATATAACGGTCAGACTGATATGTTCGGGTCTCGCTTTTCACAAACACGATCTTCACCGAAACACTGACGTTCTTTCGTCCTCCGCCGAACATATGGATACTATCGCGATGAATGACGTATTGTCCCGGAGTCACATTCCCTTCGGACGACGTTTGACCTGCTTTCTGGCTTAGAAATCGCCTGACCGGGTGGCAGTTTATACAAACGGCTTCCCTTTGCAAGCGCGCGGGATTCAAGGCGATTGCTCATCTCGTTTTGCCATTTATGTAAGATTTGCTTCTGAAATGTCTCGATCTCTTTGATTTCCTTGGCAACTAACGTCGTGTTGCCAATATTCTGATGAATTTTAAACAGACATTTCACGACGTCTCGAGGAATAAAGACTTGCCACCCTCCGCCAAGGTAACCTCTTTGGGCTCCAACATATCCTTCGTACATATGGATACCCTTGGGGACAATAAGCTCAACGGTGTTCTCCAACGTGTCCCATTGTTTTAATACAGCAGCGTCGTGCCGATAGCCCTCAATGCCTTCTCTTGGCTCGCTTGTCCAGTACTGACCCTCGGCTGTCGCGCCACCTCCATAAAACAGCAGCGTTGTGCCGATAGCCCTCATTGCCTTCTCTTGGCTCGATTGTCCAGTACTTACCCTCGGCTGTCGCGCCTCCTCCGTAAAGCCGATACAGCTTGATGTAGTCTTCATTTGTGGCTCGTCGTGAGAAAACCGGTTATAATGTATGCGCGTAAAGTGTCGTCCAGGATTAGCCGGTGAAGTCCGCTTTTATGGTATTTTCTGTTTAAAGAAAGTCTCTTCTAAACATAAATCCACCGTAAGCGGAAAGTGCCATCCCGGCTTAGCCTATGCGGACTGCACAGGCTAATCCGGAACGACACTTTACGCACATGCATTAAGACAGGTTTACCCACGACGCGTCACATTTGGAGTTGTTATATAATAACATCCTCCGGTAAAGTTATTGAAGTGTTCGCCGTGTCAAACGTTGAATGCACCATAGTCTACAGGGTTAACTTTTAAAAGTACGTTCGTCTTACCATGGTGGTTCCCACCGGATGCCACTTTCGTGCTTAAAGTATTTCTAAAACAAGAACAAAACATATAATAAACAGTGCAAAAAGACGCCAATCCAGGACAATGGGTTTTTTATACATTGTTTTTATTAAAGCTCTTTATTTGAAAATGTACATACCTGTTATTGTACATGTGCTGTCCCAGATAATTTGTAAATGTTTGTTATCAACTCCGCGCGACATTTGAATTGAAAAAAATATAGTAATGTTATGATCAACTATAATATCATTTAGAACATTGATTACATAACTACATAATTGTTCATTGGAAGAAGGAGGAAATTGTAGATATTAAAATTGGGCATATGTATTATATATAGATTTCTTAAGGGGACGATTTCTGTAAATGTTCACTGCAGCTGCTTTCCCTGATCGGTGATGACTTCGCCCGTCTTAGACTTCAAATGGGCTGTCTCGGAGCTTGTGGAACCGGTCGCCTTATTTGATCCCTTCGTACATGCCCCGGTGTCAACAGTTGTCAGTATATTGCTGCAGAGGTTCAGCCAGTAAGTTTTAGCGCAGTGGCGGGTGGTCTGCTGGGCAATGTTTCTGTTGGTCCTAAGGGCTTTGAGCGTACGATTTTTCGACGCCTTGTAAGCTAAGAGGGCTTTCTCTTTGCCTCAGTCACGGGTTCCATCTTCTCCCAATTGGCCTTATACCAGATGGCACTATTTCGCTCCTTCTTCCCGTTGGCTGCAATGGCCGCGTTGTACACAGCTTTTTGGAGGTGGGATCACTTTGAGTCGATGGTGGCATAGGATGCCTCCTATGTGAGAGCCTCTTGCAAGTTAATGACGTACTGCTGCGTCCTCTTGGGGTTTCTTGCACAGTAGGTTTGGATGCACGGACGACCCTTCTTCTTGGAGTGGTGAAGCTTCTTCAGGAGATCTCGAACCTTGCTAGCCAGTGATCCGTGTCGCAGTTGGCACTGTGGTAACTGCGTGTGAGGAGGACACTGGCAAGTTCCACACGTCTGATGATGACCAGGTCTAGATAGTGCCAGTGGCGAGAGCGTGGGTGTCTCCACGGCACTTGGTGGATATCCTTGCAATCTAAGAAGTTGTTGGTCACGCATTTACCATGGAGGCAGCACAATTCCAGCAGACGCTGCCCGTTTTATTTGATCTTTCCCCTTCCGTGGGGACCAAGACAGGTGGGCCAGGCCTCTTGGTCAACTCCCACCTTAGCGTTGCAGTCTCCATAGATCATAAAAATCGCTTAATATAGGGCCTCGTAGAACCGGTCTTTGTCTTCAGGGCTGGAGCATAGGGTTGGCGCGTACACGCTGAAAATGTAAGCTGGGCTAGCAGCTGTTGAGAGGCGGAGAGCAAGGATCCTCTGTGTGCCTGACGACGTGGTTCAATGAAGGTGACGAGCGTGTTCTTTACAGCAAAGCCAACGCCGTGTTGCCTAGGTCCCGTGCCAAAAGAATGTGTAGATGGCTTCCCTGCCAGCTAGACGTGCCTTCTGTAGGCAGGCAATGTCTACGTTCAGCCTGGAGAGTTCCCTGTCGATGACGGCAGTTCTGCGTGCGACATCAATTTGCTGCAGGTCAGCAGTAAGTCCGTGACACCTAGTCCTGACATTCCAGCTTCCAAATCGAAGAGTTATTTGATTCTTGTGTGGTGCAGAATTTGTGGCCCACTTGGCGAGAAGAATCTCTGGGCTCCAAGCACCCAGTGGAGCAGGCAGGCCATCGCGGGACAGTACCTTACTGGCTGGGGGGTGCCCTGCTTGAGGCGGGCGGTAGCTGTCCAGTGAAATATGATGATCTCTCCCACCGTCGGAAGTTACCCCTGGCACTTGTTTCTTACGCCAATCGGATGAGTTTATCACCGGGAACTCCTACTTCTCGTGTTTGGCCGGCATCTTGCGATGACGCTCGAGTGTCCTCTCCAGTGCAGCTACAAAACCTGGGCAGGGTGATATAGGAGACCAGCTGTTGCTTATGCAGCAGACCCCACCCACCCACTCTCCACACAGGTGGAAGATCCAAGGGAACGGCGAATGCCGATAAAGCTTGGCACCATTGGCGTCGCAGGAGTTGCCGGAAAGCTGCTGAAGACAGCAGCAGACCGCCTTAAGGGACTCCATCTCCTTTATGTCGGGGTCGACTCCCCTAGCCTTTCCAATAGATGGGTGTGGCCGGAGTTTTGGAATCGGAGTTTGCCTTGTCCTAATAGCTTATACAATACTGGACAATAGCACAACACAAAATGATGAAAACTGGGGTCACCGCCTTGGCCTAGTCAATGCAAAGCATTGCGGGTTTAAACCGGTTTAAACTCGCACGTAGCCCAAAATTAATTACAATACAACACTATAGATCGTCTTTCCTTCCTCAAACAATTCGTGACTGGAACATGCATCCTAACGAGGTACGAAACTCATTGTCATTAACAGATTGAAAAACAATGCCTGTAAAAGGTAGATCGCATAACATCGGAATCATTAGGATTATGATGCAGCTCGCTTAACTACGACCTTTATCGTCGTGACATTGTGTCATCTCAGTTTTACACATGTGACTGTGTGGAAGCCGCGACCCATTATCTAATACTCTGTCTAGCAAAACGCTTGAAATATTTACCTCCAAAATCGTCCATGTAACCCACGGCTTAACTCATCTATATGGTGACGAACGATTTTGCTTCGAAGACAATAACCATATGTTCTTAAAGGTCAAGATATGTATTAATGCAACAAATATATTCAGCCCTTGTAAAGCCGATCTGTAGGAGTAATCTATTTCGGGTGACCTCTCTGTGTAAAACAACTCATACTATGGCATTTTTAGCTCGACTTTTCGAAGAAAGGCAAGCTATTCTACTCGCCCTGGCGTAGGCGTTGACGTCGGTGTCCGGTCTATGTTATAGCTTTACGGTAAGATAGTTTCTTAGGAATGGCTTGAGGTATTTCCATCAAACTTGAACCATTTATTTCCCATATTAAAATGAACCTAGAGACCAAGTTTGGCATCTCTAGTTTGAAATTTTACATATGAACTATTTGGATAGTTTAAAGTTTTTTCGGAAAGCTAGTTTCTCAGGAATGACTTGAGGGATTTCATTCAAGCTTAAAACATTTATTTTCCATATTAAAATGAACCTATAGGCCAAGTTTGGTAATCTAGTTTAAAATTTTCAAAATTATGGCCTTTTTACATTTAGAAATTTTACATTTAAGCTATTTGGATAGGTTAAAGTTTTTCGGTAAGCTAGTTTCTCAGGAATAGCTTGAGCGAGTTCCCTCAAACTAAAAACACTTATTTCCTGTATTAAAATGAACTCATAGACCAATTTTGATAAATCTAGTTTGAAATTTGTCAAAATTATGAGCCTTTTTACGCTTAGAAATTTTACATTCCCGTGGGTGGTGTGGTGGCGTCAACTTTTGATTTCCACTTTCTAACTAAAAATGAAACTTCATACATATATAACCTACAGTAATACTTTACTTGGGATTGCATTTGGGGTGGGGTGGGTGGGGTCAAGGTCAATGTTACTGTTACGAAAAATAGAAAACAGTCTCTGATCAATTACTCGAGAACAAATTGAAATATTATAAATAATGAAAAAATACTTAATTTATAGATACCATATAGCTAGACATCGGATGATATTGCATATGGGGTGGGTGGGGTAAATGTCACTGTTTGAAAAATAGAAAAATGCTTTCCACTGAGTAACTCAAGAACGAAATTAACTTTTTTTTTATTTGCCCCATCTATCCAAACAGTTTGTTTGTAAAACAATGACAGTAACTCTTACAAGAACTAGAAAATTCGAGCGTGCTGTCCTTCGTCAGCTCTTGTTCTATTCTGTGTTGTTTTATTTAGAGCAACATTTTCAAGTATTTGTTTCAACATATCTTCAGAAATCATTATGATCTACATCAAAAATAATAACTTAAATATTTTCCTGTTATCATAATCTTGTGCACTTTTATTGACATAATATACATGAATATACATAATATACATTGATAAGTGTTTTAAAAATAATTGCGTTTTGTCTTCCATGCTAATTCTAATTTCTGCATGTTATATCCTGTATCATTTTACTGGTGAACAATTAGTATAAGCGTTACTAACACTTGTTTTCTAATTCAGTTTTTTTATGTATAATATATAATGACGTATAATATGCTCTATTGTCTACATAAATTCTGATTCCAACATATCAAGTGACATACCTGCCATTAAACTTTAAACTGAAAATAAATGTGTGTTAAATATATTTGATACAGTGCCATTAGACCTCCACATGAAAAAAGATATAGCAAAACCCAACTAAATAACTAGGCCAATATAACGTCAGCATTTTATTTTCCAAGATCAGATTACAAATCCAAGTTTAAAGAAACAGAAAGTATCACTTTCAAATAGTCCTTCACACATCCGTTTTTTGCTTTTTGCTGGAACATTTTTCCATCTTCCGTGTCTTTGCCACAGTCTGCCTTTGTTTTGAAAGATTCATTAACAGTAGTATAACTTACAGTTTGACACTAAGAAATTAAATTGTAACAGGTATTCTTTTTACAAAAATGAACAGGTCCGAAAACATAATTTGTAGAGAATTGCATTTATCTGCAGCATACAAATATCGCTTAAATAATATAACAGGACATGTTACGGTATAAGTTCTAACAATAAAAATTGTATTACTTTCTATTTAAACATAACTTTTAATTGTGTACAATAATCTGTCAATGTAAATCTACAAATAGTAATCTTTGAAATGCTAACAGCTCACTTATACTAAAATCCAGCAAAAGACACAAAAAATATAGTAACATCTCTACGATCACCCAATACACAATTGTTCTCAGATAAAAATTGTACATAAACTATTTTATAAATATCAGGAAAAATAATACCTTTCATCTTTACTGGCTAGGTAACTTTACCAGATCATCCAGACAAACATACTTTAAGCCATTAATGAGAACATGGGTTATTCTCCTTAATACAAGTATGAGCCCATTTTATTGCATAAAAATTGTGCTAAGCTATACTTTTTTAGGCGTAAAAATATGTTTCTTTCACATTACATGAGCAAGGTAGGTAGTGAGGTTTTCTTCAGTAAATAGTTAGCTTGAAGAGTCTTAAACTGAATGAATATTCAAAATCTATTATCCTTAAACATTGTTTTGAAGTAGATGTTAATCGCTCAATTGCTTGATACAATAAATTCAAACATTAAATGTTTTATAATTGTATGTGCGTTGATGATTTTAATTTGCATATTCAAAATGACTGTGACACTATAGCACAGTTCAATAAGTCTTTAGATGCCCTTGGATTGGTGCAACACATGAATTTTCCGACCCACATCCATGACCATAGTATTGACCTTGTGATGTCTAAAGTCACAAATGGCATAGACATAGTTTCATGTGAACCAGGTCCTTTCTTGTCAGACCACTGTCCTGTTAAAGTAATGTAAGAAACGAAAATATTGTCTGCAAGTCTGTCGTATTCCGGAACACCAAAGATATGGACGATACTGAGTTTGGAAATGATCTTGCTGAGATATCAATTTTGTAGTGAATCTGTTAAACGATTTGGAGATGAAATCCAAAGACTTCAGTGAGATTCAGTGAATATATTTATTCCATGAAAAAATATGGAGAAAATATCGCCAACTCAGGCACTACGACATTTTCAAGACCGCACTGAATCATTATCACTATGCTCTAAAACGTGAGAAAAAAAGTATTACCTCGAAGCCAGACAGTACTCGATTTGAAAGGAGATACCAACAAGCTCTGGAAGTTTGTGAATGATTTAATCGGAAGCACGCCTGAAAACCCTATGCCAACTATGGAGGACGGAAGTAGCCCTGCTGACCATTTTATGGATAAAATTGAACAAATACAAGAGTCTCTAAAAGATTTTGATAACTTTAACACAGCTGTAAAAGATTTGCCAGACTTGGAAACTTTTGAAGTACTTAACGATGATGGAATTATAAAGCTTATTTGTAATAACAAACAAAGCACTGGGCATGTTGTCGACAAAAGTGCTATAGTCATTTCTTAATGAGCTATTGCCTTAAATTACCAGGCTAGTGAACGTATTTGTCGGCACTTTATACACTGATTAAACACGTAAATGATTATAACCTACTTCCAAAGAACCAATGAACTTAAAAGACAGTTCCACTCGTGCGAGCCTGCTTTACTTAGGCTAGTGAATGATGACTTTATGGGATGGAACATCAAGAGGTTATAGCAGTTATACCAATGTGGCGCGTCGTGAGAAAACCGGTCTTAATGCATGTGCGTAAAGTGTCGTCCCGGAGCAGCCTGTGCAGTCTAAAGAAACAGTATGGTGTCTGCATTTGGATGGATAGATTCATACTTTCGTCAACGTAGCTGTTTTTTTGCGGGTAAATGAAACTTTGTGAGTTCTCCGTGATCTCAAATGTAGTGTTCTGCAGGGAAGTTGTTTGGGTCCCTGGATCTATCTGACCTAAGCGGGAACATTGTTTGACATTGTGCCTCCATCCTTTTCTGTCTTTGGATTTGCGGACGACCACACGGCGAATAGACGCTTCCAACCAACGACAATCGCAGAAAAGATTGCAATTCTGGAACGTAAAGAATGTGCTCTTGGTATCAATCATTGAAAAAAAAAAAATTAACTAACAATGAATGCATTTTCATTCACTTTCTTGACGACAATCTAAGTTTCAAAAAGCATGTTAAAAGAAACTATTTTAAAATCAGGAGCATCTGTAAATTAATGACTAAAGAAGAGCCTTAGATCTTAGTTCTGTCATAAGTGATTTCTTACTCACTTTTTGTATAGTATAATTGTACTGTAAAAGTATTTTTTTTTCACTTTAAATGTTTTATTGTGCTAGTGTGATAGGGCAAAAATGTGTCGAAGTTATAGAGCTGCACAAAATAACTCGTTCGCGTAACATGCCTGGTAAATATTAAGAGTGTTGTAGTGTTTGCTTGTTATACCATAAGTGTCTTGTAGTAGTAATATCTTGCTCATTTAATATGTTTTAGTACCCGTTTTGGAGAAAAATGTTGTGTTGTACACATTAATTGTGATGTAGTGGTAGTTTTGTGAACAACATATTTGCTGCATTGTTAGATGTGTAAATAACAAGCGTGTTGTATTATATGTGTTTTACACAATTAATTGTTTTGTAGTGTTAGTTTTGTATACTTTTAAGTGTGTTTTAATGCTTCTTTTGCAAACACTTAAAGTGCTAGTTTTGTACAATTCGTGTGTTGTAGTGGTAATTTTGTACCAAATAATTGTGTTATATTCAGTTTAGTGTACAGTACAAATATGTCGTGCTAGTTTTATACATGCAATATAGGTGTAGTAGTGCTAGTTTTGTATACAATTAGCGAGTGGTAGTGGTCATTTCTACAAGGTGATTGGGTTGTATTGCTTACTTTGTAGGAAGTAAGTGTATTGTAGTGCTAGTTTTGTATACGATTAGCGAGTGGTAGTGGTCATTTCTACAAGGTGATTGGGTTGTATTGCTTACTTTGTAGGAAGTAAGTGTATTGTAGTGCTAGTTTTGTATACAATTAGCGAGTGGTAGTGGTCATTTTCTACAAGGTGATTGTGTTGTATTGCTTACTTTGTAGGAAGTAAGTGTATTGTAGTGCTAGTTTTGTATACGATTAGCGAGTGGTAGTGGTCATTTTCTACAAGGTGATTGTGTTGTATTGCTTACTTTGTAGGAAGTAAGTGTATTGTAGTGCTAGTTTTGTATACGATTAGCGAGTGGTAGTGGTCATTTCTACAAGGTGATTGTGTTGTATTGCTTACTTTGTAGGAAGTAAGTGTATTGTAGTGCTAGTTTTGTATACGATTAGCGAGTGGTAGTGGTCATTTTCTACAAGGTGATTGTGTTGTATTGCTTACTTTGTAGGAAGTAAGTGTATTGTAGTGCTAGTTTTGTATACAATTAGCGAGTGGTAGTGGTCATTTTCTACAAGGTGATTGTGTTGTATTGCTTACTTTGTAGGAAGTAAGTGTATTGTAGTGCTAGTTTTGTATACGATTAGCGAGTGGTAGTGGTCATTTTCTCCAAGGTGATTGTGTTGTATTGCTTACTTTGTAGGAAGTAAGTGCATTGTAGTGCTAGTTTTGTATACGATTAGCGAGTGGTAGTGGTCATTTTCTACAAGGTGATTGTGTTGTATTGCTTACTTTGTAGGAAGTAAGTGTAAGGTAGTGCTAGTTTTGTATACGATTAGCGAGTGGTAGTGGTCATTTTCTACAAGGTGATTGTGTTGTATTGCTTACTTTGTAGGAAGTAAGTGTAAGGTAGTGCTAGTTTTGTATACGATTAGCGAGTGGTAGTGGTCATTTTCTACAAGGTGATTGTGTTGTATTGCTTACTTTGTAGGAAGTAAGTGCATTGTAGTGCTAGTTTTGTATACGATTAGCGAGTGGTAGTGGTCATTTTCTACAAGGTGATTGTGTTGTATTGCTTACTTTGTAGGAAGTAAGTGTATTGTAGTGCTAGTTTTGTATATGATTAGCGAGTGGTAGTGGTCATTTTCTACAAGGTGATTGTGTTGTATTGCTTACTTTGTAGGAAGTAAGTGTATTGTAGTGCTAGTTTTGTATACGATTAGCGAGTGGTAGTGGTCATTTTCTACAAGGTGATTGTGTTGTATTGCTTACTTTGTAGGAAGTAAGTGTAAGGTAGTGCTAGTTTTGTATACGATTAGCGAGTGGTAGTGGTCATTTTCTACAAGGTGATTGTGTTGTATTGCTTACTTTGTAGGAAGTAAGTGTATTGTAGTGCTAGTTTTGTATACGATTAGCGAGTGGTAGTGGTCATTTTCTACAAGGTGATTGTGTTGTATTGCTTACTTTGTAGGAAGTAAGTGTAAGGTAGTGCTAGTTTTGTATACGATTAGCGAGTGGTAGTGGTCATTTTCTACAAGGTGATTGTGTTGTATTGCTTACTTTGTAGGAAGTAAGTGTAAGGTAGTGCTAGTTTTGTATATGATTAGCGAGTGGTAGTGGTCATTTTCTACAAGGTGATTGTGTTGTATTGCTTACTTTGTAGGAAGTAAGTGTAAGGTAGTGCTAGTTTTGTATATGATTAGCGAGTGGTAGTGGTCATTTTCTACAAGGTGATTGTGTTGTATTGCTTACTTTGTAGGAAGTAAGTGTATTGTAGTGCTAGTTTTGTATACGATTAGCGAGTGGTAGTGGTCATTTTCTACAAGGTGATTGTGTTGTATTGCTTACTTTGTAGGAAGTAAGTGTAAGGTAGTGCTAGTTTTGTATATGATTAGCGAGTGGTAGTGGTCATTTTCTACAAGGTGATTGTGTTGTATTGCTTACTTTGTAGGAAGTAAGTGTAAGGTAGTGCTAGTTTTGTATACGATTAGCGAGTGGTAGTGGTCATTTTCTACAAGGTGATTGTGTTGTATTGCTTACTTTGTAGGAAGTAAGTGTATTGTAGTGCTAGTTTTGTATACGATTAGCGAGTGGTAGTGGTCATTTTCTACAAGGTGATTGTGTTGTATTGCTTACTTTGTAGGAAGTAAGTGTAAGGTAGTGCTAGTTTTGTATACGATTAGCGAGTGGTAGTGGTCATTTTCTACAAGGTGATTGTGTTGTATTGCTTACTTTGTAGGAAGTAAGTGTATGGTAGTGCTAGTTTTGTATACAATTAGCGAGTGGTAGTGGTCATTTTCTACAAGGTGATTGTGTTGTATTGCTTACTTTGTAGGAAGTAAGTGTATTGTAGTGCTAGTTTTGTATACGATTAGCGAGTGGTAGTGGTCATTTTCTACAAGGTGATTGTGTTGTATTGCTTACTTTGTAGGAAGTAAGTGCATTGTAGTGCTAGTTTTGTATACGATTAGCGAGTGGTAGTGGTCATTTTCTACAAGGTGATTGTGTTGTATTGCTTACTTTGTAGGAAGTAAGTGCATTGTAGTGCTAGTTTTGTATACGATTAGCGAGTGGTAGTGGTCATTTTCTCCAAGGTGATTGTGTTGTATTGCTTACTTTGTAGGAAGTAAGTGCATTGTAGTGCTAGTTTTGTATACGATTAGCGAGTGGTAGTGGTCATTTTCTACAAGGTGATTGTGTTGTATTGCTTACTTTGTAGGAGGTAAGTGTAAGGTAGTGCTAGTTTTGTATATGATTAGCGAGTGGTAGTGGTCATTTTCTACAAGGTGATTGTGTTGTATTGCTTACTTTGTAGGAAGTAAGTGTATTGTAGTGCTAGTTTTGTATACGATTAGCGAGTGGTAGTGGTCATTTTCTACAAGGTGATTGTGTTGTATTGCTTACTTTGTAGGAAGTAAGTGTAAGGTAGTGCTAGTTTTGTATATGATTAGCGAGTGGTAGTGGTCATTTTCTACAAGGTGATTGTGTTGTATTGCTTACTTTGTAGGAAGTAAGTGCATTGTAGTGCTAGTTTTGTATACGATTAGCGAGTGGTAGTGGTCATTTTCTACAAGGTGATTGTGTTGTATTGCTTACTTTGTAGGAAGTAAGTGTATGGTAGTGCTAGTTTTGTATACGATTAGCGAGTGGTAGTGGTCATTTTCTACAAGGTGATTGTGTTGTATTGCTTACTTTGTAGGAAGTAAGTGCATTGTAGTGCTAGTTTTGTATACGATTAGCGAGTGGTAGTGGTCATTTTCTACAAGGTGATTGTGTTGTATTGCTTACTTTGTAGGAAGTAAGTGTATGGTAGTGCTAGTTTTGTATACGATTAGCGAGTGGTAGTGGTCATTTTCTACAAGGTGATTGTGTTGTATTGCTTACTTTGTAGGAAGTAAGTGTATGGTAGTGCTAGTTCCGTACTTAATAAGTGTATTGTACTGCTAGCTGTGCCAGAGAAGTGTATGATAGATATAGTCTTGCACAAAATTAGTGGTAGCATTGTCTGGCTGGTACATAAAAAGTGTGTTGTAGAGTTTTTTTGTTCACGATAAGTTTGTTCTAGTGCTTGTATCCAGGGATGTGCCTAATAATTTTCAAAAAAAAAATTCAATAACATTGAAAAATGGCTAATAAAATTAAATAAAATAAAATAACATGCCTTTTTAGAAAGTAAGTAATTAATTACAATTATCTTACAAAAGAGTAATTAACTATAATTAATTATTTTATCTTTGTGTGAACATACCATTCAAAACATTTGCCTCATAAGTTTCATTTATTTATTTACCAAAAACATAAATTAATTAACTTATCGGTATTATTTATTATTGTATTCATTTTTAAACATACAATTCAAAGCATTTGCAACAAAAAGTTTATTTATTCAGCAAAAACGTAAATTCATTCATTTATCAGCTAGCAATAAGCATATTGAGTTTCGTTAACAAACACGTGTTGAGTGATTAACGTATCCACCAAGTGTTTCTCTAACCAGGACTGAACAGGTACTAACCTCTAATACCGCTTTGTTAATTTAACAACTCCTGTCAAATATCAACTGTTATTGTATACTTATTTATATCCTCCAATTAGCTGTCGTCATTTGTGCCACGTGTACGTACAATATTTTACCATATAAGACGCACGTGCGTACAATATTATCCGTATTGGACGGTCCGAGGTTAAAAATACAATAAAATCATCGAGTACACCGAATGAGAACGAATTATGAAACTTTAAGTTTTACCTCAATGCTGACTTCGATCTGCTGATTCTAAAACGTCTTATAAAATCCAGCAACAATCATTTCAAACCTTTTCATAGATCCGCGAAGCATTATTGTTTCTTGTTAACCGTGCTAATACATTCACAGGATTCGTTTTCGAATCGCCCAGTCTGGTCAGAGCGTATGCTTTGTGCAAACGTTAAAGTCTCCAGACATATTCCGATTATAAATACCACCTTCCAAAATAATTGTATAATTCAACTGTTTGTAACGCTATGCATACACAAATAAAGTCTACAAGTTGCATCATGCAACAAAATAATCCTGGAGTCCAGTTAGAGTTGGTTCCGTCGTAACTATCCATTTTGTTGGCATCGTTATTCTCGTTCTGCATATCGGTGAAACACATTCAATCAACTTAATACTATTTCATATGGCAGCATGCATCCGTGTGTAATACGGATTTAAACTAACGCGCTGCAGACATTTTTAATTGACCACACAACAATTTAAACATGACACATGTAAATACAGCATCTTCACACTCAATGTTTACACTGGGTACAATCGAGGCCGCTTTCTGAGAAATATATATCATATCTGAAGTACCGAATGTTGTTTTAGCAATACCAACTGAAACTCCGACTAGTCTGAGGAAACCGCCAGTTGCCATAAACCTCAGAAACACCATTATTTGCACAATGGGCTGAATGGTTTCTATTCGGTTGCGTCTTCGAATGAGGTTTTCTTGAAGCTGTAACGCGTCAACGTTTTCTAAAGCACGTTTTGTAAAACGGAAACGATGCACAAAATCAACGTCATCATACTCATTAAGAGGGTTCAGTCTAAGCCGAACTATTCGGTTTCGACGTTCTTCTTCTTCCTCAAAGTCATCGTCCCTACGCAGGTGAATATAGTTCAACACGTAACATGTCCATATTGCAAATACAACGCCCTCAATCCTAGTCGGTACCAGGATTCATCAAGCTCGCATTAAACCCTAATAACTGGAAAGCATAACCGTGACAAAATCGTAAAAATACCCGTTTAAACAATCCAGGCTTGAAAAACCGTTAGCTGTAAAAATCAGTCTACTAAACAAGCTAGGATTATTATCGCTATAAATAATCGATATCCTCGGATAATAATTTAGAGGTTTACAAATACCGGACAATAATTATGCCCGTTTCAGCATTGTGCTGGTTAGGTAAAACGGTAAACATAAATAAGTTTATAATGTAATCGTTCTCTCTTAAAACAGTCGGTGATTTTCCAGTTTTGTTGTAGCGGTATTCCATTGTTGTTGTGAGTACGTGTATGTATATAACATTGCAATCGAGTTAAAAAATAATTTTCGATTTTGAGTTGTTTATCTGTAAATTAACAAACGATTTTAAGTTCTGGTGCGTAGGTATTAAATCACGAGGGCGTATACACGCATCAGAACGAAAAAGCGTTCTTTATTTACAGATAAAACACGATGATGCGAAAATCATTTTGGTTCTAACATGATCCGACTGTCTACTCTGCAATTACAATGCGAACTATAATTTACCATTACGGAACTACTTTTTGAAAATTTACTTTAAGTAACAACTGAAATTTTCTTCTTTGTCTATAGAAAACTATGCTCGTGTCATGTAAGAATTACCAAAATAAAAGATAATTTAGAAAATATCGATTGATGCGTCAAAGCATTTCGTTCTGGTCACATGCAACTCTCGTCTGCTAAAATTGTCGGTGCACATCTGCTCCTTGACACATATCCCACATTTGGAATATTAACATCGTTTCAGGAACTAGAAGTATTTGAACCGAAAGCATGTGATTCCAATGCACCGTCCTTTTGGTCAGGCATTTTGTCTATGACAGTTCCTGTAGCATCAAGATAGAGGCGATCGTGGTATAACAGTTTGTCAGTTAAACGTATGATTTCATGCACCATCATTATCGGCGCTGCTATTCTTGGACCCCCCCCCCCCCCCCTATCGAAGATGGTGCGGTATATTCGATTATAAATGTCGGTCGGTTGTCAGTCGGTCGGTCTGTAGTCCACTATCGTTTCCGCTCTAGTTTTCATCCTATCCTAACCAAACTTCATGACATTGTTTGTGGCGATAATATCTGGGCCAAATTCGATAATCAGCCAAATCGCCCCATGAATTGTTGAGTTACCGACCCTTGAGTATACACTCTCTATGTACAACAGTTTTCTTCAAATTGTCGCCAAACTTGATATTTTAAAGATTGCTTTTGACCTAGAGGGGGCGTAATTGTTTTACAAACAGCTCTTGTTTAAATTTCCATCAGCAAGCCACCGGCAGATGACTTTTGTTCAAGTATTTTCTGCTGGTCCTTTCGTTTTCAGTGTTTCTTTCGTTGTATTCTCGCATCGAGTCGCTGCTGTTTTGCATTTCTTGGATGATTTAATTTTCCTGTTACTCACCTTTACTGATTTCCCATGTTTGAGCTCTTAATAATACGGGCATAGCAATTATATTAAGTACTTTTGTCGAACTTAAACTGCTTTGCCATTGAAAATCTTACTGTTGTTTTGGCTATCTTGCTTCCTGATATGTTTTTTTCCATGGAAAGTTTATTATCTATCCGAATGAATACTTTAAGCCATGGAAATATTACATCATGGGAACGACTTGTATGGCATAATCTTCTCGACTCCATCTCAACCACAACTTGTCCATGCACACGTTTTCCAAACTGTCAATTTCAGCTAGCACTCATTAACCGAAATTGAACATTACATTTAATGTTTTGTTACAACTCATAGGGCCGCACGCACTACAAGTAAATAGCCTAACTTAAGCTCGAAAATGTCACACTTCATAACATTCAACATTGTGCAAAAGTAATAAGTTTTTTTAGTGCTGCGTTCTGTCATACATAAATGGTCACTTAAACTTGGAATGGGATATTCACGTCCTGGACCAAGATTAGTACTATAAGACCGTGACAAATTCTCACAACGGATGTCCCTATAGCACTTTTATAAGGTTAATTCAATTTGATATGATGCCCACACTGCATCTGTATTTCCAGTACCTTTCGATTCCTCGAACATACGTTTCAACTTTATTATTAGATATTGACCAATCGTTCGTATTTTCTCAATAACATATTGTTCACCTGGAAAAAGGTAATACCAAAGCATAGTTCTCCATAATATTTACCATGTGTGCTGCGTTAACAAATTCCTCAGAACAAATGCTTTGCGTAAATGTAGGCACCATTATACATCAAATTCTAAACGACAAATTGTTTGACAGTTGTTCGAAATTATTCAACACTTCTAAGTTGTACATCATTGTGTCGTTGACTATTTGCGTACGGCGTTTTGGATGACAAATCCCGTTTACGTGCATAATTGCTGCAGACATTGTGTGTAGACATATGTTAGTAAAATGATGAGGTGTGTCCTCGTACAACTGCATTTATTGTGTCCACCATTTCCCTCATAGTCTCGTGTTCCGTCGTTGTTTTACCGGGTTGCGTACCGTCGTTGTCCCCCATGGCTCTGTTCGGTTGTTGTGTCGCTTGACCGAGTTTTGTCGTTGTGTCACTTGATTGTGTTCCGCCGTTGTGTCACCTGGCTGTGTTCAGTCGTTGTGCCACTTGGTTGTGTTACCTCTTTTGTGTCGCTTGGCTGTTATCCGTCGTTTTGTCACCTGGTTGGGTACCGTCCTTGTGTCGCTTGGTTGTGTTCCGTCTTTGTGTCGCCTGGTTGTGTTCCGTCGTTGTTTCGCCTGGTTGTGTTCCGTCGTTGTGTCGTTTGGTTGTGTTCCGTCGTTGTGTGGCTTGGCTGTGCTCCGCCGTTGTGTCGTTTGGTTGTGTTCCGTCGATGTGTCGCTTGGTTATGTGCCGTCGTTGTGTCGCATGACTGTGTTTCGTCGTTGTGTCGCTTGGCTGTGTTATGTCGTTGTGTCGTTTGGTTGTGTTTCGTCGTTATGTCGCTTTGTTGTGTTCCGTAGTTGTGTCGCTTGTTTTTGTTCCGTCGATGTTTTGCTTGGTTGTGTTCCGTCGTTTTGTCGCTTGGTTGTGTTCGGTCGTTGTGTCGCTTAGTTGTGTTCCGTCGTTTTGTCGCTTGGTTGTGTTCCGCCGTTGTGTCATTTGACTGTGTTCCGTCGTTGTGTCGCTTGGTTGTGTTCCGTCGTTGTGTCGTTTGGTTTTGTTCCGTCGTATTGTCGCTTAGATGTCTTCCGTCGTTGCGTCGCTTGGTTGTGTTCCGCCGTTGTGTAGTCTGGTTGTGCATCGTCGTTGTGTCGCCTGGTTGTGTTCCGTCGTTGTTTAGTTGTGTTCCGTCGTTTTGTTGTCTGGTTGTGTACCGTCGTTGTGTTGTCTGGTTGTGCTCCGTCGTTGTGTAGTCTGGTTGTGTACCGTCGTTGTGTCGGCTGGTTGTATTCCGTTGTTGTGTCAGCTGGTTGTGTTCCGTCGTTGTGTAGTCTGGTTGTGTTCCGTCGTTATTTCGGCTAGTTGTGTTCCGTCATTGTGTAGTCTGGTTGTCTACCGACGTGGTGTCATCGGGCTGCGGTGTCGCCTGGTTTAAACAGCGGCTTGAGTGGCATTTTGTCTGTCGTTTAATTGAACACGTTTGTGTTACCTGATTAAATTGCATTATTATGTCACGTTGTAGTTTTGCCGGAAGTCTGATAAACATTTATCTACCCAGATTCGTAATGTCGTTACACGAGTGCTTATTGTATAATTGTACACCAGGACAATTGCGTATAACGAAGATATGAAACGAACTTAACGAAAATAATTGATTCTAATCATTCAAATTCATAAAAACAACATCATGAACAAAAAAATTATTATTAAACAAACTTTATTATTACCGGTTGTTAATGCAATATGATTATCGGTTACAGTATTACTTCGGTTTAAAGAGTTTGGCTTAAACATGCAGTGTGTGTGTTGTCAAGATTTTCTAGAGCAGATGATAAATAATTCAATCTTGACATTTGTTACTGCAAAATTGTTATACATTCTGTCTGTATTTCTGTCTGTCTGATGTCCATGCAATTTCTGGGGAGGTTGGGAAAATGACCAATAAACATATACTTAGATGTTTGATGGTGATCCGGATCAGTGCCGATAGAGGGATTCTTAATTATTATGAAATAGGGCAAAGGAGGTAAGCCATCACTGAAAAATTCAATTGTTAAGCAGAGTTACCTATCTTGGCGGATGGCTGTGCTTGCTCCGAGTGCTGTCTAAAACGACACGTCATAATTATTTGACGGGAGGCTATTTATTTAACAACAACAACAACAACATTAATGATACTAACAACAATAATAATAAAAATAATAATGATAATACTACTGCTACTACTACTAATAATAATAATAATGAAAATAATAATAACAATATTAATTAAAAAAAAAAATAATAATAATAATTACTTAATTCGTATGAAGATATCACATTAAGAAACACTATTTATTTTTTACAGTGTGGTCTTCAAACAAATGTAATTAATAAAATTATGCATAATAAAAGCTTACAAACTATTAAACAACAATAATAAAATAAAAACTAATTCTTAAGTTCACAGAACACCGGAGCCGGAATTCACAAGGAAAATAATTAAACTTGAGTTGTAAACTTCAGATCAAATTTTCATTGTCAACTACAGTGATTTCTGTTAACAAAAGGCTACAAAAAGTAGTATATGTCCGATTGGACCTGCCCGCCTAAGCATGACTCTTGAACGTGTTTATTGCAAAACATTCGAGGTGGCAGTGCTGTGATAGATATGGTGTCCGCCGTGCGATAGGTAGGTCGTGAGTTCGAGTCCTCCTACGAATGGTCTTTCTCAACCGACACTAAGTACTGGTTCTGTCCAGGGACGGGATTTCAATCAGTATCTGACTTTCGAAACAATCAAGCTTAAATAAATAGGTTTTAATTAATTGAAAAACAATCAGAAAGACTCCACCAGTCAAATGAAGCCTATGTGTTTCCCTATAAGCAAATATCATTTGGAGAAAAAGTGCCAATTTTACGATTTCGGTTGATTTTCAATGCTACTTGTATATTAAATCCAAATTATTGCTGAATGTTTTATATGCTATTAAATGTCAGTATTCGTGGTGATTACTTATATGCTGTGATTACTTTAAGTGCGGTTTTATTCCTAACGTGTACTTCACGCTACTGTATGAAAATAACTAAATGTTTACTTTGTAATCGTAAAGATTGATTTATTCTAATTAGACAATAATATACGGCAGAGCTGGGCCGGGCATCTATAATCGGCCCGCTGCCGATATAACGGCCCAAGGGCCTTTGGCGCGAGGGCCGTTATACGGCTAGGGCCGATTAAAGACGCCCGGCCCAGCTCTGCCGTATATTATCGTTTATAATACATATTATCTTGTCACAAGAAAAGAATCCTGTTACTTTCGTTATTACAAAAAAATGTAAACAAAAACACCAAACAAACTTGCCGCCCTTTTATTTAACATTCAACTAATTACGCAATACGTGACGCTCTTCTTACGAATGACGTAAATTATAAACAGAAAAACAGTGACGAAACAAACCAGTTTTTGCTGGACTCTCAGATTTGTTGTGACAACGATTATTTCGTGTGTGCTTTTATTTTTAGTAAAATACATTACAATTAGTTTAGTAAATCGTTCATGAACGTGTAGCGGGGTCTGGTTATCGAAGAATCGAGCTAGTCAGGTTCTTTACAATTTTATTGTATATATATTATAGATGGCCTGAAATAGTACATACATCATATTATATATATGACCAATAATTATGTAACAATATATCAGAACAAAACAAAATACAATTACGAATACAATAGTACGAAATAAAACCAGTAATAATACAATTACAAATTTATAATAATTCAACAATACATTAATATTAAAATGACTCACCAGGAACCCAGTATATTCTTCTATAAAGATGTTAAATTAATAATGCATACAGCATAAACTATATATTCAAATATTCCTATATAGCTCTGATAAAGTTATATTATGACTTTATCTTCCAAAAGCCAAGAGTGTTCTGATACAAAATAACCAATGAATTAGGCCAATGGACAATCAATCAATTTGTGTTCAAAATAAAAAGCATGTAAAAAACAGTTCACACATACAAATTCTTTCATGCTGACCATCTCTCATACACTAATTGGACAATTGCTAGAGACTAATATTAAGGGATTACATTCAGTATAGCAAAATTGAATACCCTGCTAAACACTCCCTCTGTCGGAAAAAATGGCTCCTGACATTTTATAAATGCCAAATATATAACAATAATACTCGATATTACGGAGAAACAAGAAATGTCTTTAAAAAAGACAATCGGCGTAGAAATGAATATTGTGATGTCATTTATTTTCCCTAAATATCATACAAGTGGACAAAGCTGTGACTTCACGGACCCCATATTTTTCGTTCCCTACTAAGGAGATTTCTCGGATCCCGGATGTTTCGGTCCTACTAAGGAGACTTCTCAGACACTACATTTTTCGGACACTATAAGAAAACGCATCGGCCCCCAAAATTAATTAGAGATAAACTCAATAATTATTAATATCTGTACCATGAATAAACCGATAATACACCGCCCCATGTTTTCACCAGTGATACATGAATAAGCTAAATACTAGTAATTTATGTAAACATAATTGATATATGAATTTGTCAGGCAAATTAAAAAAATTAACATTGTCAGAAAATAATAGCGGGAATTAATGAGCAGTAAGTTTATGATTTCCCCATTTATTGATGCTTATGTATTAACACAGCTTTACCGCGCGCTATTTTCAGAATGATTCTCCGCTGGAGTTGTACTCGCTAGAATTAATTCACGGGGACGACAGTCGGTTACAGCGTACAATAATATTTTTACACATTGATAAAATAATAGGAAATATAAGCTCAATCAAATTTGCAAGTATCTAGGTCAAAAGTGATCTTAGACAGCTACGCCGAAAAAAAATGCACGTAATTTACTGCAACAAGTTGATTCCCGCAGTACACTTTCCACTTGAGGAGTGTAAAGTTCTCCAGACAGTGTGGGAGAAGTTACTCAGCTGTGACCTTACTAGGAATGAATCAGCTGATCTACTGACCTAGATACTGACCAGCTGTAGGAAACAATAGTAGACTAAAAACACATTGGCTGGAAAATTGTAAACATGCATGTAATGAAAATAAAAATTAACATTGCCCAGGCTTGCATTTAATTAAACAATTAAGATATGTTTAATATTAACCTGGAAATGCAATATTAAGTTAAAAACACACTAAGATAATATAAAATATCTGTGATAGATTCACTAGACATGGACTTGTTATAATCTTATCTTCATCTGTACAAAAGTGTATAATAATGAATTTACACATAATAAAAGTGAACTTCCTTTTTAAATTCATTATTTATTAAAGCCATTAGCATAAATGGGCATAACCCAATGTCCATATCTATCTGGAGGTTTTCTGTCTCTTTGGGGCCGGCCAAAAGCTCTGATTGTAATGTTGGCTGTGGTATAGCCTGAAATGAAGGATGTGGTGTAGCCTGAGATGTAGGCTGTGGTGTAGCCTGAGATGTAGGCTGTGGTGTAGCATGAGATGTAGGATGTGGTGTATCCTTAGAAGTAGGATGTGGTATAGCCTGAGATGTAGGGTGTGGTGTAGCCCGAGATGTAGGATGTGGTGTAGCCCGAGATGTAGGATGTGGTGTAGCCTGAGATGTAGGATGTGGTGTAGCATGAGATGTAGGCTGTGGTGTAGCATGAGATGTAGGATGTGGTGTAGCCTGAAATGTTGGATGTGGTGTAGCATGAGATGTAGGATGTGGTGTAGCATGAAATGTAGGCTGTGGTGTAGCATGAGATGAAGGCTGTGGTGTATCCTGAGATGTAGGATGTGGTGTAGCCTGAGATGTAGGATGTGGTGTAGCCTGAGATGTAGGATGTGTTGTAGAATGAGATGTAGGATGTGGTGTAGCATGAGATGTAGGATGTGGTGTAGCCTGAGATGTAGGCTGTGGTGTAGCATGAGATGTAGGATGTGGTGTAGCCCGAGATGTAGGATGTGGTGTAGCCTGAGATGTAGGCTGTGGTGTAGCATGAGATGTAGGATGTGGTGTAGCATGAAATGTAGGCTGTGGTGTAGCATGAGATGAAGGCTGTGGTGTATCCTGAGATGTAGGATGTGGTGTAGCCTGAGATGTAAGATGTGGTGTAGCCTGAGATGTAGGATGTGTTGTAGAATGAGATGTAGGATGTGGTGTAGCATGAGATGTAGGATGTGGTGTAGCATGAGATGTAGGCTGTGGTGTAGCCTGAGATGTAGGTGGGGTGTAGCCTGAGATGTAGGCTGTGGTGTAGCCTGAGATGTAGACTGTGGTGTAGCCTGAGATGTAGGCTGTGGTGTAGCCTGAGATGTAGGCTGTTGTGTTGACTGAGAATCAAACTGAGAACTATACTGTTCATCAACAAATGACTGAACATGTGAGTTAGCACTTGAGATAGTGGAACTCTGATCCGATAGGAAAAGATGAATTGTTTGATTGCTCAGTCAGAGAACTTTCAGCAATATCAACTGATGGTGACTGATTTATTGTAGTTTGGGCCTCAGTATCAGCAAAGCCAGCATTTGGATTTACAACCAGACCGTTGGACCTTTGACTTGTTACTGAATAACCAAGTTCATATCCAACTCTACGCTGTGGAATTACATAGGGTTCCGACTCTTTAGAATCATCACTGTCGGATGTATCCTCATGTTTGGATTTTGACTTGGATTTGGTTATCCTTTTAGGGCTTTGGGCTTTTTGTTTGGGTTGTGATATGGGATTAACACTAGGCAGTGAGGATATTGGCAAAAATAAATTCCTGTGCAAGGTTTTTACTGGTCCAATTCCATCTTCACACTTTACTCTGTATACAGGAATTTCTGGAATTGGGATATCCAAAATTGTATACGGGTGTTGTTCCCAGCGGTCAGCAAGTTTATGTTTGTCATCAAAATTAGTCTGACGGACCAAAACTCTGCCGTTAACCTCCAAACTGGAAGCACTGGCCTTGCGGTCATATAGTGCTTTATTGCGTGCACCCTGCGGTCATAGAGTGCTTTATTGCGTGCACCCTGCTTTGCCAAGGCCTCAGCAGCTAGATTGTGGGCTTGCTGCAAGCGAGATTGCAGTTTCTGCACATACCCAGCGGGATCTGGATGTCCTTCGTTCCCGGGGTCAGTACCCAAAAATGCGTCAATGTCTAGCCAAGGATTCCACCCAAACATTAAGTATTGTGGGGAATATCCTGTAGCCTCACTTTTTGTAGCATTGATTGCTTGGACTAAGGGACCAACGAAGGACTTCAAATCATGTTTTTGTTCGGGATTTAGAGTCCCTAGCATTTTCAATAGGGTTTGGTTAAACCTTTCAGCAGGATTACCCATTGGGTGATACGGAATTGTGCGGGATTGTTCAACTCCTGCAATTTTACAGAGCTCTTATATGACCTTACTCTCGAAATTTCTTCCCTGATCGCTGTGAAGGCGTTCATGAAAAGAGTAATACCTGAGAACCACTCTTTAGTAGGTCAATTACTTGAACCAGACCATGAGCTTGGACCTGCCTCCAGTTGGTCCTTTGGTCAGTGGGCAATTCAGACCTGGTCTCTTCTGCAGAAAGAGGACAGGTATAAATGGCCTTACAGTCTGCAAGTGGCACCATCACTTGGGATGCCATGCAGATGGCTTGGACCATATCTGTACTAACCTGTTTCTGAGGCAGTCTGCTCAAGGCATCAGCATCAATGGTGAGCTTGCCTGGCTTGTACTTTATTTCGAATTCATATGTAGTCAATGCTGCAAGCCACCGCAGAACTGTAGCATCGAGTTTGGCTGTACTTGTGACATAGGTCAATGGGTTATTGTATGTGCGAACAATAAACTTGTTACCGAAAACGTAATCATGGAACTTTTCGGTAACAGCCCATTTGAGTGCCAGAGACTCCAGCTTATGTGCTGGGTACTTCCTTTCGGATGGCCTAGACCCACGGCTGGCATAGGCAATGACCTTGCTCACCCCATCTTGCACCTGGCACAATACTGCGCCTAGGCCTAAGCCTGATGCATCAGTGTGCAAGACAAAGGGTTGGTCATACTGGGCATATGCCAGCACTGGGGAGGACGTGAGTTTCTGTTTAATGGGTTGGAATGCTTGTTCTTGGGGTTCACCCCAAGACCAAGGAACTGGTTTGGGTTTGGACTTCTTATTCTTGCCCTTTTTCATTTTGTCAGTGGTGGTGTGGCCTTTAAGCAGCTCATTTAGTGGTTCTACTATCTGAGCAGTGCTCAACATATCTCCTGTAGACCCAAGGAATTGCCTAAGCTCCTTGATGTTTGTAGGTCAAGGCCAATTGGTGACTGCACTGGTCTTTTCGGGGTCAGTAGAGATGCCATCTTTACTGATCACATGACCCAAGTACACTACAGAGGGCATGAAAAGTTCACATTTGAATGGTTTGAGTTTAAGGCCATTTTCAGCTGGATGTGAGAATACAGATTGGAGTCGATCAAAGAGCTCATCAAAAGATTTTGAGAAAACCAGAATATCGTCAAGGAGTATGAGGCATTCCTTGAGATGTAAATCGCCCATGCATCGTTCCATAAGGCGCTGAAAAGTAGAAGGTGCATTTCATAAACCAAACCCCATCCGATTCCACTCATGAAAACCTTAATTTCCAACAGAAAAAGCAGTTTTAGGTTTGTGTTCTTCCTCAATTTGGACATTCCAGTAACCTGAACAAAGGTCAAGTTTAGAAAAGTAAGTGGCTCCAGAGAGACTGTCCACTGTATCATCAAACCTGGGGAGGCTATATGCATCCTTACGTGTTCTGGCATTCAGTCATTCTGGAGACAGTCCAATCTATGCAGAAACGAAGGGAACTATCACGCTTTTGTACTAAAACAACATTTGAGCTAAAAGGAGACTCGGACTCTCTTATGACATCAGCAGCTAACATCTCCCTGATGTGCTGTCTGACCTCTTCATACATACTGGGGGGTATCCGTCTATATGACTGTTTAAAGGGTGTAGGGTCATCTAGAACAATTGTATATTTTAGAAGATTGGTACAGCATATGTCAGTAGGACCTGTATAAAAGACATGGGACCAGTTGCCTGAGACTTGTTTTACTCTAAGAATTTGATCAGGGGTAAGATTGGACGTATCAATTTTTATACCTAGATGCTTTGTAGAATCATTTGGAGGGCTTTTCTGCTCCTGATTGTGCTGAAATGAAGAGGACAGATTATCAACAACTTCATCTTCAGAAATCTGACAGATTTCTGACATGGGTATGAACACAATGGGTTTCCCAATCATTTTGCACGCTTTCACAGAGACTTTACAACAACTTCCATGTTGCTGTACTTTCACAACTCTTTGACAAACAGAATAGTTTGCAGATGGATTGAAGTTTCTGTAACTACCTGTGAAATAGCACGGCTCACACCTCGAGCTAAACAATTTACAGTTGCAGTCTCATAAGGACCTAGTGTAACTGGTTTCTTGCTGCAAAGTTTAGCTGAAAATGAAGAGACATTCAATGATGCAATGGCTATTTCCCATTCCTCAGGTATGACTGTACCATCATCCTGGGAATTGGTGTCTCGCACCAGTCGAATGACATTTGTTCCAATTATTACAGGGCAAACTCTATTAAAGGAGTTTCCTTGACCACTAGTATGGGCACATTAAAAGTAATGTTTGAAATTGAAGGGTCTTTACTGTACCTTCAATATAGCCAGTGTATTTCAAAGCAGACCCATCAGCAGTTGAAAGTTGCAATCCTAGAGTGTCTAGTTTTAAGACTTCATGTTTATCATACAAGGACAGCAAACAAGTATCTGTATAGGAGTCACTTGTGAGCCAGAATTAATCAATGCATTTATGGGCTGTTAATTTATCAGCACTTTACCCTTGTTAGAACTTCCAACTAACCGCGAGTGTAAAGTCTGTTTAAGGCCTTTTGTCTCACCAGCCTCTGTTTGGCCTGCAACAGAGGCGTTCATACTAGTGGGTCATTCTTTTTGTTAGTTTGTCTGGACTGGTTATTTTTATAATAACCCCTACCACGACCTCTACCTTGATAGTAAGGTGTCTGGTAGTTTGGTTTCTGTTGTTGAGACCTATTTTCTGGCAACACCGACAGTACTTGGTCCAACTTTTTAGTAAGACTAGCGTACTGACTGTCCACTTTTAACTCTAAAGATTTCAATTTGACTTTCAAAGTCAGAAAAAATCTGCAGAAACAGCATTTTGCTGTACTATTTTATTATGTGAACCAGTCTTGGTTGTACTTGTATGGAGGATGAGGAACATTTCATACTCAACCGCCCTAATTTCCCTTATCAAATGCTAAAAAGACAGTACAGTGTCAAACTTACGCCTCGTCTGGGGCTTAAGATTCTCAAAGTAGAGTGAAGTCCAGAATTTACAACAGAGCATTTCATTTCTGGCGTCAGTGCTCATATTGATTGATTCAGATGAGTTAGAAATGATGTATTCTAAACGAGAGGCAAAAGCAGTTTCACTGTCTCATCTGAATGCCGAGAAGCATTACAAAATTCTTGTAGTACATTATTTTTATCAAATGTTGTACCAAAATAGGAGTTAAATTTAAACACAATATTGTCTAATGATGTATTCTCACCTGCTGAGATCAGTGTTTTGCGGACCGGCCCTCTGATTGAACGTCTAACTGCTTGTAAGACATGGGATGATGACAAATTTTTATCTGTCATAAGACATTTTACTTCAAACAACTATTCCTTAAAAGAAACTTCACCTTTAGGACAGGGTTCCTCACCCGAAAAAAGGCAACTTCGTTACATTACCATAAACAGGTGGAACTTCAACATTACAACATAATTTATATATGTAGTTATTTGATCATAAATGACAGTCAACACAACGCACTGTACAAAGGTTCTTCATCGCACTTATGTCTTTGTCAGTCTTGTGCTTTTGGTGTGTCAGTGTGTGTCTTTGTGCGTCTGGTCTGACTTAATATAATATTATTTATATATATTTCTATTATCTATTAAAAATTAATGCATATACACGTCTGTGTGTGTCTTAGAGCACACGTGTCTGTCTTAGAAGCGAAAGCAAGAAGAACAAAAACAACAACGTCAGGAACATAATAATAATAATAATAATAATTTTCTGACATGTATTAAAATTATTATAATCCAACGTCTTTGACAGTCTTTTTGTGTTTCTGTGCGTCCTTGTTTGACTTTGTGCATCTATTCCGACTTAATTATGATAATATAAATATATATAATTGAGAGAATAATAAATGGCGGCGCGGGGGCATGGCTCGATAAAAGCCCTGTCAAAGCGATAATGGCTCTAGCCAGAGGTCCATTTGCGACTTGCTGGGGCTATGATCGAGTCATGCCCCCACGCCGCCATTTATTGACCTGTTTAATACATATGTTTTCATTGTCATTCATATTTTTTAATGACATCCTTGTTTTTTCTTTATTTCCTTCCAATTTATTAAAATTCTTGTCAAAAGATATGTAAATGTAAACATTGTTCACGCTTAATCATGTTTATTTACATCTTAACTTACAATCAGTACATGTTATGGTATTTTAAGTAAGCATTGTTTTATTCTTAGAAGCGACCACATACAATTTCAATGACGCAACATGGGTGAACGTAGGTTTCAAATGTATTCAATTTTACCTTGACCTCAGTTAAAGATAAAACGTTATTTGTACGTGTAGCAGGGTGTGATATGAAAACCACTCGTGGGTATAGTTATATTATTACTTTATTACGTCGATGATTAATTTGTATGATCCAAATGATGGCCAGTGACCAAACCTTAAAGTTTGAATATAAAATAAGTTATTCTTATTGGCTAATGGTAAATGCCATACAGAGACCTATCTTGAACAATGTCAAATAGTGAATGCACTAAGATAGAAAAATCTATTACACCTATTAATTATAAACATCTCACTATAAAAGCATGGGACAGACATTAGTAAGAAACAGTTCACCAATCACTCACTCACACTGACACTTCTCACTCTCTAATTGGATTAGTGGTCAGTAAAATATCAATAGGATTAGTAGTGAATACCCTGTTACATACTCCCTCCGTTGGAGAAAATGGCTCCTGACATTTTATAATTAAAACACAAAACTTTAAAATAACTTGATCCATTCTAGTTATTCTACATCCTTAACTATAGCAGCATATCAAAATACTGCAGTCCATTCTCCACCAGAGTGGTAACACAGTGTTTACAGAGTATTGGAAATTCTGTTGAATCAGCTGACTGCTGACCTAGATGTCAGTCAATGTAAACAGAATGGATGCAACTTATGTACATGCAAAATAACTAGAATAATTCAACACAGGCTGCTGAATTAAAGTAGAGTAATGAAATAATTCAATTATTTCAATTAAACCCACAAATTGCATTGTATAATACATACTGCAAAAATAAAATTTAAAATAGACTTCTGATCATTAAAATGTATGTCCAAATATATTGAACAATATTGTTTAACAATACTGAATTAAACATAATAAATATGCACTTCTTTTCAATATTCAGTATTGGCATGAATTGGTAAAACCCACTCTCCAACGCGGTCAGGTGGTTTACAGTTTCTATGGGGTCTAACAACTGTTTCAGGTTGTAAGTTCGAGTCTTGTGAAGTCTCAGGAGTAGACTGAACATTTTCAACAGGCTCAAACATATTTGAATCTAAAGTAGACTGATTTATGGATGGGGAACTCTTCATACCGGTAGTCGGCAGAACTGAATCAGCTAATTCAGATGTTGTGAAAGAACAGAAGTAGCCTGGTTAGCAGCTGGGGACAGAGACACTGTCTGATTAATAGATGGAGAATCCATAACCTGTTGGGACTGCTCAACTGAGATAGAGGAACTATCAGTAGGATCCCTAGACAGAGACTGCTCTGGGGCACGATATGGTGTTAAAGACTCATTCTGGACTCTATTGTGTCTGGTTGACCTGAAACCGATTCGACGCTGGGGTATAATGTATGGCCCTGAAGAACTCTCACTATCTGTGTCAGAGCTTTCTACAGGCCTAGGTTTTTGGTGTATTTGGGACTTAGTTTTGGGACTGGTGGTTTGATTGTTCTGCTGGGACAAGGGAATAGACATAATAGGAAGGAGTAGATTTCTGTGCAAAGTCCTGATAGGACCAATGCCATCTTCTTGCCTAATTTTGTATACTGGTATGTCAGGGTTTGGGATTTCCATGACTGTATACTGTTCTGATTCCCATCGGTCAGCCAACTTGTGCTTCCCGTCAAAATGAGTTTTTCTCACTAAAACTCTATCATTGACCTCTATAGTGGTGGCATTAACCTTGCAATTGTAAAATGCCTGATTTCTTACACCTTGCTTCGCTGAGGCCTCAGCAGCTAGCTTATGAGCCTGCTGCAAGCGATTTTGCAATTTGTGTATGTAACCAGTAGGGTCTGGATTTCCTTCATTTCCGGGCTCGGTACCCATGAACGTATCAAGGGCAAGTCTGGGATGCCACCCGAACATAAGATATTGCGGTGAATATCCTGTAGCGTCACTTTTAGTGGCGTTACAGGCTTGCACCATGGGACCTACAAAGGATTTCCAATCATTTCAGAAGTGTCTGATTGAACCGGTCCGCAGGATTGCCCATGGGGTGATAGGAAGTAGTTCAGGATTTAGAAACTCCAGCTATCTTGCAGAGTTCTTGGATCACCCGACTTTCAAAGTTACTTCCCTGATCACTGTGAAGGCGTTCTGAAAACGAGTAATATCTTATAAAGTCGTTATAAAGAGCTTTTGCTGTTGTATGGGCTGTCTGGTTATAACATGTATCTAGTGAAATGATCAGTGATCACCAGAATGTGTTCGTAACCACCTTCACAAGTTCCATGGGCTTAGCTGTTGTGATATTAACCAGAACCAGACCAGCAGTCTGTTGGGGGGCGTTTCCTGAGAATGCACATCGAACAGCCCTTTTTTTTTAGGTGACTTGTCTTTACCCGGGTGCCCAACGTCGTCATGAACACCTTTGAGGGCTTGTTCCCTGAATGCACAGCTTGACTATCTAAAGAAGTGGTTCGTTACAGCTGATTATCCTCAATAATGAAGCGTTTCCATTCTCTGAGTAGCAGCTGTACCTCAAGTGGTTCCTTACGGAGTGCCTCCTCCCTGGGGCGGGAACCACTTCTTATCAGGTCAAGTACTCTAGCCAGGTACTGATCCTGGCCTGGCCTTTACTCCAGTGGGTCCTCTGGGCAGTTGGCAATTGAGGTCTGGCCTCTTCTGCAGACAGAGGACAGACACCAATAGCTACACATTCTGCTAGTGGCATTTCTACTTCAGATGCCTGTTTAATGGCTTGGACCATATCTGAAGAGATTTGTGGTATTCTGCTTAAGGAATCAGCATCCACATTAAGTTTCCCTGGTTTGTACTTAATGCTAAAATTGTATGCAGCCAGAGCTGCTAGCCAACAATGGCCTGTCACATCAAGCTTGGCTGTGGTGGTCACATATGTCAATGGTTTGTTATCAGTTGTGACAACAAATTGGTTACCGAAAAGATAATCATGCAACTGTTCGGTAATAGCCCACTTAAACGCCAAAATTCTAGTTTATGTGCTGGGTAGCGTTTCTCTGATGGCCTCAATCCATGACTAGCATATGCAATATCCTTTTCCACCCCATCCTGCCTCTGGTATAAGACAGCACCAAGAACATGGCCTGATGCATCTGTGTGCAGTATGAAGGGCTGGTTATACTGTGCATATGACAGTACTGGCGAGGACGTGAGTTTGTCCTTGATTGCCTGAAATGCTTGGTCTTGAGCTTCACCCGATGACCAAACAGTTGGTTTAGTGGACTTTCTACCTGTGGTATCATGGCTCTTCTGAAGGTCGTTGAGAGGTTCAACAATTTGAGCACAGTGCTCTACTTACTTTCTGTAGAAACCAGCAAAGCCAAGAAACTGCCTGAGCTCTTTAATGTTTTTGGGTGAAGGCCACTTTGTCACAGCACTGGTCTTTTATCGGTCAGTGAAGATACCGTCTTCACTGATCACATGGCCTAAGTAAACAACAGAGGGCATAAAGAGCTCACATTTGGCAGGTTTAAGTTTTAAACCATTTTCAGCAAGACGAGAACATACTGACTGCTCATGTATGCTCATCAAACGTTTTAGAATAGACCAGAATGTCATCGAGGAATATGAGACATTCCTTTAAGTGTAAGTCCCCCATACAGCGTTCCATAAGTCGCTGAAAGGTACTAGGGGCATTACAAAGTCCAAAACCCATTCGGTTCCATTCATAGAAACCTAGGTTTCCTACACTAAAGGCTGTATTGGGATTATCTTCTTCCTCTAACTCAACATTCCAATAACCTGACCTCAAGTCAAGTTTGGAAAAGTATTTGGCACCAGAAAGACTGTCTACAATATCGTCAAATCTGGGTAGATTGTATGCATCTTTCCTATTTCATGCATTGAGCTGTCTCCAGTCAATACAGAACCGAAGCGATCCATCGCGCTTCCTTACCAACACCACATTGGAGCTGATGGGTGACTCAGATTCTCGAATGACATTGGCATTCAACATTTTTTTTTTAATGTGTTGCCTCACCTCTTCATACAATCCTGGCGATATGCATCTGTAAGACTGCTTGAAGGGTGTTGGATATTCTAACACAATTTTGTAATTAAGATTTGTACATCCTATATCAGTAGGACCTTTGCAAAACACATGTGACTAATTTCCTAGGATTTGTCGCACCCTCTGTAATTGCTGGGGTGTGAGATTATCAGTGTCTATCTTAAATCCTAGGTCATTGGTACACTCATTTACTGGTGTTTCCTGTTGAGAGTCATTCTGAAAACTTGAGGGCAAATCATCAATGACCTCAAATTCAGAAATCTGACAAATTTGGGATTTTGGTTTAAAAACAATAGGCTTGCCAGTCATGTTGCATACATTGACAGAAATATTGCAACTATTTCCATGCTGTTGCAATTTGAATACTCTGGGGCACACAGAGTAATTAATTTTCAGTGACAACATTAGAAATGGCATGATTGACCCCTCTAGCAAGGCAATTCAAAGACACAATCTCATATGGACCTAACTTGACTGGTCTTTTGCTAGATAATTTGGCTGTAAATGATTTCAAATTTAAGCTAGCAATTGCAATGCTCCACTCCTCAGGTATGACATGACTGTCATCTTCAGAGACAATGTCACTAACAAGCCTAATTACATTGGTACCCACAATAACAGGACAATTTCTGTTAAAATAGTTATCTTTGATAACCAAAATGGGCACACAAGTGACATTTGACATAAAAGGAACTGAAATTGTACCTTCTATATATCCACAAAATACTTCAACAGGGAGCCCCTGCAGTTTCAAGTTTTAAACCTAGAGTATCTAATGGTAAAATGTCAGGTTACTCGCTAATGGATTTCAATCCAGTTTCAGAAATAGTGGTTACCATGGAACCAGAGTCAATCAAAGCTGTGAACGGACAACCATTGATACTTATTTTGCTATTATTTGGTTCCCAAACTGATCTAGAATGCAAATTGTGTTTGCCATTTTGTACACCAGCCTCTGCTTGGCCTGCAACAGAAGCAGTTACTCTTTTGGGTGAAAGTTTTGACTGTTTTGATTAGCAGAAGTATTACTGTATGTACCTCTACCACGGCCTATAAAACCTTGGCCTCTACCACGACCTCTAAAACCCTGGCCTCTACTACGGCCCCTAAAACCCTGAGACGTGTAAGAATTTTGATTCTCATACTGAGACTGTTAACAGTACTGTATTGATTTACAACTTTCAATTCCAAAGATTGTAATCTACTTTCAAAATCTGAGGAATCAGCTGAAACAACATTTTGACGAACCTTTTTAGAAGATTTGAGAGGCTGAACTGGTGTTGTGTTAAGGGACATTTCATGTTCGACTGGGCTTATTTCTTTAATTAGTTGCTCAAAGGACAAAATAGTATCAAACTTGTGACTAGTTTGAGATTTGAGTTTTTCTAAGCAAAGGGATGTCCAAAATTTACAACGCAACATTTAATTTCTGTATTCAGGACTCAGATTGAGAGTTTCATTTAAGCTAGTCAAAATGCACGCAAGTCTGCAGGCAAAAGCTGAAACGGACTCATCAGGGCACTGAAAAGAATTAACAAATTCCTGCATGACATTATTGTTGTCAAAGGAAATGGCAAACACGGAGTCCATTTAAACAAAACATCATCAACTCAAACATTCTCACCCAATGAAATCACACATCTCCTGGCTGGTCCTCTAATCGACCTTCTGATTGCCTGTAAATGAACTGTTGGGGTAATATTGTGTGCTTTTAAGCATTTTACCTCAAACCGCCATTCATTATATGAGACCTCGCCCTTTGGACATGAAAACTCCTGAAAACAACAGCAGTTTGGTACTGAGAACTGAACATTTGCATTAGACAGGGAATTCTCCTGAAAACTGGCACCTAAGTTGGCCTGTGCAACACAGGACTTCTGAAATTAAGTTTTGGGAATTGCTGAGGGTAAAGCCTGTTCAGGTTTCATCTGAAGAGGAGTTGATGAAATAAATTCAGGTTTATCCATGAACTTCAACTTACTCTGGGGTTTATGAGGCTCAGCTTTGAACACTTTATACCCTGATGCTAACAATTTCTCAATCATGTCTTGCTCAGACATTTCAATAACACAGCAATAAAATTTGTTTTATGAGCACCTGCTTTCTCTTCAGAGTCCAGGGGTCTCTCTCTGGTTTGGGGGAAGAGTACCTGTACCCTCAGGCGGGGGAATTTTAACGTCGTTTTACAAAGAAGGGACAATTTCGACTTAGCTAACGAGTCAAAAATAAAAACTATTAAATATATTTTTCAAATCACTTTATTAAGTCCACTCTTTACATGAGAACTTTATTCATGAAAATTATCAATAAATTGAGTATTATATTAACTAGTCAAATTTTAACCATCTACGGTCTACCACTTGACCATTATAAGGTGGAGCAGTGCAACAGATAATTGTTCATGCAATTTAATAGTTTTTCACTACCGATTTTTAAAATTGTTTTTCAACTTCCAACTTTTAACCTTAATTAATTTTGTTACACTACCTATACTAATTCCAGTACAGTAATAAACTGTGTTTTTGACTGTAAGACACGGTATTTGTGCTTTTTTGCTTCACCTGTTTTGATAACTTTTAAGCAGAAGCGATTTTCCCCAAACAGAAATTACTGTTCCTGGCAAATAAGCTAGCAGTTAACTGTATATAAATGAAGTTTTATTATGAAAGCACAAATAATCGGGAACCAGGCAAGTCAAAACGGTCATTTAAAATGACCTTGTGATGTTCTTAGGATTTTATCGTTAACTGTTTGTAACGCTGCTTAAGTAAATTTGATCCCCGAAAATTACTCCCATAAACAAAACGAAAAAAAAAATTTGATGGCAGTTCATTTAGGGGGAATTTTGGTCTGAAATGGGGGAAAAATATATACTTTTTCGTTGGGGGAATGATGCCGAATTTCGGCATCAAAATACGGAGATCGAGACCCGGAGTCTGACATTGTTACACTGTTCAGTAAAAATAAACTAAACACAAAATTTCAATAATTTAAAATAAAACAAACCAAACAGGGTAAGTGCAATATTCTCTCTCTCAATGCGACAGTGCTGTAATAGTTAGCAGTTGTTAGTAAAGTTTAACCTAAATAAAGTAAGTTGTTAAAGCATTAGTAATTTGGGCCAAGTAAATTTACATTTAACAATATTCTGCAAAATAATCTGCTCAAAATTTTTTAATTTATTACAAAATTTAAATATTCTACTAGATCTACTGGTGAGCTACCCCAATACAGGATTCAATTAATTTTGACACACAACACTTACAAATCCATCTCACTTGTCAATAAAAAGAAATTAATCACATTGATGCTAGAATTATTTACAAGGTAACACTTACACACACAAATATTTAAAATACAGACATTTCCGTTAGATTTATCAAATATTATCATCAAAAGTTTACTTCCGTTATAGCTTTACAACAACAACGTGAATTACACAAGAACTGATGACGTCAAAGGTCAATGTACGGTTATTAAAATTATAATCCTCAAATCTACTAAATTATGAGTTATAATTGCTTTTTTTCCCCCAAATTATAGTATAATTTAACTACTTTAATTGATTTAAATCAACAAAGCAAAAAAATACACTTCAGAATAACAGTTCAAAATTTAGCACACGATTTCTAAATTTAGACAATAACATGTATTAAACAAACGTAAAATTTACATGTCCAATAATTTTACTTTATTCCAAACAAAAAATGCCTACAGCCAAAGAAAATGCATTTAATTAAAATGCAGAACTGTACAATAATAAATGTATTATCACAGAATAATTCAAATGGAGGAATTTAACAAATATGTCCGAGATCCTAATCGTTTTTCAAAACGAAAGTAGAATAATACAAATATTTAACTCTAAAATGTAGAATTAATGTAACAAAATGGTACTAACAGAAATTCCTGATCAAATTATCCCAATATTCAATAAAACACACTAAAACACTAAAAAATTAAAACACTTAAATAAAACTCCGTCCATTAACTGGTACAGTTCACCATCGAGAGTCCACAGTCACTGTAGTGGAACATGTACGCGTGATACGATCCTAGAGTGTCTGGTGTAATCACTGGAGGTCACTGGGGGATTCGCTACTGTTCTGGGCTGGAACGCAAAACTCGTCCGGACTCGAACGCACTTCTGGTCTGGTTTCAAACGTACTACTGGTCTGGGCTCGAACGCAGAGTTCGACAAAGTCTACAGCGAGTCGATGTTTGAACACACGCACGTCATGGTAGTTGGAGAATGTCAAACTGTACTGTCTGACATACAGCTAGGTAGCTGCCAACAAGGTGGAACACTACTGTACTCTGGTTCTCAGGGCAGATAAGCCAGGATCTAGGCTTGACTCTCGCCCCAAAGCTTGATAATCTGTACAGCTTCGGTGTAGAAATGCCACAGTTCTAAATGCTGAATCACATGGGTCGGCAGTTGGGAATCCGCCGTTGTGTTACTGGGGTTCTCTAGGTCTCTTCTCTTGTGTACTGACTAAAAACCTTGGTGCTGGTATCTTTCTATGGCCTAGACATAATTGTGCATAACAGAATAGGAGAAAAAATAGCTGAATTACACCAGGTTTACCTGCATGTGATCTGTTAAGAGATTTCCACTTTTCTAAGATTATAGTATGATATTCACACTTGTTATTTACATAAGCCAAACATGCTGTTTTTAAACAATCTGTTTCTTCTATACTTGAGAAATATACTATGGTGGTTACTGCTGACTTGAATATGTCGATTTATAAATATTTATTGTCAGTATATAATCCAGGATCAACAATTTACTAGTGAGTCTTTGTGTTACCATATCTTATTAATTGTCATGTTATATTTACTATTTTATACATTTTAATGAAAAAAGTTTCAAATATTAATTGTATTTGTACTACACATATCAGGGTCCTTTCCTTTCTGACATTCCATATTTACTTAGCCAGGGGAGAGCAGGCACTTGTGCGCCTCTTGTTTTGTAATTTCAGAAGTAATCAGTATATCACAAGGTTATGAATTTGTAATTGCAACCACAGCTATGGGACCTTAATATACAAATACACATGATTAATATACATTCAGATATTTCCCCTGACCTGGGGTAGCACAAATCATACATTTATCAATTAAGAAATATACAGAACATATCTGCATAACTCATGAGAAACAATTTAAAACTCTTTGATATCATACAATTAACACGTTTGTTAACTTACTGAACTTTCAGGCCAGAGATGTAGTGCGTGCCGTTCGACATGCGTCCACTATGTATATGACAATCCAGGAAAGTGACAGTGCTATCGACACACTAGTCTCGCTGTTACAGAATCTTAAACACGTCGACCACCAAGCGGCGTCACAGATGACAGTAGACAAGTGAACCCAGGTTTGACATGCACTTTGAATCATTAAATAAGAAATATTTTTCGATTTATCGTTGTTTACCAGCAAGGTAAACAAAGAGCTCGGATGCGTCAGGCCTTTGTCTACTGCTCTCACGGGTCCGATAGTCGGACCCGTTCCCAAAACCAAATATGCATAATTTTTCCCAACTCTGACCCAAAAATTCCCAGTTGTAAAAAAACTGTTTTTTTTTCGAAAATGAAAGTGAAAATACGATTTTTCAATACTTTATAGCCGATTTTTTTTACACTGACTACACTTGGATATCCTCTTATTGTATCCTTGACATTGTTTACAAGCGGAGAACTATTATGATGAAATTTAAAACGATTTATGGGCAAATCTTTTGTTATTTACACAAGTGGATGTGTCAGTTAAAGAAAGGATTTTTATATAAGGAGGTAAATATTTCTTTTTAAGTTATCACATATTTTCGCGACCTATGTAGTGTAAAACATGAAGTAAATGAGACATGCATATTATTACAAACTCATGGTTGCATAGCATGGTAACTTAGGTATTTATCACAATTTTGAGTTAAATTAAAATTATTAGTGCTGTTAAATTCTTATTTATTGGTTGAAAACTGTTAATTGTATCATTATACATATGATTAAACGATAAGAATTTTTCCCAATTTTGAAAATTTTACCTCGTGAATTTCCCAATTTAAACGAGGTACTTTTCCCAAAGAGGTCCGAAAAAGGCCTGCTGTGTAGGAAATAAACCACGAGTGAGTTAGCCCGACTGGTTCGATAGCCACTCATCAGAAGAAACGATAGTTGCTAATTGGCCGATAAGCAAAGATAATGCAAAAACTATTCTAACATGGTTTGACGAATACTTTTGCAATTGTAATGAGAACTACATTTTACTACCCTTCGCTCAGAATCTGGACTACATTTGCGTTGTTTATTGGGTAGTTTAACAACGATAAGTGTGTTCTTTGTGTATAGAAACATTAGCGAGTATCATGTTAGAATAATATGTTTATACAACTTCATGTTGATACATTCGGTTGCTTTTATGACATCAGCATGTGAAACGAATGACAAAAAGTAATGTCAAAATTATACATTAAACATAAGTTATGGTAAAAACAGCTCGCAGTAATTGTATACGTATATGGAATATTACAAGGCTGCGGAGTTCCGGCGGTTAGTATCGCTTAAGTTTATTGTGTGACGCTGTGTTCTTACAATCACAACATTCACAAATATTGAACGAAACAAACAACATAATAACAAGTAGAAATGTTAAAGAACCCGCTTGTCTGTTTTCATGTACATCAATGACGTCATTCAATTCAAATCAACATGTAACGGCGTCGCAGTGTGTATGAATAGAACGAGATGTTTCCCAATATCGCACGGATCGGTTCGGAAATAAACGATAGTACGAATGTCAAAGTAGTCCGTGTTTTCTAATCGTTTAATCCGGAATTTTATTTCACAGTGTGAACTACAGGAATTCTATCTGACCTATTGTAGTTATGCCCCCAAAACAAACAGTATTTGTGTAAGATTATCAAATGTTATATAATGAAAATGTAATCACACCATAAAACGAAATCCAACTTGAATTTATGAATATCAAGCGTGATATATCTTACTGACTATATTGCAGCTTAGGAACGGGACACTAGCTATTACAGATGAAGATGTCGCTACAACCTTTGAGCAAATCAAAGAAACATTGACAAATGAAATAAAAGAAATGCTTGAAAACGAAAAGGATAAACTTGTAAAGACTATGGAAGATGCTTTCAGAAGTGTCGGAGAAAACATCACTGCTGAAATCATAAAAACTGTAGACGAACAACGTGTGGAAAAAAGAAAGAAAGGTGAATGCGTTATAAAAAAAATACGAATAACATTTATTACTTAAGGCGCAAAAAATATGTTTGTTTCAGGTTACAAAAAAATTATGGTAGGTAAGTAGGGATTTTTTTTAAATATTTGTTATTTGGTAAATGGTCAACTTGGAGTTTCTTAAAATGAATGAATATTCAAAACATGTCTTTAATATCATTAAACAGTGTTTTGGAGCGGATGCTAGCAAAACAAAACTCTTATTTATCCAAAATTCAATTGAATGATTGGACAATAGTAAAATGAGCATAAATATATGACCCACTCAATAAAATGTTCTAGGGTCGGGACTTTTTTTAGGGTAGGTCGGGTAACCTGAAACAAACATACTTTTTATGCCTAATTAAAATAACTTGTACTTAGTTTAGCAGTAGTGTGCTTTGTAGACTAGAAATTTTTACGTTTAATTATTGGAGAAAAATAAGTTCGTTTTAATCAAAACAACACATTAAATTAAGTAAATGAGGTCCTTAATTTCAAGGTCAAGGCCACAATTCAAGATCAAAGGTTAAATATAACAAATCAATGCTTAACACTGTCCAGAGCATGTCTTCGTCCAGCATGGATGCATTTTAAAATAACTTCGCAGAAAGGACTAGCATGGTGAGGTCTAGTGTCGCGCGCAGAACCAGGTCCCTAGGTGTTAGGTCAAGGTCACAATTAAAGGTCAAAGGCGAAGTGGTGGTGTCGACTTTTTATTTCCACTCTAACTTGAGAACAAATTGAGTTATTGTAATGAAACTTCATACATAGATACCTTATTGCGAGACCTCGCATGGGATTGCATATGGGATGGGTTGGGTCAAAGTCAAGGTCACTGTTACTAAAAATAGAAAAACGTTTTCCTCTCAATAACTTTAGAACGCATTGAGATATTTTAATGAAACTTAATACATCGATACCTTATATTCAAACCTCACTTGGGATCCCATGTGGGTTAGGTGGGGTGAAGGTCAAGGTCACTTACTAAAAATAGAAAAACTGTTTGAGCTCAATAACTTGAGAACAACTTGAGATATTGGCATTTAACTTAATATGTAGATACCTTATTTCGAGACCTCGCTTTGGATTGCATATGGGGTGGGTGGGGTCAAGGTCACTGTTACTGAAAATAGAAAAACAGTTTCTGCTCAAAAACTTGAGCATGCATTGAGATATTTTAATGAAACGTTAAGACATTGATACTTTATATTGAGACCTTGCTTAGGTTTGCATATGGGGATGTTGGGATAAAGGTCAAGGTCATTGTTGCTTAAAATAGAAAAATAGTTTCCCATCAAAAACTTGAGAACAAATTGAGATATTTCAATGAAACTTCATACATGGATACCTTATATCAAGACCTCGCTTTGGATTGCGTGTGGGGTGAGTGAGGTCCAAGTCAAGGTCACCATTACTAAAAATGGAAAAATGGTTTCCGCTCAATAACTTGAGAACACATTGAGATATTTTAATGAAACTTCATGCATAGATACTTATACTTAGACCTCGCTCTGGATTGCGTATCGAGTGGGTGGGGTCATCGTCACCATTACTAAAATAAAAAGAATGGTTTCCTCTGAATAGCTTGAGAACAAATTGAGATATGTTAATGGAAATTCATACGTAGATACCTTATATCGATGCCCGGCTTGAGATTGCATATGGGAGAGATGGAGTCCATGTAGTTTTGATACCGCAACACACTACACAGAGAGGAGTTTTGAGATGAATTAGATGCACAGATACCATGACTCTACCTTATTAGCTTTGAGGTTTCTCTTAAGTCATTGAATCTTTATCCCCAGAAAGCTTCTTTGATGGGCGTATCTTTGTGACAATGGCACTGTTGTTGTACTTTAGGTTAAAGTTTGCGTGCAGCAACTCTATATCTCTAAAACTTCTAAAGATATTCAATTGAAACTTCACACATGTATTCAGGGTCATTATATAAGGTCACTGTCCAAGGCCCATAGCTCTAACCTGCTATTTAGCAGCATAATGCCCCTTTTTGTACTTAGAAATTTCAGGTTAATGTTTGCGTGCAACAACTTCATAATATCTGTATATCTACTACAGATATTCTATTAAAACTTCACACATGGCTCAATGTCATTATATAAGGTCTCTGGCCAAGGCACCTAACTGTGACCAGCGTTATAAATGGCCACCGGAAAATGTTTGCAAAACCAAAATTTAGCAAAGTTAAGTACCCTTTTGATTTAGATATTTATATTTTAAATAATGTATTCGTTAAAACGTTTGTGATCAATAATTGTTTTTTTTACATCACAAATGCTTTTCTGTTATTATAAAAGTTATATGCAAAACTAGCATTCACGTGGGATTTTTTCATTTTCCCATGGGATTTTTTGTTTTCCCATATGTTTCTTTTCCCACTTTTTTAGGCTTGAAAAAAAGTCCCATGGGATTTATGAAACTTTAAAACAGCGTTTGTATTTTTTTGTATGCATACAAATTCCATATAGCCACAATAAAATCGTTTTGTGTAGACATAATAGTATATTTGGCAGTAATAAAAAAAATCCCATTTTAAAAGTGGGAAAAAAAATCCCATTGGAATTTTTTCTTATTTTGCTAGATTTTCTCAAGTCCTTCTATGATTTACTGTGTTTTCGCTTAAAATAAGTAGAAAACGTGTTTTTGATACGTTTTGACATGTTTAATAAAAATAAAAAATCCCATAGATTTTTTCCCACTTTCAAAAATGGGAAAACATTTAAAAAAATTCCCACTTTTAAGATGGGATTTTCTTCTCCATTTTAAAGCAGACAACACACTGGATTAAAATATTAAAGCTGCTTTTTTCAAAGAAATTTGCAAGAAATTATGGATATGAATAACAACCATTGCTACTGACAAAAAGTTTATACTGTTGGAGAGACTCAGTACATTAATGGTGAAAAAAGTGTTTCTTACTTATTGGTAAACCTTTTATTTATTAATTTTGATTTTTTTTTCTAGTTTTATTTATTTATTTATTTGTTTATTTATTTATTTATTTTATGTTTATTTTTTTATATAAATTAATTCTTTAGTTAATGTGTAGTGGATATGGTTGAAAAGTTGTCATAATAGTAAAAAACACTAGTGGTATAATTATAATAAAAAAATAAAATAATAATAATGAGCACAATTTGTATTACTATTATGATGATGATGATGATGATGATGATTATTATTATTATTATTATTTTGGCATTATTATGATGATTATTATTATTGATTTTTATTAATGTTGGTTTGTATTATGATTATTATTATTGTTATTAACATAATAATAATAATAATAATAATGATAATAAATACAAATAATCCTAAGAATAATATTAATAATAATAAACTAGTAATAATAAACCAATAATAATAATTATTATTATAATAATATTATAATTATAATTTATTAATGTAAATTAAATAGATTAGAAGGTAATCAAAAACATGTTTCAATGTCCGTGTTTTGTATGTTGATAAAACCGAATGTCCTTTGCTTTGACAATCTTCAGCAGTGTATATTCTTGAAAATTGCTGATAAACGAAACCATTAATCGGAAAATATATTGTAATTTATGGTGTAGGTGAGTGCCCATGTAGTCAATCAGCATTTATGCTAAACCTCTACAAGTATTCCCCCATTTTCAATGAAGCGCCCACGCACTAACATACCGCCACAATCTTTAAGATTTTTGTTTTTGTTTCCATTGTACATCAATAAATAGCCCACGTTACATTGTAATCATATGCCATTAACACGAAATTGGAAGTGAGTAACATTTCAAACTGAAAAAAGCGCAAACCCCATTTTAACGATAACGTATAATGTGGTGAGTCCATCTGAAATGTAATGTTTAATACATATACTGTGTGTGTTGTATGTTCTTTTCTTTATTTACTCCACAGATGACCTTGGTCCATTGCTTGCAACTGAACACGATCTGGCAACGTTTCACGCGAGTGAAACTGCTTGGGACACAGTTCAGATGATAGCTGAAATGTGTGCATCAATCGAATTGCCTCTAAAAGAACATCAGAATAATATCATTAAAGCAAATCGTGTAAAGATCTATGAGACATACAACGACACGCTGAAAACATCGACTAAGCCAACTTTGACGATGGATAAAGTAGCTGAGGAAATCAGGGAATTACACATGGCTGCTATAATAATAGCCAATATAGACAAGCAAATGGCAATGAAGGACTATTTAAGTAAATTTAATATCGACAGTGAAAGCGTATTTTGCCTTCTGTTTGTTGGTGAAAATTCAGAATCAGAGGCCGTTGAATTTTCTAGTAAAACGCTTGTCGCTTATTCAAACCACGAACACAAAATGACTGCTGCAGATGATTTACTGGAACGTTTCGCTTTCAGAATATTGAGAAACTTGTCAGAGCGCCTCCTTGAGCAACAGCCAGGAAACATAGCCGGTACATATTTGTAGATCATTATTTTATTTCAATTAAATACATAAACACGTACATCAATGTATTATAACATGTGCTTTGTATTTGTTATACAGAAGTGGAAGATATATTTGAGAGCATACACTGTGCATATAAAAGAAGCGAAGTACCGGCTGCTGAATGGCCCGATTTTCCACTCAAAAGAAAGGACCCACAAAATATGGACTCGGTATGATAAATAGTTTACACATCAGCCGTCATGCCAAACCAATTAAATGATTTTTATTTTAGTTAGTGGCATGTTTTACCAGATTACCATTGAAACTATTAACGTTTTATTGTAACCGTAAATTATAATATAAACGAAGAGATTTGCGATCGCTCGTTTGTTTTATGCATGCTTGCAAATTAAAGGTATCTTTAGTTTTTTCTACACAGGTAGAATGGATTGATATGTAAGTTGCAGTATGTTGCAAAACAGTTATCTGCAATTGTTAAAACCTTTCTTCTTTGGAACATATTTTAGTCATAAATACAATCATTCTGTGCGTAATGGAAATATATAATTTTTTCATCATTTGTTAAAGCTTGATACACATACCCGTATACCCGCTTTTGGTAAAAAAAAATTGTTTTTGTATCGGCGATTGGCCACTTGCCTTAAAAGGGCCATGGCTGCTTATGTAGCATATCTTTGGAGTTGCATAGCTTTTATATTGATACCTTAGAATCGTTATGATAACGAGAGTTAACAGCTTTTGTTATTAAATACCAAACCAATTATGAATCTAAAGTAAGGTATTGGTCGTTTGCTTCACATAAATAAGCTGATTTTAACGCGCATATTTTACCCAAGTGGGGAAAATATCCGGCTGTACAGTTAGTATATATCGGAGAGTTAACCATACATTCTACAAATACACGTGTCTGTGTTGATCTGTGCGCAATATATGCCAAAATGTATTTTGTTGCGTTATTTAAGGCTCTGAAAGACGTATTAGCCGCAAAGGGAGTCCTTGGATGTGCCAAGAGCAACGGTAGACTCCTGATATACATGGTCGACTGCGTCGAAATGTCGGATAACACCAACAATGAACAAATCGTGAAGCAAATACTGGATGATCATGATATAACAAGTTATCACATTCATCATGGATCGTTCGAATATTGGCATAAACATAAACCAGGCGATCCTATTTTAGACGCATCCGGAACCCTCGGCGGATTTGCCGAGGAAATTTCAAAACCTGAGGGCTCTGAAAACATTACTGACTCTATTTTAGTCGCCCTTATATAACGACATGTGGTTGTCGATGAACAAGAAGCAAATAACACAGTTTATCTTGAAGTTGGACAAGAGGTAGTTGGTGAAGCAAACATCCATTCGACGGACAATTTAGATATCATTCCAGTTCATATTTTATCCAGATTTTAGAGGTCAGTGTGAAACAAGATACTTATATGTTGATGGCGACGATACTAAAACGATGAACGCTCAGCTGACTGGTGCAGACTTTTGGACAACAGCAAAGGATAAATTGGTATTTTTGTGGGGTCAGAATTCAAAACCGGGAGTCGGCTATATCCAGGATCCCAATTTCGATTTTGGAAGCGATCCTACTGTTAAAGTTATTATGATTCGTGAACGCAGAAATCAGCCCGTTTCTGAACCTGGGGACAGTGGTTCAATTGTGTGTGCCATGAGTAGAAATAGAGATAAGTTGTTTGCATTAGCAATGCTCATTGGTCGCTATAAACATCAAGTCGGACGACACAATGGGCCTTGTTATGCTGCAATACGCCTGAAGGAGGCATTTGAAATGCTTGCAGAACCATACAATGCTGCTGAATTTAAGCTGTGTGAAACAAATGTTGATGAATAGTAATTAATTGAAATAAATGAATTGTATGTACATGTACGTAGTTTCATTTTATTATGAATGCGTTTTCAATTGAGTTATTAATGAAATATTTGCAGATTTTCTAATATTATTTAAAATTGTAAGTACAATATGCACTCAAATGTGTTTATCATTTACAATTAGTTGTCAACCTATGTTTAATAATTGTCTAAGTAAAGTCTTAGAAATGTGTTACTTTAAATATCAACATACTATTAAGTTGTATTAGTTAAATATGTTTGTTGTATGTGATCGTTGAGTGTATATCTGAGATTTCTTTACTCAATATTGTCAGCACAGCTTAACAAAAGTCCACTTCGATTAATTCATATTGGTTTCTTCTACAATACATGTTTACAATATGATATATTTTGTTTACTTAAGAATTAAATGATTAGTACATACACTGAACATATACGTCATGGATATGTTGGCAATCAAAATATTTTATGATCATCAACTGCACAATATGTATTTGGACTTATCCAGTTAGCACAACGAACAACCGAATATTAAATATATCATAATACGTACCGCCAGTCTGTTTTTAAAGTGCAAAGTGAAATTCAAATAAGTGTGTATATACGATATATATGGGGGGTTTTCTGTATAAGGAGATAAAGTAAGTGTCAATCAGTGTATGATTTGCCGCTGTTTGTTTTATATTTTCATAAATGTGTGCGTTGTTCTCACGAGATCATTATACATTGTGGTTCACGCGATTTGTATTTATTGTTAATTTTGCTGATTATATTTGTTCAGGAAATATTCGGTTCAATCCCGGTGGAGGAGCTACATTTATTATTTTTACAAATATTAGAGTTGATAAGTTCCTATGCTTTGGTTTTTCTTTGTTTTCAAACGTTCTGTTGTTAACAGAAGAAATTTTGTGAACACTTTCTTTAAATATAAAATTAGTTACACTACGCATAACATTACTGATAAAAATATCATTGAAAAGACAGCAATTCGTAAATGAAAAAAAAACAAACAATTAAATGTGGCACTGACTTGATTGAGCAGTTGTTTCGTGCTAACAATTTAAATACATTACCTTTTTAAAAGTGCTTTTTGTTTTTCAAAATATAAGTACGATCTGTTATCTTCCAATTTTCTTAACATTGAACGTTTAATAAAATTTCAAGTTAGTGTATATAGCAATGCTACCGAAATTGATATACACTTTATCAGATGTATTGAATTTTATTTTAATATGTCATACAATTGACAAATAGTTCAAATGTGATAAAAACTACATTTTCATTTGAAACTTTCTGAGACACAATGCAATTTAGTGTATGAGTACATTTACCCAAAATTTCAAGACCTATTATCTTAATACGACACTTGTAGTGTTCCATAGCCAATTCACAACTATTTCACCAAGATGTGTTACGATCTGCTACAGTTGTAATACGCCAGCGTTAAGCCCCGCTCACACTATCGCGATTTTGGCTACGATAACCCACGATTGATGATGGACGTGTTATTCGTAATGAGGCGGGATGCATAGTGCCCCGATTGTATCTTCCTACATGTACCTAAGGTTGTTGTAGGTCGAGACTACGAATATTAACGACACTTGTAGGTTTCCGCAGCCCATTCACTACGGTTTTACAAAAATATGATGCGATATATTACGGATGTAATACGCTTGCGTCAGGTATACGCTACGGTAACAGACGATTGCAGGCGATTGTTAACGTTTCTCCTAAGATAGTAGTAAGATTTAAGTAGAATCATCACGATAAACCTACGAGCAGCCAATAAAACGTACGCTTCACTATGCTTCAATGCGATTTGGACATATCGTTACCTCTTGCATAATCGTGACACCAACGTAGGCAAACGTAATGAGTGCGTAGTAACATCGCGATAAACCGTACATGCAACGCGACCCAATCGTCGCGTTGTCGTGGTCCATCGTATATAATCGTGAGTAGTCCTGCTAGTTGTCGCTAAAGATCCTACTGGAATCTTAACTGAACCGTAAGGCAAGCTTAGAAATCCGTACCATATACGTAGCAAAATGTACCATAACGTACTACAGTCCTGTAATGTATCTTGCTAGGTTTCACACTATCACCCATTGGCGTCACAATTGCAATCGTTGTCTTAATCCTGGACCAATCGTGATGATCCTATCAGATCGTATCAGACCTTGAGGTCAATCTTGGCTAAAGGCGTAGAAATTTTTTGAACGGTTTAACAATTCTCTACGATTAACACGATCAACGGCGATCAAATTTCCATCGGGGTCAACGTATCAGATATACTTGGATCGTAACAAAGAGCGACAAATCGTATCTAAAAGTTGTATGGAATAAACGGATTCGTGGATATCAATTTTGCGCTCATTGTCTTGAATACGGCAGTCTAATTTCAACAAATAAGCTGCTAAAATGTTTGCATGTAGAGTAAACTGCGCGGCAACCAGTTTGACTTTACTAATGACGTCAAGCGCAGTTAACGACGGCGTGTGAAATCGATAGTTTGCCATGTTCCAGCCGGTATCAGGCACACCAGTCAGTATAAATGCCATATCGGCACACCTTCTGTGTATGCCCGGATTTTTCAAATCCATATCAGAAAGAAATCAACGTAATTTTGTTACCATTTATAGTAAGGTATGTAATAAATTGTTATAAAGATTATATAAAGTACATATTCATATATCTATTAAATTCATTTTTTTTTTAATGACGAACTGTAATTAAACATATTTATGACTACTAATGGAACAAAACAAATGAAACAGCCTGAAATTAGGTTTTAATCCAATCGTGTCTGTGATGCGTAGTTGGCTAGTCATCGTTCATATACTAATGATTGTACTTAATGTATTCAAATGAGTTGTAAATACTTTTTTGAATATACTCTTGCATATGCAATGAGTTATTATTCGTTAATATGACGTTTTTTTGGTCATCTGAGTAACCTTTATAACAGGATGCGCATTTCACATGAACTAAACAATAAGGACGTCGTGGTTTAATTCCTAGGCATCGGAACCAAACCGTTGGTTATAACCTTAAAAAGAAACGCTTACCCGTCAATTATTTCTAAAACAGATCATACTTAAGGTTGATAAAGTATCATTCTTGGAAAAATATACATTTTACACGCGTTAATTTAACTAACTGTCATATATCAGTAAGTTCTCGAATATCATGTATACGATGTTCCGTAATAAGTGTCATCGTTATTTTGGAAATAAATTCCCATCTCGATGATAGGATGGAACGATGAAGATGGTACGATGGTGATTACTCGATGACCCGATGGTGATAGTGCGATTGTACTTCTGCAATCGTCATCGTACCATCACACTATCGTTATCGTGCTATCGTACCATCGCACCGTCTTTATCGTGTCATTGTAATCAAGCCATCGTTTTGTCGTCATCGTATCATCGTCGCACCATCGTCATCGTACTATCATGCCATCGTCATCGTATTATACTATATAGTACCATCGAAATCGTGTCATCGTCATTGTGCCATCTTCATCGTTCTATCGTACTATTATCATCGTACCACCCTGTCATCGAGCATTAGGTTATACTCGGTTTTGAATGTTGACGGAGTGATTCCCCTTTTTTATTCAGATTTTTCAAATGATTTTTTTGGTACTATAATTTTAAAAGTATGTGACGTATTCACTTGAAACTTGAAATATCACATTTTCATCAAATACTACATTACACGCAACAATCTCAGTTACAGTTTTGTATTTTTGAGTTATGCCCATTTCCACAAAACCTTTTAAGTTAAAATTTGTATACTACATAAGGTATTCACTTGAAAGTTAAAATATATCTTTGACATCATCAGCAGCATCAGATGTACCGCAAAATTTCAAAAATGTTTTCGGACACTTAAAAATAATTAAAATATTTCGTGTTCGAAAATTTGGATACATAAACATATTCCCAAATTACAGGTGTCCGATAATTTATAGATACTATGACAATATTGCAATTACGTTCGGATGTGTCCAGTGTATAACGTTTTTTGCCGAATATACACGGATAGTACCGATTAATTATTGCGCATGCTTGTGTAATACCACACCGTATAGTCTCATTAATGTTTAGCGATGTTTGCTATGAATTTGAAATATTTTCATATGTTTGATTTTGTTTTACAGAAAATTACGCCAATACTGCATTTTTGTCGACCAGGTTCAAAGATTACCATCTCGTGTATTATTAACCTGTCATTAATGCAAAAAAATATGCAAATTATGATTTTTTGTTTGTTTTTTCTTGAAGCAAAAATCGTAAACGAATGTAAACTTAGACGAATTGTTTGCTTATAACTACTAAAATGCCTATATTGCATGTATGATCTGTATCTTAATTGTTTGATCAATTACCATTCACATCCATCGGAGCATAAAAACAAATTTGTTCATACGAGCAGGTTTATGATTCTGATCTTCCTAAAATATTATTTGCGCCTAATTACATTTTATTTACATCAAGATTGTTTCGAAACTTTATAAGATACTATAACTTAATTCTTTTTGTGCTTATTTATATTTGTGTTACTCCCAGACTTTTTCATACTTTGCATCATGTATATAATATCAGTTGACTTATAGACCCATCGGGTCGGGTGTATCTATTGTAATCGCATTTCTGTTGCTTGTTATATTACACATGTCACTGAAATAAATAATTTACTTACTTACTTACTTATTCTTGCAACTTGTGATAGGGCGCGAGAATTCTGCTAAAATACCACTGTCATATAAAATGTCGAAAATTTAGATTCTTTAATTATGGGTTAAAATCAGGATGTCTGAAATTTATAGTTACAAATTTGTTTATTTTGGCTAAAAAAGAGGGTGTCCGAAAACATATAGCTTTTACGGTAACCTTAGCAATAATTCAATTTTGTATTTTGACAGAGTTGTGAGTGCCTCTTTTAAACATACATTTCCAGTTTTTAAAGGTTAAATTATCCCTTCCACTTTACAAAACAAGAGGCTCGCACTTGCCGTAGGTCTCTCACCTGAGTTAAAGACATCTTATTGGCTTATAACAATAGGGCAATAGGCACTAAACCACCTACCTGAGTATCAAGAACGGACTAATGTTTAAAAAACGATGATACTAAATACTAGTAGTCATTATACGAAATATGATTATTTCAGATACCTGTAAAAATCCAGACGGTTTAATTTCAATACCCGTGTTTTGTATGTTGATAAAACATAATCTGTTTTGCTTTGACAATCTTCAACAGTGTATATTCTTGAAAATTGTTGATATAGAAACCATTTATCGGTAAATTTATTGCAGTGTATGGTGTAGGTACATGCCCATTTAGTCAATCAGCATTTGTGCTATACCTCTACAGGTATTCCCTCATTTTAATTGAAGTGCCCAAGCACTAACATGCCGCCACAATCTTTAAGATTTTTGTTTTTCATTTGCATTGTACATCAATAAATTGCCCACGTTACATTGTAATACTAGGGCATTAACACGAAAGAATGGAAGTGAGTAAAATTTCAAACTGAAAAAAAGCGCTAACCCCATTTTAACGATAACGTATACTATGATGAGTCCACCTAAAATGTAATGTTTAATACAGATACATGTATACTGTGTGTGTTTGTTGTATATTCTTTTCATTATTTACTCCACATATGACATTGGTCGATTGCTTGCAACTGAACATGATCTGGCAACGTTTCACGCGAGTGAAAGTATCGTTATATACTACTAATAATAAACAATACTCGCGAAAATACGTTACATTGCAAAAACCTGGATTTTTCTACGCCTACAAGACTTTATAAATTTCGAATAGCTGATATAAAGAAACACGCTATCTCCAAATAGTCATAAGTACTTATTTCTTGTTGCTTTTTCTGCGTTGAAGAGGAAACTGAACATTCTAATGTTATTGTTACTTTCTGGAGATCAACGGTTCAAGTTATTCTGGTACCCGATCTTTACTTACTTCGTGGTAAAGATCTGGCATCACCCAAATCTCCTATGGTAACACCGGTTAAATCAAGATGGCTGAGGCACGTTACTTTCTACTGGCAATTTTAAACGAGCTTGAAAATTAAGTACATCTTTACATGTCGTTGTAATTTGTTCGGCCTTTCATTCAACCAGTGTCGTGTCTGTTTATATACATGCTTGCCATTGCAGTATAAGTTGTAGATTTGTTAAAAAGCTCACTCAAATTAACTTGATGTCTATTTCGGATTTCTGATAAGTGTTCAGGAACTCAAAAGACCAATCACCTTATTGTAGATTCAGTTTGTGTTAAAGTAAAAAGTATTACAGCAAAAGTAAATTTATTACATTTGGAAAGACATTGACAATGTAGATCTAGTTAGGCCTTAGAGTAATATAACGACTCGCCCCATCAACTACTCGCCCCATCATTAAATGTGTTTACCGCCTATGTAATGTAATAAAATATGGAATTGAAAGTTGATTTGTGACTGTATTGAATTGTGATCTATAAAATCGCCGACCTTTATTGTTGGAACATTTTAATTAGTATAAATAATGTTTTTCACATGCAAAAAAATGTGCTGTAATAAGATGATGTGATATAACTTTGTCAGTTCTAACCACTTCGTTTGTGTGTGTTACGGGTAATATAAACAGAGAAATAGGTACAAAATAATGCTTTGATACTAGTAAAATTTTAACATGTGTTTATGTAACATTTCAAATGTTTAAATGTTTTGCATGGATATGCCAAATTTTAAATGTGATCTTGGTCACTTGCTATTTAAATGCTGTAGAAAAAGCACGCAAATAAGTAAAATTTTGTTATAATATTCTGTTGAAGAATAAGGGTTAATGGCAATGGAAAAGTCAAACTTTAATATTACATAAAATGATATCGAAACTGGAGTAAAGCAGATCAAATGAATACAAATATATTACAAAATGTTTATTGTTATACTTTGTAACACAGGGTCTAGCAGTTATCTATTGGAGTGAATACTTGTTCTTTTAACATGTTTCACACGGTTCATTGTTTGTAGTGTACTATTAATCTCAATCACTACCAGCTGAACAAGTCCAATTTTAAACATAATTAAGCCACACAGCAATTTGTACTTTTGTGTTTTTGCATTCTTTTAATTTAATTTCAAAAGATAGTCAACCTTTTGTATGCAATATTTATATGTAGACTAATGTGGGAAAAAAAAATACACAACTGTTATTGTTTAGTTAAAGTATACATGGTGTTCGATATTTTGCAAAGTTCAAATGAAAAAAACAACAACATTAAAAACAATTCTGGTTTTGCGAAGGATTTCAATAAATGTTGAATAGGATTTCCACTGAAAACGTATTTATTGCACATTAAATATATAAATACAAAAACAAACTTCTTTCTTATTATTCAGTAAAATGACACATTTTCTCTGTGTCTGATAAGCTAAGAAATGCTTGAAAAATAATGCTACATTTTTTAGATTATTTGTTTTACCGATTGATTGGTTGATTAAGAACCTTATTGAATGCTTTTCAGTGAAATATCGAACTTTAATGGAGGAATAAAATTATATATTTTCACTGTACGAGCAGTGAAAATGTATGATTTTATATTTTCACTGCTGTGAAAACCTAACATAAGACTATTTTTCCATAAATAGCATCGATCTACAGTGGTGGTTTACAACCCTTGGCTAATTTATATACATGTACAGTATGTACATGCATGTGTTTACATAAAACACATTATACAAATCGACAGAATTATAATTTAACGACAACGACTCACAAAATATGGCACTTTCTTTCCACCATACTAAGTAGTGACAGTTTTGGAATCATTTATGAAGTCATTTTTATAACGTCAGAATACACGAATTTGTGACGTTTAAACTCATCTTGCACAATTTTATTTATTTATTGTCCAATAGCATAACATAAAAAATGCTTTTCTGTGTAGGATCGTATTTTATTTCACTCGTGATCACAATATTTTCACTAGTGGGTGTGCCATTCGTGAAAATATCATTTCTATAAACACTCGTGAAATAAAATACGATCTTACACCGAAATCAACAAATATCCTCTATATATTCTTTATACATTCATAAACCCAATAAACATTAAACTGTACAACAAACATATTATGATGGGCGAATCGTTATACATATCGAGTAGGTGATGTTAGTAGAATTTGCAGTATAATTCTTTTTTTTCCCTACGTAACCTTTATTTTCGTCATATAAGTTATTCAAATATACCTACATACATATGTATAAACGTATACAAATAATACATGGATATAAAATGCATAAATATGTTTCATTATAACATATTTACAATTGTATACGGATACTAAACATAAAATACTTCATAAAACAGTTTCGTTAGTTTCGTTTTAACTGTTAGACGGTCTATAAACGTTATAAAAGTTATAACATAATAAGGAAAAGCATAGTTCATCGAGCCCACATGTTTAAGAATCAGCAAATGTAAAATGTACATACAGGTATATACTGTTGAATACATGCATTACAAATTTATTTCGCTTTTGTTATTATGTCTATAAATCTAACTACATGTTTGCTTCACAAATTGTCCTTAAGAGTGACCACTTATGCATTAAAGTCTCATTTATTTATTTTTTTAAACACTACTTTTTTGCAATTCCAGAACAGATGAATAATTGTTTCTTCGCTTTGGTGGCAAAAGGGCACAAGTTATTGTTTACCAATTTCATTTTGTATAATAGAGAATTTGTACCTAGTATATTGTAAATAATTATATATTGGAACCATTGTATGTAACTATCTCTTGTTATGTTAAATGTAGCTTTAAAAATACTTTTCCATTCCTCGCGAGAGTGAGCAAACATGTCACATTTTGTTTTACATATTGGTTCCAGATCTTTTTGTCTAAAGCAATTATATATCGACCTATTTTCTTTCATAGCAAATGAAATATTTTGCATAGCATGACTTAGATGGTCCATATATTAAAATGTCATTTATGCTAAATTGTATATTGAAGTTCTTAATATACGTTTTTACAGATTTAATAAGCCCTTCATAATAGATAAAGCTAATAGCTTGGATGTTAAGGAAGTCTCGTCTAAACGTCTAAACATAAATAAACTGTAGGCGGAAAGCATCAACCATCTGCGGACTGCACAGGCTTATCCAGTAAGACACTTTACGCACATGCATTAAGCCCGGTTTTCCCACGAAAAGCGTTATTTGTGTAAATACCCTTTAGCAGGTAATCAAGAAACGCTAGCGACCATGCTATAAAAACACACGCTTCATAAACAAGCACTCATTGACATAAACTCTGTTGAGCTTCAATAGCATAAGCTGTGCATATTTTACATACACTCTAAAGAGCAAGATGTGAAGCACCACCAAATGAAAAGGCCCCCTCACACTGTGGCGAATTCAATCTACGAGTTCTGGCGAATTGTAACCCGCCACAACTCGCCCGGTGTCGTGTAGATCTTGTACATATGTCGTTCTTACTCGCAGCGATGTCTACTTATGTCGTGTTATGTCGCAGGACCTCTTCAAGCAGCGGCAAGAATTTCAAAATGTTTAAAATTCTCGCCGCTTCTCAGTGACTTTTTCATTCTCGTACACGTGTCGAAGATATGTCGCAACTCTCAAACACACTGGAACACAATCTAGACATGTCTTTCCTTGTCGTAGCGTTTCGCCGTATGTTATCGTTCTACGACATAACAAGAGTTTACTGCGAGTTTGGGAGACTTGCCTACGACATCTGCTTGTCCGTTTCTCATAAAATGTCGTCATAAACTCGTGCTCATGTCTTCACATGTCGTGCAGACTCGTCAGCGCTCTAAACACAAATTCGCCACAGTGTGACAGGGCCTTAACGTAAAACAAATACAAAATCCACTGTCACACTTCAAACCAGACCATGCATATTACTCTTACGGTATTGTACTGATGGTAGTTATACTGGTCTTTGGAGGCCTGTCATCTAGGGAAGTCTACATTGGCGCTATTGAAAATTGACTGAAGACCAGCTAAACGTTGCGAGGTATTGGTAGGACAGCTGTGACGTGGGATTAGCGTATTTCAAACATGGTTCTTGCTTGGCTTCTGAACGGATAAAACATAGTATTACCTGATCTCCTATATAAACACTTTATCGTCATTTTTCACTATTTCATTATGGATACGACTGTTCCCGATATATATTGAATGTTACCGGGTGACAGTTTTGACTGCTTCCGGCACTCGCCGGTATTTACCTAAAAACTATTTATAGACGAAACATCTAAAACTTGGCAATTCTATTCCTTACCGGCGGAAAATAAAAATAGTTTCAGATACAGTGTACGTTTACCACTATCTACGGAAAATGACGACCATCTGAACATACATAGCGGTAGGGGTGTCACAATATTAGAAATCTTTATTGCAATATATTGCGATATTTTTCAATTTGTTACGATATTTAATGCGATATATTGCGATCTTTGAATTTGGGAATTTAATAAACGCAAGGCTGATAAAATAACTATGGACAGCGCAATATTTTATTGGATGTTTTTCTTTACTTTTTATACTTTTTATAAACATCGATGTTGATGAAAGGTGCAACAATAGTAACATATAAACAGCAGAACAAAAAGCAAAACAATTATCAGCAACACTCAAAACGTCTGTCATTGTTGTTCACTGTATTTATTACATTACATTCAGAGTGATTTTTTACATGTACAGGTACTCTATTCATGGTGTATATTTGTTTTGTGTTTAAACTATTTATGTATTGCACTCTTTATTTTAACTGGAAACAATATCGGTTTTAATGTCTTATTAAGCATAAACGTTTAAGACAAACATGTATACCAGACATAAAAAGAATATTATTGGTCGCAAGTACATATAATGGTCTGGCTTTTGACCTTCACCCCTACAAAACTATCAACTTCACAAAATGATGCTGGCTTTTAATTGTTTATTACTGACATAAAGCATCTTTTGATTCAGTCAAAAGTTTTGCAATCAACGTAATAATATCAAGAAAAAAAATAAAAATAAATAATGCAAAATATCGGTACGGACATTCATATTGCAATATTTTATTGCAGAATCAAATATTGCAATAAGTCAACATACCGGTATATTGCGACGCCCCTACCTAGCGGCCTAGGAAAAAAGCTCAAACAGTCATCCCTCCACATTACGCCAACAGTTTTGACTGTTCCCGAAACACCCATGTGATAACTCTAAACTGCCGTACATGCGTGATTTTATGAGTGGTAACAATCTAGTGGCGACCGCTGTGATGTACCATGGTTAGTGACTAGTTCGTGCGTAGCAATGGCAGAGATTTTTCCATGTTCACCTAGTACATGTACTTACCACTTTCGGTATGATGTAGGCTTACAAGAAACTCGATTTTAGGAATAGATATCATTAATTTTTTTTATTAGATGATTATATAAATTATATAAAAGACCTTAATTAAATATATTAACACAATTTCTGGTTCGTACTTAAAATGCTGTAAATGTATTTAGTTGAGTAATATACTCGTGTCTCAACAAATACGTGGACAATTCGTGATCAAATGGTTAATTATCAAGAAAATGCGGTGAAACTTCAACAGCGATTAATACAAAAAGTGTCCGCCTTTAAATTTGTATTGCATTCTAGACGCAATTTATGATGAAACCAAATAAATTAAAACAATTAGCCGGTTATCAAAATTCGCACTGTTAATTACAAAAACACAGCCAAGTACAGTGGATCAATTTTACGATTTGAAACAAAATATCTTCAAGTCGATCTGTCTGTTGGACTGATTTTACATTTTGATCCATGATCCAATATTATCGTTCTCTTCTCTCTCTTAACATGCTTTTTATTAATTATTTACTACACTGACCTTAACTTGACATGCCGTTAAATATACAAACATATTAAGACCATTACCTTTTGAAATTGCAGTTTGTTTAATGTTCTCCAAGAAATATAAAACACAGATATAATTGGCAAAACAAAAAGTGTTAGCAACGTGTTGTAAGTAGAAATTATTCTAAGTTACAAAGTGTTGTGATTTAAATTCATTTAAAAATTATGATTTTATAGTAAAGAGAACCAATAGAAGGAGTGTTACGCAAAATACAAAAAAAGAAAACACAACGAAACGATTTGAATATACATATAAATGATCAAAACTAAAGACTAGCAGCACTCCTAAAACTGGAAACATATCATTTATATAAATTAAAGTAATAGTTTTGGAATAAAATTCAAATATATATGAAAAATATAATGTTATTATTTATAATTACCGTACTCACTATTATTTTAATCAATATGGTGGACATTATTTATGAATGACAGGGGCGGATCCAGGATTTCGAGTAGGGGGGGGGGCGTAAACTTTTGATCGTGCAGTATTACTCCCTTTATGTTGTCTGTGGGTCTGCAATGATCAGCTACAGATCCGTATCAAAGATATATGAAAACTGATTGCACATCATCGTCATCATCATCATCAAATGCACTTTGTTTCATTGAATAAATTAATACTTCACCGTATTATGATCGAAATGCGTTTTGATTCATCTGTATGTCATGCACCTGTTTTTGCATAAATCGCTCTTGTTTGATGTGCCTGTCCACTAAATACGTATTGGACATTCAATGTTATATATATCAAGAACATCGTTAAACATGTAAAATATGTAGCTGACTACATTCAAACACACACGCACCGAAAAGTGATGGTCTCTTTTCAAAGTGAATGCAATTAAATAAATCAAATGTTCACAGTCATGCTCGTCAATTGTCTTCAAATGTGTTATGCACTGTTTATTTTGTCATGGAACCGAACTAACGGACAGTCAGACGAACATGTTTATTTACGCGAAATATTGCGAAAAGATACTCGCATGATTGCGTTGAGACATAATACGGCAAGTGATGCCGACAGTGTGTCAATTTTGCCGAATTGGTGCCGGAAAAAATACGAAATCGGCAGGAATTGGATCCAACGTTGTAGGCACCACTCTACTTTGTCACTTTATATCTTTTGTATAAATGCATAAAACACTATAAATTTGGTGTGATTGCAAATGTAAAATTTAACTAAAGGTTTGTCGATTTAGAACTAAATTTTAAATTTTATTTAGACAAAACTGTTTAAACTCGAAACTATAAATTTATTTGGCTAGAATTTCAACTTTAAATCATAATTATTCGAAATGTTGCAATGTCATGTATGTGGTATCCTGTGCCAAAAGTGTATTACATCTGACATTTTTATATATGAATTTAAAACAAGAACACATTATAATCCACAAATAAAGGTATATATACCCATTGTCTATAGTTTAGTACTACGGCGAACGTACTAAATCGTAGGAGCGGGCTATATCGCGTATGTTTTACTGAAATTGTTATCTTTTACCAAACTGAGTGAGCGAACAAGTTTATCATATTTATCCAGTTTTGTCCGTTTTATTTATGTCCATATATGTATGGTCTGGTAGTTTTAGTGGGGGGCGCCGGGTGCGGCCCCTCCTTCCGGGATCTGCTAGTGAATGCACGCTCTAGATAAAAATACAATAAAGCACAAGTTCCATATTAATGTCATACAAATATATCATGGAAATTTACAAAATTGACATCTTTGACAAATTGTAAAAATTAAATTAAAATCTAAATACTTGATAATACCTTATATACAATAATACGAATGGATGCAAATAAATGTTTTTTTCAATGCACAATTGTGAATCAATGTATATGTTGTGCTTTGTTGTGATTTTTTTTTTAAAATAATGAAATTTCGAATAACAACAAAGAATGCATGCAAAACATAGTGTCTATATGGTTATACTAATTTAGCGTCTTATTTACATATCAAACAATTTGATGCACCAGCTGCGTCAGCAGTAGGAAAGCCGTTATTTACATATCAAACAATTTGATGCACCGGCTGCGTCAGCAGTAGGAAAGCCCTTATTTACATATCAAACAATTTGATGCACCGGCTGCGTCAGCAGTAGGAAAGCCCTTATTTACATATCAAACAATTTGATGCACCGGCTGCGTCAGCAGTAGGAAAGCCCTTATTTACATATCAAACAATTTGATGCACCGGCTGCGTCAGCAGTAGGAAAGCCCTTATTTACATATCAAACAATTTGATGCACCGGCTGCGTCAGCAGTAGGAAAGCCCTTATTTATATATCAAACAATTTGATGCACCGGCTGCGTCAGCAGTAGGAAAGCCCTTATTTACATATCAAACAATTTGATGCACCGGCTGCGTCAGCAGTAGGAAAGCCCTTATTTACATATCAAACAATTTGATGCACCGGCTGCGTCAGCAGTAGTAAAGCCCTTATTTACATATCAAACAATTTGATGCACCAGCTGCGTCAGCAGTAGGAAAGCCCTTATTTACATTGAAAGGCACCATTGCCGTCCTTTACAGTTTCGTAAGCAGCAGCTGCATCGTCAACTCGGCATCCTCCTTGCATCGTGGCCAACTGAAACACGTGCAAAATGCGACATTTAATTCGTGAGCGCAGAGTGCGTTTCCTACAAAAACAGTGGTATAAGTACTGTATAATTTGCAAATAATGTACAATATCATATATAAAAGCGCTAGAGCACGACGAAGGATTCGATATTGTTACGGGTATTATTTGATTTAATACATTATGAATGCAACAGAACACCGGGCTTTCTAGCATGATAGCTTTATAAACAATAATTATTATAACGAAATTATCGAATGTTTGCATAGATACTCCCATGTTACTTGACAAGTATTGTTAGTATTTTATCATCGTGCATGCGCATCTATCAATACCGCCGTCAAAGGACACTTCATCGCTCAAAAGTATAAGAAATACTCATAAGAAACGAAATTATTATTATTAGGATATATAAACAAAAATAGTTTCATGGTACGTTTTATTTATTTCATAGGATATGAAGTCAATACATATATAATATATAAGCAACAGAGGATATTTGAGGCGTGTCGTGGGAAAACCGGGCTTAATGCACGTGCGCAAAATGTCGACCCGGATCAGTTTGCACGGGCTAATCCAGGACGGCACATTCGGCTTTTATGTTGTGGTTTTTTGTTTCAAGGAAGTCTCTTCTAAATATAAATCCACTGTAGGCGGAAAGTGCCGTCCCGGAGCAGCCTTTATTTCATTTCACAAGTGTTCATAGAAGATGATATTTTCACGTGATCTATTTTCTAAGATCACGAGTGATATAAAATACAATTTAACACCGAAATAAACACATTTTCTTTTTATTTAATACTTTTTCACAGTTTTTTTTTTACATTTTAAATAGGTTCATGTGCAAAGTTTTGCGGAACACATAACGTCATGACGTAAAAATAATGACGTCATTTCACAATTTTGAGTCCGGCATCGTTGACGGTCCGTTTCACTGACTGTATTAAATAAAGAACCTGTGTGAAGCAGTGAACATTATCAGAGCGGTAATTTCACTGTCATACAACAGTGCATTACCAATTTTATTTAACTAATCATTCCCTAAAAATCACTGGTAAGTATACAATAAAGAGTGATAGTGGTCTCTTCTGCTTCACTTCATAGATACCGATATTGCGTAAGGGGGAAATCACAATTAAATTGAACAATGGCGTATTGATGTAATTAAAATTTTGTGGATTGCTTGTATACAGAACGAGCTGGTCGCCGTAGGGCACCAACACAGACTAGAATTGATGGTGTGGACTGGAATAACCTCAAGCAGATTAAATCGTACACTTAACATTAACGAAAAACGGAAAAGTAGGCAGAAAATGTCAACTATAAATGCCAGATCTGTACGACGAAAATCAGCTTAACTAATTCAACATTGAGCAGATTGACATTTGTTTGACAACAGAGACTTGGCTCACGACTGATGGTGGTATTTAGGGGAGAACTAAGTCAAGATGGCTTTTTGTTTTGACGATGTCCCAAGACCTGAGAAAAAAGGTGGGGCAATAGCCCTTTTACACAGAAGCAATTTAAAAGTCACAATAAATCAATGTAAAACATTCAACTCTTTCGAACGTGCTGAATGGAAGATCATCAACAATTTTATGTTCTTAAACATTGGTATTTATCGACCACCATACTCCTGATACACAAACAACTTGTTTGAAAGAATTTTCGGAATTTTTAGATCAAATCTCGTTGATATCTGAACCATTGGTGTGAATGGCTGACTTCATGTAGATAATAAGTCAGTTCGCTATACTAAGCAGTTCCTACAGTGTAATCTGGATATATTTTAACTGTAAAGAATCCGACACAAGTGTGGTCATACTTTGGATTTAACCATTTTCAGAAAAAAAAGATAAATTTTCTGACTTTACAGAACCCCAGTGCGAATACTTTCTCTCTGATCACTGTTTCGTAAGTTGTTACATATAGCAAAGTCGTCCTCGTTTAAAATTGCTAAAAATAGAAGTTGGAAATCTGTACCCAATACAACTTTAGAGGTCTATCTCTCTCAACTGAATGTGTTAAAGAAAAACCATTAGATGTCGATAACCTTGTGGCGGACTTTAACAAAACTATCTCTCTGATGTCATTGACAAATATGCGCCACTCAAGGGAAAAAAGGTTATAAGCAGACCCCATGTGCCATGATATTCTGTTGTTTTTTTTAATCTATTAAACAGTATAAAAGGTCTTTTCAGAAAATCTTACAGAATGACAAAACAAATATTACAACGAACTCGTCTAGAAAGTAAGAAGTTACTGCATGTCAGCAATATAATTGCAAAAACACATGTTAAAACTCTAAAATTAATGAAGCAGATGGCAATATGAAAAAAATGTATGGTGTAAAATCCTCTATGCTGGGTCGTGTAAAGGATAACCTTTTACCGCCACACACTGAGGATGTGTTAGTGGCTTTTGAATTTCTCTGGTTCTTTAATAAAACAAATTATGAAACTGCGGGATGATTTGGATAAAACAGACGTTGGGTCAACTTTCGACAATATGTCTGAAAGTGAAAACAGTCCCTCTGTAATTTTTGGTATTACCAAGTTTTAATCTCTAACAGAAAACAATGTTGTAAAATTTAGTAAAGAATCAATATCAACTACGTGTGAATTAGACGTCATTCCAACTCTGATGTTAAAACAAAATCTACAAAGTATTAAACAGATTGTAACAAAAATTGAAAATAAATCACTTTCATCAGGAGAGTTTCCGAAAAGGGCCTTTATTAAGCCTATATTGAAAAAGAAAGGTATTCCACTTGAACTACAAAACTATCGGCCAGTGTCAAATTTATTATTTTTATTCATTGTTTGGGAGAAACTGCTTTGCAACATATTACTAAATACATTGAAACAACCCAACTTCTTCCACCGTAGCAAAGTGCATATCGACAATGTCACAGCGTGGACACTGCAATGATTACAATGTACAGCGATTTATTGGAAGCTGTAGACAACAACAAAGTAACACTGGTTGTGATGATATATCTGAGTGCTGCATTTGATGCAGTTGACATTGCTAGCGTTCTCCGAATTCTCCATGATGATATTGGCATTAGAGATACTCCATTAAACTGGGTAGAATCATACTTGATGGATAAAACAATGCAAGTTGTCGTAAATAACTCGAACTCTTGCACAGAGCACTTAAGATTTGGCGTCCCACAGGGCTCTTGTGCCGACACAGTTATCTTCACCATGTATAGATCTATAGCAGCTCTGAGCAGGGTTGTACAAAAGTATCCAACTGAACTCTATGGATATGCTGATGATCATAAAGTTGCTTTCATAATTCAGGCTGGAGATGTACCAAATGAGACAAGTGTTATTCAACTACTTAATAACTGCCTTCTGGACGTAATTATGTGCATGACAAGACTCAAGTTGAAAATGAATAATTCTAAATTAGAACTTTATATGGATTCATACGTAAGCCACATCATGTAATGAATCTTGTAATGTCAGTAAAGCAGACTTTTATATAAAATGCTGTTATACGGAGGTCAACTAAACAGACTGTATGAAAAGAGCCCGCGCAGCACAATAAAGTCATGTAAAGTTCTGTATTCATGGCATAAACAACGTAATTCCCCTCTGCTTGCGGGGTTGTCAAAGGTTGGTGGGTTTTGAACCCTTCAGTGTCCAAGTACATGTTTCATTTGTACACGTGACTCTAAAAAATGCTAAATTATTAATGAGCATGTTTCTTTATTAATTACATATACACAAATTCGAATAAGTAAATGTTTATTGCAAGCGTTTCTGATTTGAGTATACTATTAATTAACATGTTACTTTATATATTACATACATGTAAATGTATAAAATTCAAATCCGTGTATGTTAATTGCTATCGAATTATGCTTATATTATACTTTGCTGTACTCAGTTATTTAATCAAATGTTTAAACATGATGTCCACGTGGTATTCGATTTTATCTCATATGTAGTAAACACTTTTTAACATAATAGATCTTCTGCTGGCGCGAACAATTAAAAACCCTGCCAAACGTGTATTCAGCGTTTGAATGTTTATTTATAACATCATAACGCTTTTGTGCACAATTATATTTCCCTATCAACAGAAGCAAAATGGCATATATTGATTGTGTTATAGGTGTGCTCGAAATTCAATCTACATTGCAGAGATATAAATTGGCAGTTTTGAGTAGTTGGACCAATTATATGAACATTCCTAAACTTAATGCGAGTAACCAATTACCGGAGCGTTGTAACAGCCTCTGGACCCGTACTTTCCACCGCAGCATCTGGGTACAGACGAACACATTTAGGACGCGAATGAAACTTTATTACCTTATGATAAATATATAATAGGTTTTAAAATAATGTAAATTGTGCACAATTACTCTTGTCAAGATTGCGCGTAAAACATGCATTTATCATGAAAGATCTTCGGTGTCTGATACGATAAATTTAGTCGTATAAAGATGTAATTTTGCACTTAAAATGCATTACTAATGCCTAGTCATATTATCAATTTAAATTTCAAGGCAATGATGTATAAATGAAATACAAAGTTCAGGTTTTACTTACGTATTTTCCTGGAAGATTCTTTATGAAAATAACACGGTGACCGGTTCGTGAAGGAGATATCAAATGGACGCGCGCATCGTTGGCATCTGTAGAAAATATATCAACAATAACAACACCGACACTAACAATTATAACAACAACACAATACTAGGATCGTCATCAAGCGATGACGTGATGCCAATATTCCTATATGGCCACTTATAATACTAGAATAACTATTTGTAAAACGAAAAATACAATAACAGCAGCAAGTTTCTCATGCTACATCAACTTCTAATTTGACCACACACACACTAAAAAATATAACAACATTATGTACCATAATACTACAACTACCGATATCACTGATCACGTACTAAAAATTTCGCTTTTAATATAATAACAGTGAATAAAATACCTGGCGTAAAAACCATAGTGATCGCCATACAGGCGCGCTTTACTCTCTGCTCCGCTAGGATCCGGTTTTGGATAGTAGAGAGACTTTAACTGATATTCCGAAGGCAGTCTATGCAAACATTTCTGATATATGTCTGAAAAGATCAATAAGAACACGTTTGTATAAATGACGTTATAACAAAACACTTTAGTTATCAGTCCGTTATAGGGGTATGTTCACGAACACAAAGCGGTCGGTTATCATAAAAATTCAGTAAAGTCACGCACCAATAACGACTGGCTTAGTGTTTTATGTATACTTGAAGCGGGATATAATTTTTAATATACCCCGCGCGTGACTAAAATATACCCCGCGCGTGGGCTTACAAATAGCAATTCGTGTTTTCCGAGAAATCCGTAAAAGCTTATTCAGTAGGCGCTTATTAAAATGTATTTTAAAAAAATCAGTGTCGACGAGCGCTTGATATTCCTACAATAAACTTTAGTTTACAATGTACTACTAGTTTGTTCTTTGAATTACAGTATTTGTGTTCGGTATAATAAAATAAATATCACAGGCATGTTGAGGGGTATAGTAAATATTGCTCGCCCTTAAAGAGTAATGTCAATCTCTGTCTTCTGCCTCGGTTTACAACACTCTCCTCGGGGCGCAATATTTACACCACCTCTCTACTGCCTATGATATTTATATACTATATACGTGATGCACTCTGGAACCCATCTAAACTTAAATTTTACATTCGAATCAAGGAAAACACTGAAACAACATGGCGACTACTAACGCGATTCCAGCTCGGCTGAATGCAGGCCTGGTTATAAAATATTAAAAGCTATAAACAAACAGGTGCGCGAATTTGGCTTAGTCTTTACTATTAAAAATACGATTTTGTAGTAAATTACCCATTTGATTCGGTTTTATTGCAGATCTACTTGAAGATCACAACCATGTGTATACATGTACCAGTTAAACAAATATGAATTTCTAACATCAACATATTCAAAACACTGAAAAAGGCGTGAAATTCACAATTAATTACTTTTTATTGTAATATAAAGATATTGTGGTTCTGCAGACAGAAATTACAGATGCGATTATTTATAATATATTGCGTCTTCCGAATGTAATATTCAATTTATGATTTGATAATCTAAACCTTGACATGGCAATTCGGTGTTTCAAATTTACATTTAAGGACAAGTGTTTTTCAAAGGTAATCTACCACAGTCTCCTAGAACCATACATGTGTTCGTAGTTTTGCATTCTCTAAGAATATTTTTGCAACACTTGTTTTGAATAGCTTCTATAGAATCGACATATTCAAAGCCCCAAACTTGAGACGCATGACATAGAATTGGTTTCAACATTGAATCAAACATTTTAAGTGAATCAGAAATTGAAAAGTATCCAAAAGGTTTTTGAAAAGATTTGAAAAGGGAGCCCTCTGAGCTTGCGAGGTCAGCTTAGAGTGAGCAGACGACCATGAAATACCTGAAGTTAGCAATATATCCATGTACTAGGGCTGTTTCGTAAATTCGCGGAATTATTCTGTTTCTTCTAGCTAGGTGATTTATCGAAAAACAAAATACATATTTATATACGTTTGCTTATGACTGACTTTCAGACCAAAAATTATAGTGATACATAGCACAGTTGATATTACATGAAACATTGAACAAGAGGACTGTGTAGTACTTGAAGCACGATGACGTCAATTTAACGTCACCTAAACGTCAAATTGAGAGTGCGGTTCACTTTTTCGACGTAGTCACCACCTTTAGCCACACACTTTCTATGTCTTTGTGCCAATTTGTCAAATGTTACCTGGAACCAATACTTATTGAATGATAAAATAATTACACTGTAAATAATAATCTCGATTTGTGCGTAGTTCTAATGATGTTTTAAAGCGTTGTCCTTTCGGTTCTTAAGATTGGGAGATAGACGGAAGTCCATGGGGGCTAAGTCCGGACTGTAGGGAGGGTTTCTACTGTCCCTAAATCACGCATGCCATTTGTACACAAATGTCTTTCCACCCTTAGGTAATGTATCCAATGTTTCGATTTGTTTAAATGTTTCCGCCGGAGATAGTTTGAGTCCAACGCAAAATTTGACAACGGAACATCATTCAACATCGTCCGTTGACGTCACGCGATTACGCGAGGTCATGGCGATAAAACGCTGCTGGGAGGTTACTGTTCAACACAATGTTTTCAAACTTACAGGCAATGACGTCGAGACGTGATCCAAACATCAGGCGCTTTCGCGCTAAAAATTCATAACCTATGACTATTTTACAGCGCTTCCAGTGCGTTTCAAGTGCATAAAAACCGGCGTGCTTCACGTCGCTAAATAGCGGTTGCTATAAATACCACTAAAACTTCCATAAATTAAAGGAAATAAAGACCCATTTTAAAATATCATAGGGTATGTGTAAAACAACTTGTGCATGTGTTTAAATTTAAGTTGATTGAAAAAAAAACTTTTGAGAAGAGAATTTCGCGAATTTATGAAACAGCCCTCGTATTTATGCACAGAAGAAACTTTGATTTCGTTTCCACGATAACACCAATGTTCATATCGGCGAAGAGGACCTCCATTGCTGCCAAACACTGTAATCTCAGTTTTATCCATATTAATTTCCATACCAGAATCATGACAAAATTGATAAATAATTTGCTGCTGAAGTTTCGCGGCAGTTTCAGCACAACCGACCACGTTATCTGCAAACATCAAACAGATAATATCCGGAATATCGTCAGTAATAAAAATACATGAACCACAATTATTACGTATGACTTGTCTTTGAAAAGATTAAAAATTGTTTTGTCACCTCGGCGTGTTCAAATGTTGCATGGGAGAAAAAATATGTAATACCATTTTGAACTTTAACACATGGCTTGAGGCGGAAATACAGAGCTTTAAGAATTGTTGACCATACACACTTTTCTTCTGCAGAGAAATAAATGATTTATTGTGATTGATTTTATCAAAGGCCATACGAAATTCCGCGTAAATGTAACAGAAACGACCACCCTTCTTAGAGAGATGCTTTTGAACCATTGCCTGTAACCAGGTGATAGTATCAACAGCTGCATAGCCTTTACGAAAACCAGATTGGGATCCATCTTATTATCTTCAGACCAGTCATACAGCCGCTTATTATTAATACCAGAGTAAATTGTGTGTAATGTATTTGTAATAGATATGCCTCATGTCATGTGCATTCCATTCGTATCGAGTTTACAACTAGTGCTTATTTTCACGCGACCGATAATCATCCATGAAAACTGTTTGTATAATATAATAATAATAATACCGTAATCATCATCATAACCATCACCATTATCATAATTATCATCATGGTGGCAATATAAGAAATTCACTACTTGCCATTTCCTGTTTTCTGTTATGAATACAATGTTCCTTTTAATTAAATCATAACTTATGAACAAGTTTGCACAATGTCGTTGCAACTGTTTATAAGTTAAACATATCTTACATGTTCATTGAATTTTATACTGAAACTGGAACTGTTTAATTTGCTTAAACAACGCCTATTTTTACACAAAAGCATATTAAATGGCATTGTACAAAAACTGCAAAACAAAACATTACATTATATATACATACAAACATGAATACATACACACATTAATATACATTCATCATCAAAGAGAGAAAGAGAGAGAGAGAGAGAGAGAGAGAGAGAGAGAGAGAGAGAGAGGAGGGAGAGGGAGAGAGAGAGGGAAGAGAGAGAGAGAGAGAGGGGGAGAGAGAGAGAGAGAGGGAGGGAGGGAGAGAGAGAGAGAGAGAGAGAAAAGATTATCAAATCAGAAGAAAACGAATTCAGAAATTTAAAACTAAAAATACGTTGCATTCAAACCAGGACACTGATAACGGCGAAATACAAGTTACTAACACTAGATCTAGTATTCGTAGTGGTAGTACCGGGTCTGATTCTGCTACACAATATATATTGCAGTGCAAAGTGTCATAAGAGTGACAGCCAGTGTTCTCCATTTTTTGAATCTAGCACGACATTGACTGAAAGTTCAAATAAATTGGCATGCAATGTCAATAGAAGTGCCAAATCATTAAGTTTAAGTTGAGGGATTCCTTTCAAACTTAAAACATTTGTTCCCCATATTAAAATGAACCCATAGGCCAAATTTGGTAACTCTAGGTTTAAATTTGTCACTTAGAAAATTTACATTGCATGCTATTTTGGCAGGTTAAAGTTTTTCGGTAAGCTAGTATCTCAGGAATGGCTTGTGGGATTTTATTCAAACTTGAAACATTAGTTGCCTATATTGAAATGACCACATAGGCCAAGTTTGGTAACTTTAATTTGAAATTTGTCAAAATTAGGGGCCTTTTTAAACTTGGAAACTAATAGTGCGAGCTATTTTGGCAGGTTAAAGTTTTTCGGTAAGCTAGTATCTCAGGAATGGCTTGTGGGATTTTATTCAAACATGAAACATTAGTTCCCTAAATTAAAATGAACCCATAGGGAAAGTTTGGTAACTGTAGGTTGAAATTTGTACAAATTAGGAGACTTTTTACACTTAGAAAATTACCTTGAATGCTATTTGGTTAGGTTAAAATTTCCGTAAGCTAGTGTGACAGGAATGGCTTGAGGGATTTTATTTAAACTTGACACATTTATCCCCCATATGAAAATAAACTCATTCGTCATGTTAGGTAACTCGTGTTTTAATTTTGAAAAGTTATTGGCCTTTTTATTACTTACACTTTTATATGCCAGCTATTTGTGTAGGTTAAAGTTTTTTAGTCTGCTTGTTTCTCAGGAATGACAAAAGAGATTTCATTTAAACTTAAACACTTATTTCTGATATTAAAATAAACTCATAGGCCAACTTTAATAACTCTAGTTTAAAATATATCAAAATTTTGGGCCTCTTTACACTTAGACATTTTACATTCCCACAGAATAGATATCCATTCTCTTACTCAAGAATGTTTTTTTCATATATAGATACCCTTAAGCAATATTTTACTTGGGACTGCATTTGGAGTGGGTTGGGTAGGGTCAAGGTCACTGTTTAGTTCTAAAACAGTTTCTGCATAATAACTCTGGAACAAATTGAAATATTTTAATGAAACTCAGTGAATTGATATGATATAGTGAGACATTTTATTACATTACATATATGATTGGTGGGGTCAAGATCTAGGCCACTGTTTTGAAAATAAAAAAATATGCTTTCCATTAAGTAACTTGAGAACTTAATTAACTTTGGTTAATTGGCGACAATATTATCGGAACAAATTGTTTTAGAAAAATAGCTAGCAAGTCTGACAAGCACAAGAAAAGTCGAGCACGCTGTTCTCCGACATCTCTTGTAATAAAATAGAAATAACTTAAACTGTTCAAAAGTGATACAATTATAAATCTCAGACGTTTTAATTACAAAGCACAGTTCAACCTACTCACAAAATATTGCAGACTAACAAAATAGCATTTATGTTCAGTGGCATTTGTTTGCCAAATGTAATAGTTGATAAAATCTTTTTTGACTGGGACAGTCAAAAAAGATTTTCTAATTTACGTATAGTAATTTGGCATGCCGTTAAACATCTATTATGTGGATTTTAACAAGTTTAAAATTTAAAAGAATGTTTGTGTACTCATTTCAAATAGTTTATAACAATTTTACCATAATGCTTGTTAATGTATATTTCTGTTGCACGAAAGGTATGACCCCTTTAATTGCCTCTGACTTTTAGGACTTGCTTATGATTACAAAATAGTTGCCTGTTACAAGTCCCCATAATTCTTGTAAACATACTTCAGAATTGTTGCTCTTTATTAAACATAGAAGATTGGATGAAGTTTTCATAAAATGGATATAATGGATATAATTTAAAGACTTTCTGAGATACAAGTCTCAAATTTTCAGAACCTGCTTCTGATTCAAAAATACTTGTCTGTGACATGTCCTACAACACTTGCAAACATACTTGCAGAATTATTGCCCTTTGTACAGAAAAAAGTTTGTGGAAAATGGAAATAACTTAAAAACTGTTCAAGGTCTAAGATACAGACTTCCAGAATTTATAAACAAATACATGGATGTAACACGTCCTGTAACTTTGTATGGCCCTTGGTATATGTTACTAGTATGTCCTCTGACTGACATCGAAATGGGAAGATAAAGTTTTGTGGCAGTTGCTGTATCTAAAAAAAGATAAATCAATTGATTTGACACATCACACAAGTGTTGTGACTGTCCGAGTAAGGTTACCTAACTCTGTGTGGCCCTAAACATAAATTAATGTCCCCTGAGTTAGAATTTGATGTTTTAAGTTCTTCAGCAAATGTTAAGTTAAAATTTTGATGCAGGTTGCAGTATCTCGAAAGCTGTTCAATCCGTTTACTTTATACAAGTTTCACACTACTGTTCAGGGCCAGTACACTATGAGGTTAGGAAACTCTGTATGGCCTAGGTACAAGTTATGTCCCTGGATGACTAGGAAATTTTAAGTTCAAATTCTGGCAGTTGGCTATAATTTAAACGAAGATTTTGTTTAAATATACTTAAAAATATGTGTGCTACTTTATATCTTACTTTTAATTTTTGTGATTCTAACTTTCAATGAAACTTGGTCATACATACATGTAGATTTCGTCTGTGACAAGGATCCGAATAGTTGAGCGCTGTCCACAGACATCTCTATTTTTTTCGGATTTCTTTTTTACCTACAACGTCTCTGTTGCGTTTTGGAGGGCACTTAAATCATGCTTTAAAACAAAATAACCCGAATCATTGAAGTTATTCATGGTAGTTAAGTAACAATAAAGTTATAATTTTACCATATGCATAGAAGAAGTGTAAAACGGCTTTGTTTAATATTGTGACCTCGAAGAACATAAACAATTTATGGAACCGTAATAAATTTGGTATTATGTCGGGAATTATATGGTGCGAAAATAGTCATAAGTGCCTCAAATTGCCCCAAATTCAGTGACTATGGGACAACTGACATTATTCTGACATTATATGATATCTAACTTTCAAGTATTTTATAACTGTTTTTGGTCCGCACAATTTAACTGAGGCAGCTGGTGCCTCGGTATGCCTCAGCGTGGCTATGACGCTGTTAAAGCATGTGTAACTGATTATCCATGAGTATGGGTCATTGTCCAAAAATCTTGAAAAAAGTCCCTGAAAGATCTGAAATCTATCTAAAGAAATAATTTAAACAAATAGCGCCTTGTAAAAAAAATCAGATTGGTAAAAAGTTGTGAGGACATTTGCACAGGATGTGATGTCACCGTACCTATATATAGATGTAGTCAGACTTGTGCTTAGAAATGGATCATCTGCCATCAATATTTTTACTAGCAAAAGATGTTAACACTTTACTTGGATCTTTAACATCATTTGAAAGGTCTTACTGTGATGTGCTTCAGTACTGCAATGGATATCTCCTTGTGTTCCGTAGCTTTTCTGTCTGGGAACTCTGTGTATCTCTATTAGAAGAGAAAAACATTTTTTTTCAAAAGTTTGGATACATGGTTTAATGGGTAAGTTAATTGCTAGCTTAGTCATCACTTTCTAACTATTTGGGCACCTCACTTGGAATTACTACTGTCCTTATTACATTTTGGTCACTTGGACTGGTCTGTTACCTATTGCCTAAGCCAAAAAAATGACTTTCATTTACCAGCATGGGTTAATAATGATTTGTTTTGAAGGTTTGAATTTTTATATACAGCAATTTACATTTAATTCAACAAAAGTTTTATTTTGTATTTTGGTGGATGACCAGTCAGGCAGTGCTCGCATATCCCTACTTACGCTAGCGTAAATGTGTCCGTGAAACGGCAACCTTTTGAGCATGTTGGAAATATGTAATTAAATCACATATTTTGCATGATGTGAAGTACAGGTACTTTGAAATTTACATCTGTCCCTTTAGGAAGGGGAATTGTTACAACCCAGTGGAGGAGTGCTGGGGCATTTCTCCTGCACTATGCAGGAGAAACAATTTCTGCAGCCGAAGGGGAGAGACGGGAATGTATTCCAACAGGGTTTCGTTTCTTCTTTACCTCCGGAGGAAAGAAATTATGGTAAGTGGCTTCAGAGAGCTAAATTTTATCACTTTTATAACTACTAATATTACTGACACAGGCATTTAGTGTGTTATGAGACGCATAATTTAAAATAACGCTAGTTATTTATTCAGAAGGGTTATACCATGGTTACACCCTGGAAAAGTTTAGAGTACTCTTGGGCTAGTAATTATATTGATGTTGGTTGACTGGTTTATGGTTACTGGTGAAAAAATGTTTACCGAGCTCTATTACTCTTAAAGGTGGGTAAGCTGATTAACTAGGGTGGTAAATGTTCTCCGAACTATGTTTTCACGCATTTGTTGCATGTCTAAAACTGCAGATTCATTCTTCGAGGTAGAGCGTGGGACTCTGAATCCAAGGGTCAGGGGTTCGAGCCCCACCAGGACCGGCAAACTTTCTCCTTGATAATTGAAGCTAGGCATTGCGTCAAAGTCTAGTGTTCAGTTGTCCCTCAAAGCTGACTCATGTGAGGGAGCAGTCAGTTGCTTGCGGAGAAATATGACTAGTACTGGTGAACCCAGGAGCGCTGGTTAGGTGGACTGGCCGTCGTGATATGACCTCGTTGTTAAAAACGGCGTAAAATACAAAAGCCAATCCAATCCATTCCTCGACACTAGTAATCCAAATGCAGGACTTTTTAACAAAACTTCATATATATATTTTGAGTATATATATATATATATATATATATATATATATATATATATATATATATATATATATATACTCAAAGTTTGCTAAGCACCAGATTTTTGTATAGCGGTTTTTTTTTTCTTGCCGGCCTTTCGTCATTCAGGTTGTCACATTTTTTGAATGGATACTGTATACTGGTGCCTCCCTTAAAGCATCTTTTGCATTATTCACTATTTTTGTGATGTGTTCAATATACAGAGGACTTTCTTACCACTAAGGAACATTGTTCCTGTCCAACGAGGCCAATGCGCAATTCTGTATGGCTGTGGTGGACATTGTAAGCTTTCAGTATCATGCGTTAGGGCAACACGACTTCTTAGATGTGCACATGCATGGGTTCCATTAGACACCACCTACCTAACATACCTAAATTGAAAGTCAAAACAACCAAACAAACTGCAACGGAGGGTCTTCCAACCCATTTCGAATTTGCACGCCACGACCAGTCATCTTCCCTTTTGTAAACTTAGTGTTACATCTTTATATACAATAGTTACTAATCAAATGAAGTCAGTAATGTCTACCTGTGAGTCATAAAGTCTTATTACAAGTTTTAATATCACATAAGTCAAGAAAATGACTGAATATTTTGCTGGGCCTTTAGTAAATTTAAGTGCAAATGCAAAAGGGTGTTGTAGACCCTCCGTAGCAGTTGATATGGATTTAACGACTTTCAATTGAGGCCTGTAATGTAGGTAGAGTCTAGTCACGTATGCATATGTAAATCTCAGCAATTGTGTTGCCATTAAGCATGAAATTGAGAGCTTATTAGGCCAGCCATAAAAAATGAACATCTGGACAGGAAACCCATTTCTAAATTGTCATAAAGTCTTAAATGCATTAAACACATCAAGGAATTGCTATATAATGCAAAAATTGCTTAGAAGGAACCACCCAACTACTGAAATGGACGACGCGCGACATCCTTGGGCATGCTTAAGTAAAAACAGCATTACTGTCACTTATGTAGGAAACAACTCACATTTTGACTGTGTTTTATGATAACCAACATAAAAATAGACATTTGAAATGTTTTATTCAGACCCTTCAATAAAATTACCAAGTTTGAGAAATTTCAATTCCTACTGAATTTTCGACTTTTTCCCGCCATACCAACTTCAAACTGTTGTCATTGTTGAGTGGATGTAACCAAAAGGCATTATTAACTACCTCCATAAAGACAATACATTAAGCTCTCAAAAAATGCCAACAACCGGAGCATGAAAAGCCAGCAGCAAAAATGACCGCTATACAAAATCCTGGTGCTTAGCAAACTTTGAGTAGTATATATATTACGAGTTAAAATGAAAAACGAATCAATAAATAAATAACGCAAGGATTTTACGTAGTCCACGTTTTTATCATGTGCATGTCCACAAGTTTATTTCGCACCAAGTATTTGCCTATGGTTGGAAAACTATGTCCCATATGAATGGCCATAAGACAGGGAACCGTCATGATTTATGTAGCATATGGCTTACTAGCTACTGAGAGGCTACAATGAAGGAACTGTCAGGACTTATGTAGCATATGGCTTACTAGTTACTGAGGGGCTACAATGAAGAAACTGTCAGGACTTATGTAGCATATGGCTTACTAGCTACTGAGAGGCTACAATGAAGGAACTGTCAGGACTTATGTAACATACGGCTTACTAGCTACTGAGGGGCTACAATGAAGGAACCGTCTCGACTTAAGTAGTATAAGGCTTACTAGAAAATGTGTTCCATATGCAGGGATACCATCAAGGGAACCGTCAGGACTTATGCAGCATATTGCCTACTAGTTACTGAGGGGCTACGATCAAGGAACTGTCAGGACTTATGTAGCATATTGCTTACTAGTTACTGAGAGGCTACGATCAAGGAACTGTCAGGACTTATGTAGCATATTGCTTACTAGTTACTGAGAGGCTACGATCAAGGAACTGTCAGGACTTATGTAGCATATTGCTTACTAGTTACTGAGAGGCTACAATGAAGGAACCGTCTCGACTTAAGTAGTATAAGGCTTACTAGAAAATGTGTTCCATATGCAGGGATACCATCAAGGGAACCGTCAGGACTTATGCAGCATATTGCCTACTAGTTACTGAGGGGCTACGATCAAGGGAACCGTCAGGACTTATGTAGCATAAGGTTTACTAGTTACTGAGAGGCTACGATCAAGGAACTATCAGGACTTATGTAGCATAAGGCTTACTAGTTACTGAGAGGCTGCGATCAAGGGAACCGTCAGGACTTATGTAGCATATTGCTTACTAGTTACTGAGGGGCTAGGATCAAGGGAACCGTCAGGACTTATGTAGCATAAGGCTTACTAGTTACTGAGAGGCTACGATCAAGGAACTGTCAGGACTTATGTAGCATAATGCTTACTAGTTACTGAGAGGCTACGATCAAGGAACTGTCAGGACTTATGTAGCATATTGCTTACTAGTTACTGAGAGGCTACGATCAAGGAACTGTCAGGACTTATGTAGCATATTGCTTACTAGTTACTGAGAGGCTACAATGAAGGAACCGTCCCGACTTAAGTAGTTTAAGGCTTACTAGAAAATGTGTTCCATATGCAGGGATACCATCAAGGCAACCGTCAGGACTTATGTAGCTTATTGCTTACTAATTACTGAGGGGCTACCATCAAGGAACTGTCAGGACTTATGTAGCATAATGCTTACCTGCTACTGAGAGGCTACGATCAAGGAACTGTCAGGACTTATGTAGCATAATCCTTACTAGTTACTGAGGAGATACAATCAAGGAACTGTCAGGACTTATGTAGCATATTGCTTACTAGTTACTGATGGCTACAATCAAGGAACCGTCAGGACTTATGTAGCATAAGGCTTACTACCTACTGAGGGGCTACAATCAAGGAACTGTCAGGACTTATGCAGCATAAGGCTTACTAATTACTGAGGGGCTACACTCAAGGAACTGTCAGGACTTATGTAGCATAATGTTTTCTTGTTACTGAGGGGCTACAATCAAGGAACTGTCAGGAACTATGAAGCATAATGCTTATTAGAAAATGTATCCCATATGCATGGTCACCATCAAGGGAACCGTCAGTATTATGTAGCATAATGCTTCATAGCAACTTGGGTGCAACAATCCACGGAGGTTTACTATTTACATGTATCTATTATGTAACCCTAATAGATGCTCACAACTACGAAAATGTTTTCAATAATATTGTTGGATATTACATACATTGTATGTCTGTTTTGTTTGATGTGGTGCCCTCTCTCCATTATTGATTGTACATTGTATACACTGTATGTAACAAATATGTTTTGTTTGTTTTGTACCTTACGTGTTCTCGAAACCAATGTTTCACTGTTGGGATTAAATAACTAATTTCCTGATTACTTCTGGTGATCTTGTTTAATTGATACTACTATTTTGTTTATAAAGACATGTAAAGACAGGGTTTATGGTGCATTTTGTATGTATGTTTAAATCATTATTTAAAATAATTGTTGGTCTTTACATCTGTGAACTTCTCACATACATTGTGTTGTTGTTGTTTTTTTTAATTAATTTTATTCATTTGGATTTATTTATATAAAACCCTGTCTTATATGTTTAAACATTTTGCTTTATTTTACTTTATTTTGTCAAATAGAGTTCTATAATTACTGAAAACAAATTGTTTTACACAGTTCTCGGGGCATTATAGTAGATCTTTGTGTAAGCAATACTTTACTTGCTAACAGTTATATGTATCAGCAATTGTGCCTTTATATAACACGGAATGCTTTTTATTGATTTTGCATTTTAAATTTTAACTGGAGCATTTTTATTTCCATTGCAATATATACATTTTCTGGACAGAATCAACAATTAATTCTATATAACATGTACATACATTAATGTTTTAACCATGTACTATGTTGTTTTTCGCTAGTTTAATTCAGTAATATGAACTTTAAGCAATTGTTTAAATATGTGTTGTCTGACTGAGCAGCTAAGTGGCCTTAAATATTGCATATCTGTTGTTACTGTTTATGGAACCAATTTGTAGGGAACTTTTAATTTGTTTTGTTGTTCATTTTGATAAAAATTACATGTACACTTCCTGATTACGAGGTTGTTGTTGCTGCAATCCTGTGGTTAGAACGTGCAATATTTGTATTGACATTTTTGTCACCCATACATTTTGATTGTCTTATTGTGTTATGAAATATTTATATTTATTATAAATGATTGATTCTAACATGATACGCGCAGTTTTCTATAGACAAAGAACAAAATTCACCATTGTTATACTGCCAATAAACACAAATAATTCCGAAACTGTTAAATATAGTTCGCATGTTAGAATCAAAATAATTTTCGCATTATCGTTGTTTATTGGCTTAAATAAACAATGATTTGTCCAACACCCTCGTGGTTTAAGTCATATGCATCAGAACTCCAAATCGTTGTTTATGAGCCGATAAACAACTCTAATTCGAAAATTATTTCTTAAAAATGAAATGAAGGAATGTATTGAACAACGCTTTTAATTGCCTTGTTATGCAAAAGAAAGTTCTGACAAAACCATGCATTGCATACTCACTAAAGAAAGCTAAGGAAACAAGTTGGTGTTTGTATAACAATAAAATGTAAATATAAGAAACAATTGTGTTCGTCAGGTTTTGCAAATAAGCATTCAGATTTTAAAAGATCATTTTACAGTTTTTTTTTTTCTTTTATTTAACTAGTCATATTAAATTGAAACTTTAATGTTTGTAGTTTATTCATGTGCATGTATATGTATATTTAATTAGTTATTTATGCATTTGACACTCAAATTCGCCGTGTAAAGCGCAGAAGGTTAGTAAATATATGTTTTAGTTATTGCACGCATTGTACACAAATTGTGGTATACTTTACATGTATAACGCAGAATATATTTATGTCGTCTATAGTTTCACATGCACGCTATGCACTCACACAACCACGCACGGTACATGCACACACAATACCAAGATTTAAGATTTATTGTGCATCGTATATAGTATATTTAAATTATTATTTATTTATTTATTATAAGGAAGCATAATTTAGTCCAACATGGAGTGATATATATCTGTTGTAATCGGTATATCCAATAAATTTTATATTCGACTCTGTTTTTGTATACCCCCATTATTTCAAAAAGTGTGGGCGTGTTGGTCCATACATCTGTCCGTATGCACATCCGTCCATATTCCGTTTTCATTTCATAACTTCTTTATGCCTGCAAGGATTATAGCTTCATATTTCTAGTATTATGTACAATGAGCACACAGTGTTTAGCATACATGTCCATGCTTGTCTCTCAAAAGTCAAGATCACAATTCAAGGTTTTTGTTCAGGCCATGTGTTCCAGCTACAAAGAAGGAGTCTGTTATAACTTGAATGAAAGTGCTCTCCGTAATGTGCCCCATTCAAACACAACAAGGTCTGTGGGTCAAAGTTGAAGGTTAAAAGTAAGAATGAAATTTTTGTAGAAAACATATAATTGTCCAAGATGGAATGATTTCATAACAATTTGTCTGGAGTGATTATCTTTATGTAACACACGCAAAGACCGGTTCGTGTTCAAAATTTGTAATTTAAGCCCATTTTCGCTCTACACCAGGTCATTATTTTAGGTCTGAACATTGTTTTGTGTCGAATTACAACAATGGTTAAGCTCTTCATGTACTTAAAAGCGGTATTTTGGGGTATTAATCACATTTAGTGATAGCTATAGTTTGAGTAACCAATAGTCCGGGCCCAGTATTGATTCTGTGCCTGTATACGCTCAGTATATGTTAAAAACACTTGTTCAAAGATTTTTCGTATTTTTGAAAAATGCCCTTTAATTTATTCGCTTCATATTTAGCAAGTTTAAGCGGTAGTTATTTTCCTGCATGACTACTTGAATTAACCAATGCCACCAGCTACGAATGTTTTATTGAAACAATTAATAATGTTCTATTGATGTACTGACACATTTACTGGTTATACTAATTTAAGTGACTTTAGTCACTATTTGCATCTGTGTATCCAATAATTCCAAACATTTGACTCGTCACAAATGTATTTCTTTTACTGGCTATATACTAATCGCATTCTTTACCATAATTTCAACATGATTTATGCATATATCAAGCAAGCAATGTAAATTATTGTTGCTTTGTACGTTTGGTACTATTATGTGTCAATATAATCATAAGATTTGTATTTTGCAGTTTGTTTGTTGTTTTTGTTGTTTTTTGTTTTTGTTTTTTTTACTGTCACAACAAATCTTGTGTTTATTGCAATACTAATATATATTAATTATACTTACTCCTTAATTAAATTTGATATATGTATATATCAACTGTGCAATAGGAATAATTGTTGACAAAATTTATCTAAATTTACTTAGCATACAAATCATAGTTTTTATTTGCCTCATTGACCTAAAACTAACGGTAATATCAAATGTCACGCTGCTATACAAAGCTGACTAAGAGTAATTACCTCACATAATAGGTCACCATCTTGCCTTTGTTGTCAACATATCGCCCTCGTGTGCTGGTGCACTCAAGCGTAAACTACGATTAAAATAACTCTCATTGTTTGAAACCGCTACGAAGATAGCTCCAATGTATTAAGGCTAATGCACACTGCCTCTTTCCCTTGATTTAAGTAAAAAGAACTAATTAATTTTTTGAAGCAAATGTAAAACTTTTTTTTGTGTGTGTTTCATTTCCAATCTATAACGCCGCGCGCTAAAGGAAAGAAAGCACCGCACAACTAAGGTCACAAACCACTAAAACAAGTATTCTTACAGTGCTGGCTAAAAATTGCTCATATCGGATTGTATTATTATTTGTTTCTTTATAGCTATGATAATGACGTTGATTACGATGATGATTATGATAACAATTATGATTATGACTACGATGATGATTATGATTATGATTATGACTACGATTATGAGTATGATTATGACTATGATTATGACTATGATTATGATGATGATGATTATTATTATTACTATTATTAATAATAATAATAATACTATTATTATTATTATCCTTGTAAATATCCTATCATTGGAAGTACCCCCGTATATCGTTTATTATATTTTGTCGAACGTTAAAATTATCGGAAGTTAATAATTTACTAAATATTTTGCTCTGCTATATTGCCCTTATTGTATATGCTGTATACTTGGGTGAAATAAATGTCGTGTTCTGTTCTTTAAATATCTTAATTGCAAAATCTAAAGCATCTGAAAAACAAATAATATATAAAGAAAAAGGTTAATTAAAAGATTTACTTTTGCTTGGATTCGAACCCACGAGTGTCGGCATCGAAACAATGACGCCTAGACCACGCGGCCATCGGGGTTTACAAAAATAGAAGTAATTTTAAAAGCTTAATGTTAAGTGACACATTTTTGTATTCCATAATCTCATAATCAGGAGATACTAAGTTCTTATTAGGAGATACTATGTCCTTATTAGGTGACAGTAAGTTCTAATTAGGAGATACTAACTCCTAATTAGGAGATTGTCTCTCATAATTAGGAGATATTAATTCCTACAAGATAGTATCACCCAATAAGGAAATAGTAAGTCCGAATTAGGAGAAAGAAAGTCCTAATTAGGAGATACTAAGTCCTAATTACGAGATACTATGTAATATTAATAGTATCTCCTAATTAGGAGATACTAAGTCCTAATTAGGAGAAAATACGCCCTAATGATGACTAAGTATCTCGTAATTACGACTTAATTTCTAACTCCTAATTAGGAGATACTATATCCTAATTAGGGCTTAGTATGTCCTAATTATAACTTATTATCTCGTAATTAGGACTTATTATCTCCTAATTAGGAGTTAGTATTTCAACGCGTGTCGTGCTAGAATTGTGTACACTGCACCTTTTCGAAGTATTAATGGGCTTTCTTGCATTTACACGCGAATAAAATAAAATACCATAGCCCACTATACCCCACTACAGCTAGGGTGGAGATTGTACGTAACTAACTTGTATATAGTAACTAAAATTATTTTAATTGATAAATAATCCAGAAATGACGAAAAGGCAACTGTTCTGAAATACAAAACATTAGTTCACTATAAACTTTATATAATTATAGTGATTTTGTTTTCAGAAAAGTTATGTTTCCGTCATTTCTTGATTATTTGTCATTAAACATGATTTGTTCACTTTTGGAAATCACCTTCGATTTAGCGTTGTTTATCAGCTAATAAACAACGATTTGGTGTTCTGATGCGTAGAAATTAATACACGAGTGTATTAGCCCGAGTGGTTTGATACACTCGCATCAGAACGACAAACCGTTGTTTATCTCCCCATAACGTTCGAACGCGCGTCACCGCTGTTACAAAGGACGTCATGCAGTGATACTAATTCATAATGACGTCACTTCCATTGATAACAACTGAACTTATGACGTAAGAATCTGAACTACATTTTTGCGTCTTTTATGGGTGGTTTTACAGCGGTTATTTTGTTCTTTGTCTATAGAACAATCTTGGCGTGTCATGTTAGAATAAGTATTTTAATAGCATCGCGCTAAATTATAATTTCATTCAAATTTTTAAGATATAGGTGTTTAAAATTTGAATTAAGATATAAATGTTACGGCATAAATGTTTAAAAGTTGAAATAAGATATAAATGTTTCGATTGATAGATACATGATAGCAGGCAAGAGATTGTAAAGATCTAACTGCAAATCTTGGATTGTCTACCTTGTGATGTATTATCTCCAATTCAATATCCTGATATGAAAAAGTGTATGATGTGATGGAACAGTAGTTTTTAGTACTGTTTGAATAAGTATTTTTTAATTTTGAAATGGCTGCACATATAAGTAAAATGTGCTATTAAGTTTGTATTAAGTTTAATTACTGACAAATGGGATTAAACTGTTTCTATGGCTTAATTATGAGCAGTTGTTAGAGACTTGCGTGTGAAGAGAATTGCGTTAATTACGCTGTTGAACTATAAACACGCATTGTGAAACACTCTTTTGTATTATTGCTCATTTATGGTTGTGTTAGAGCGTTATCATTGTTATCGCTTTACGCTTTATTACGCTGTATTTAAGGCATATCGGCATGTACAATGCCTTTGGCCACATACATACATACAATCGTCAGATGGCCAAAGAGCTAAACCGATACATTTATACCATTAATTCCATACAGATTTATGACAACAGAAATGTGTTTAATGTTTGAGCTAGATATTGAGTTGAAATGGTTGTTAGCAAAGTATACACTGATAGTAGATAGTATATCCAACGTTACTAAGAAGCAACTAATTGCGTGCTTGTGCACGTCTTAACATAGCAAAGTAGACAAATTTAGCAAGTTTCCTTAGCACTCCTGCATTTTCAGAAGACATAGTTTTAACAAACTTATGAATATTACTCCATGCGCTATATATACCGTATTTTGGTATTAAATCACTATACAAAGGACAACAAAGTAAGAAGTGAAATTCTGTTTCCACAACATTATAATTACAAAATGTACACAGTCTGTTACTTCTTTCTATATTATGGTATCTTCCGGTTTCAATTTCTAAGGAATGAGCTGATAATCGAAATCGTGTCAATGCAATTCTCTGTTTATTATTATCAATAATGTCCAGATATTTTTTGTATTTAAAAATGGATTTAAATTTTCAATAGTATTCCAATTTATTTTGTGAATTTACAGAATCGGACCAAAACTGGATATATTGATCATAAATCCTTTGTCTTAATAGAGGAAAATAATCTAGGTTATTATCAAACGTATTCCATAAATAACCATACCCCAATGTCTCAATTGTATTTTTAACAGCTTTAGCCAAGTTGTATTTTGCATTACATTAATCAAAATATCTATTTGTTACCAACTCATCAAATAATGTCATTGTTAATGTGTTAGTGCTGTTAATAATTTTGTTCCAGTATTTTAGTGACCTTTCTCTGGCAATTACATACAGTGGAAATCTTCCTAATTCACCAAGAACTGCTGCCGAAGACGTTTGATTTCGAACTCCTAGAATTAACTTGCAAAACTTGATATGGATTTTGTCTATTTCTTTTAAATCATAAACACCCCAAATCTCACTTCCGTACAAAATTATCGGTATCACATTTAAGTAAAACAATAATAATTTAGTTTTAATATCAAAAGTTACTCTAGTAAACAACGAATATAATAAAACAAATCGTTTTTCTTTTATTATTAATTTTTTAAACATATTTCCAAAATTTACGGGAACCGTGTTTACTAAGAGCAGCTAGTTTTTTTTTTCGTTTCTGAAAAGTTATTGCTTTGCCTTGCGTTCACAAGAATTGAAATTACTTCTGTCATTAATAAAATTAATTCTATGTTCTTAACAAGTACTGTTTTTTTTACGCTCTTTTGCATTAAAAAAAATCGTCTTACTCTTTCTACAGTCAGCATTAAACCAAAGGCGATTTTCTACAACGTTTTGTGTGCTCTTGTATCGTCGACTTATGAGCTTTGCCGTAAACTTTAGAAGACAAATAAAAAATGTTACATGACAATTTATTAACATACGTATAAACATCAATAGACCCATTAATAAAATTATTTTCTAAATCATCAAATATTTTTTAATTTTCCTGCAACATACCTAACACAATCGAACTTTTATGTTCACTATCATCACTATCATCCCATATAATTTTAATCTTATTCTTATTCTTGTTATTATTATTATTATTATTATTATTATTATTATTATTATTATTATTATCATTATCATTATCATCATTATCGTCATCATTATCATCATCTAATTCAATTAGTGTACAGTTTAATTGAAATTCAATCGAACAATGGTCAGAAAATTCAGTAAGGTCATGCACCTTTAAAGATTTTAACCGTGCAGATGTCTCATAACTACAAATTACATAATCCACCACACTAGCTGCGAATGTATTTCTACTCAGATTAAAGCATGTAAATTTTCCCGGTTCAATACGTCCGTTAGGAATACAGAGACGATTTTTCCTTACAGGCTGACACTAATTTTCGTCCAAACGTGTTCGATATTAAATCACAAGAGGTGCGTAGCGGTAATTTATCAATATCAAGTGAAGTCACTGGCATTTGAACATATCTATCACGATTAATATTCTTAATAATGTCTGATCCTTGACCCGTTCGTGCATTTAAATCATACTCAAATAAAGGTGAACTACTTTTTTATAGACTTGATAATCTTCGGGGGGTATATAACTATGAAGTAGATATACATCATTTGTATTGGTAAACGATGATTTACATAGCCTAATACACATAAAACCATTAACATTAATGTCCATTAATTCAATTTTTGAAGCATACATTTTTCTCCACTATTTCGCTTCCCTCTCCTTTTAGTCAATGGTCTTGGACACGAAAAGTTATCATAATCTTCTAAATAAATATTATCACATGTTGAATGCCACGTTTCAGTTAGCAACACAATATTATGAGAGTTTATACAATTTAGAAAGTCACCATCATTGAGTTTAGAACGGAGGCTTTGAACGTTTCACAGTAAAAAACGAGGTTGCTTCTTAGATGGTTCCTAGTTAGAGCTACCGGAAGTGGTTATGTTCGGGTCAGTTTGGAGTCCTGGCGAGTTTCCACCGGTAGAAGGCACGTGAGCGGTAGGTCTATCCTCGTGATTGCGCGCGTGTCGTGGAGCATCGTTGGGACCTCTACGAGGGGGCACTTCCAGCGGCGTACCAGGCGGAAGGCGGTCGTCCGTAAATAGTCTGTGGTCAATATACAGTTTGTCTGCCACACGTGATGCATGTTTACCTTTTGTCCGCGCCTGGACGAGGTAAGGAATCAACGTTTGTCGCCGGTCTCGTATCTCTCGCGGGTACTGGTCGACTACGCGGTAGACAGAGCCCTTGACTGTGTCGAATGTTTTCTTTTTAATCATCAGATTGTCTTCGAAAAGTTAAATTGAGCAACTATTGGTCGCTTTTACCAATTATGTGTGCCCGATCAATCTTAAGAGAAGCTTTAGCGTCAGAAATATCCAGCTCTTTTTCACAGAATGACAAGACTTTTGAGAGACAGTCTTCATTTTTCCGTTCTTCAAACTAGTTGTCTTCGGACATATTTAGAAAAAGTATATTGTCTCGCATGGAACGGGCTTTGAATTGAATCGCATCATCAGATAGTGAGGCAATGGATTGTTTTAGATCCTTCATATCCCTAAACAACGCCTCTGATTTCGATTTTTCAGCGTTCACATGTTTTTCTAAGTCAATATTCTTGCGTCGCAAATCTTCGCACTCTCTACTATCAAATGCCCTGCTCGTTTCAAGTTCCGAGAGTCGTTTGGAAACATTAGAATATTTGCTATCAATGTCGTTCAATCAAATTCAATGGTTTCAACGAGCGTCACATTTTTAGAGATTTTAGAAATGTTATCATGAGGCCTGAATTGGTATGTTGATTCTGATATGTGTATTGTTACGTATTGCAAACTATAGACTAAAAAAATAATAATTTAAAAAGCATATCATAATAACATGAATAAATGCTATTTACAACACTAATCAACAGCAAAACCTAAACCAATAATAATTATAATAATACTAATTATACTATTACTACTACTACTACTAATAATATATAATAATAATGATTACAATAACCTATTTTACTGATATATATTAAAAATACTACAATGTCTTTGTCAGTTTTGCGTTTTTGGTGTGTCATTGTGTGTCTTTGTGCGTCTGGTCCGACTTAATATAATATTATTGATATATATTACTATTATCTATTAAAAATTAATGCATATGTCAACGTAGCCCAGTCGACCTATGTGTCTATTTGTGTTGTTTTATTTGTTTATGGGTTTTTCCGTCCGAGGATAATAAACACTGCAACGAATGAATATCACATTGATTTATTAGCCATCTACAATGTGCAAACGTAATCATATTTCTTTATACATTATAATGTACAATGAATGGTATGACTGGTAACATTACATGTTATTTCAATACAAATATAAAATAATATTAATCTATTATCATGAATTTAAGGATATATTTCTAAACCTATTTATTATACAATATTACTATTGATAATAATAAATATTATTATAATAAAAACAACTAACCTGCAACGAATGAATATCACATTGATTTATTAGCCATCTGCAATGTGCAATCGATTTAAACGTAATGATATTTCTTGCACCTTGACATAGTCATGAGACGCTAAGTCATGCATGACCGGTTAATAATAAGTGGATTAGTATAACTTGTGAAGTGTTAGGTTTGATTGAATGACCATGAGAACAATTTACAGATTAGGGCCAAACTAGAAAAATAAGTGTTTACAACAGAAATCTAATATGAGCAATCTCATCCTATGACATACTTCCCCGCTTTAATAAAAAGACTCCTGACTTTTAGCCTATTTTCATACGTGTTTTAAATCCAACTTTTATATAACGACGCTAAAAGAAAATCAATATATATAATAATTATAAAAGCAAATGAACACGCTTTGTGGGCTACAATCTGCTGAGTGTCCCTATCCTAGATATTAAATCTACAAGTACGTACAGATATACTGTTTATAACGTAAAATTATGTTAGATCTACTTGTCATCTATTGAGTATCACAAATCACAACATTGTTGGTAACATATCACAATTAAACGCATCATCAAAGCGTTAAATATCTAATAGACTACAGAAGCCATTATAAATGAACCTCTATGACGACACCTGAATAATTTATTTGCAGTTAGCATTGCTATATCCGCTTAACATCAAAAATCAACTATATAATGAATTCTAAGCACTGAATTTGAGTACAATCATGAAACGTGCTAAATGTTGCAGTGTAATTGCAAGTAGCTATATACATATATATATGAGAACAAAAGAATTACCGTGCAATTATAATGTATTACAACGCATAGATATGTACAAAACGCATGCATTTAAATTGTCATGCAATCACAATAAACTCATCAGTCACAACTTACACACTTACAGTCAATAAATATCACTTTTGTATCAAGTTATGAATCCAATTTCCATTCCCTATATGTCATCCACTTAGGCTTTTTGCGTTGTCGGGAAGGTCTGGCTACGTTTGGCCCATCCACACTCTCTGGACTAGAGTCAGAGGCACTACTGGTTTCAATGTTGTCCTGTGTCATTGTTGTATCATTGCCTTCCGCCAAGCTGTTGTCCTCGTCTGTCATCACCTCTGGCACCTCTTCTGTGTTAGTTATGGTCATAAATGGGAGTAGGAGGTTACGATGTAAAGTCCTAGACTTTCTATATCGTGCTCCCCCGCGCTTGACCTCAAACACTGGATGTCTTCAACTCGTTGGCAAAGTACAATGTATGGATGTGGTTCCCATCGATCGGCCAGTTTTGCTTCCCTCTGATAGAAACATTTCTGACTAGAACCCGGTCTTCTGAACACAACACAGAACTTCTAGCACAACTAACATACTTACCTTTGTTCTTAGCCGATGCCTTTTTCGCGACCTCTCGAGCTTTTTTATACGCATACGTAAGCCGGTCTAGTAGGTTCATCACATACTCTGAATGAACGCTGGACGACAAACTGTCAGTAGGCAGACCAAGACAAGAATCTATGGCTAGACGGGGATGTCTACCAAACATTAAAAAGGAGGGTGAGTATCCAGTGCTCTCATGTCGAGTGGCATTATAAGCATGTACAAGCACCGGTATATATGCCTTCCAGTCTGATTTCTTGTCTTGTTCAAGAGCGCCTAACATTTTAAGCAATGTCTGATTGAAACGCTCTACTATTCCATTGCCCATGGGGTGGTAAGGCGTGGTCATGGTTTTCTCAACCGCCGCCAAACTGCAAAGTTTCTTGATGACATTGGATTCAAAGTTAGGGCCTTAGTCGCTGTGTATTCTGGCAGGGAACCCATAATGTACAACAAAGTTATCAAACAGGATGCGGGTTGTGGTTTTTGCTGTCTGATTACGGGTAGGATATGCTTGGGCGTATCTTGTGAAGTGGTCCGTTAGAACAATACTATTTTCATAACCGCCGTTGGACTGCTCTAACGACAGAAAGTCAATGCATATAATTTCCATTGGCGTTGTTGATACTATGGGTATCATTTCTGCGACGGCGCCTTAAGACTTCCTGTATATACTGCGTTCGCAATTCCGAACCTGTTCTGCAATGAAGCTGTCCATACCTGGCCAGTAGAAACGTTCCTTTAACAGTGCGGTTGTACGGTCTCGTCCTTGATGACCAAGGTCAGTGTGCAGAGCGTGAAAAACTTCATTTCGAAGATTCTCTGGAAATAACAGGTGAAGTCGTTCCTCGCCAGACATACTTGTTTTCCTTTATAATACACACTGAATGCTAACTAAGTAAGGCATTTCTTTCAGGTACGCTTTAAGTTCCCGATTCATCGGCTGAGCCGGTATGGTACCGTTGTTTATTTTATCAGCGACCTGTGAAATAGTGGGATCATGGCTTTGCGCAGCATGCCAGTCTTTTGAAGACAAACTGTTCGATCGAATGACATCATCTGGAATATCGACATTTTCATTCACTGGTATGGTTTGTGGATCGCGAACAGTATCTGACAAAGGAATCGTTTCTGCCGTTGCCGAATGTGTGACCGCATCGATAACTTCTGCCGAAATGCATCGACTCAGACCATCAGCATCAGAATGGTTTTTACCTTTTATTGTAGGTAATGGTGTAGCTGTAGTTGGATAAAGCTGCTCACCATCGTTTACCAGTGGCATCTAATTTGGCTGTACTGTTTATGTAAGTGAGAGGGTTGTTATCCGTCACAACCTCGAACCTCCCGCCGTACAAGTAGTCGTGAAACTTTTCAGTGATCGACCATTTAAGGGCGAGAAATTCGAGTTTATGAGCTGGATAACACCTCTCACTTGCTTTCAGACTGCGACTGGCATAGGCGATCACCCGATCCTTCTCATCTTGGCGCTGATATAATACTGCCCCGAGGCCGCACGAGGACGCATCAGTGTGAACTACGATGGGCTTTGTATAATCTGCATAACCAAGTACCGGAGGATTGCACAACTGCTTGTTGATTTCATCAAAAGCCTTCTGCTGAGCTGACTTCCACCTAAAGGGTGTCTTTTTCACCTTTTTCGAGGGCAATTTGCTCTGTTTCTTGGTCGGCTGTCCTACAAGTAAGTCGTTTAAAGGTCTTGCTAAGTTAGCAAAGCCCCGGATAAAACGACGATAATATCCCGCAAATCCTAATAATTGATTTTGGCGTCGGCCAATTTTAAACTGCTTCAGTTTTCTTAGGATCAGCCTTTATTCCGTCAGCGGAGACAACATGACCCAGATAAGTGGTCTCTGTTTAAAGAATTGACACTTACTGGGTTTTATCTTGAGGTTGAACTCCGCTAAGCGCTTAAAAACACTATCAAGTCGCTCTAGGTGGCTGATGACGTCACTGCTGAAAATCTCTCAGGTTGAAGTCGCCCATGCAACACTCCATCAATCTCAGAAATGTGGATGGGGCGTTACATAAACCAACTGGCATGCAATTGCATCCATAGAAGCCAAACCCCCAAACCTGAACGGCTGTATTTTCTTTGCCTTCTTCTTCTAGCTCCACCTGCCAGTATCCTGACTTAAGATCAATCTTGGAGAAGGACTTTGCTCCAGAAAGTACGTGCAAAGTATCTTCTACGCGCGGAGTACCATAGGCATCCTTCTTTGTGCGGTTATCAAACTCCCGGAAGTCAATGCAGAACCTAATGGTGCCATCTGTTTTCCTGACTATCACCACATTTGATGACCATGGGCTTTTGGACTCTTTTATGGCCCCAATTTCTAACATATCCTGAAGATGTTGTTTCACTTCTTGGAATAATGCTGGTGGTATCTTTCTATAAGGTTCCTTGAAAGTTTCAGGATTCCTAAGTTCAATTTTATGTTTAACTGCTGTGGTGTGTCCCAAATCCAGTGGCGATGTTGGAAAAGTAGATCACTTCTCAAACAGCTTCAAGAGTTTGACTTTATGTTCCGGGTTTAGTCCTGATGTGCTCACATCGACATCATATTTCACTTTAATTTCTCCTTCTACTTTTTCAGGTTCTTTCTTTTCAGCTTCGGATGCTGTTTGCTGTTGGACTGATGCAGATGGACCTACTGAGGTAAGTATCTCATCAGATTGTTATGCTTTGTTTTCAAACATAGGTGCTGCGCGGAGAACACTGACTTCCTGACTTCCGATGACAGTTGGCATATTGGTGACTTGGCGTGTATTTTCAATACCTTTGCTGAAATGTTGCAAACCCTGACAGGGATTCTTGCTGTTTTGCCTGAATTGTCTAAGGACATCACTCGTGGACACAATGTCGGTTGATGTGGACCTGCGTTTCCCGTGTCTTCTGTTAAGGCCGCTACTACTTGACGTGGTTTTCTAACTATTCCTGTTACAGATTTAAACTCCATTGGTTGTAAAACAATGTCTTTTGTTGCTTTTACAAAACCCACATTCGTACTTTGTGTCACTTCGATAGCTGTATTCCATTTATTTGGAATGTGATCTATGTCATCATGGTAACACACATTAGCACATTCTCTAATTATATTCATACCACTATAGCATGTACTTGGTTGTTATATTCTGTATTCTTTACAACCAAGAATGGAACTGTAAGCGGTACCATATTGCTGTTAGGCAGTTTTACTTCAGCTTCAATATAGCAATTATATGGAATTGTCAGTCAATTGGCTCCTGTGACATTAAGTTCAAAGTCATCCAAGCTTTTAATATCTGGCTTATTTTCCATGTTTTCATAGAATTGTTCAGGGATTGAACTTACATTTACCCTGTGTCTATCAATGCTTTTATCATTGTTCTTTCTATTTCTATAAAACTTTCATTGGCTGTTCCTATAATTCTTTGCTTTAGTGTTTCTGATTCTGATGGGCCTATTTTCATGCTTCCGCCGTGCCCTCCGACGAAAACCGAGTCTGGTTTAAAGGATTCTTGTCTTTGTGAACTCTTTCCTTTTCCTTTACATCTGCTTTTTCTGTCTGTCGATCATTTCGATTATCATTTCTTCTAAAACCTCTTTGATTTCCTTGAAACCTTCCTCTAAATGGTCTGTTTGAGTTAAACTGTTCACGACGATTTGTTTGCTGTTTCTTTAACCCTTGCACTTCACTCTCTATATATTTCAGTCTTTGTAATAGTTCCTGCAAAACACTGTCGTCATTTTGATTAACTGTGACAACTGCACTCACATGCTTTTCTTTTAGAGTTTCTTGGTTTCCTCTTCTTCCAGTCTCGCTTTTCGCCTTAGCATTTCGAAGGTATCAGCAGACTCGTATGACACTCTGGTAGCATTTCTCAAATTTTCTCAGAACCGTCCTCTCAAAACGCTCCTTCAGTTTTGCATCTCCGTTTTCTTCTTCAATCTCTCCTTTTTCAACTGCCTGTTGAAATAAAATTGCTATTCTTACACCCCATGCATAACATAATTCGTTATATTTTTGAGTGGCGGAGTAAAATTCGTGAACAACGCGGTCGGCTGTCTTAACATTTCCATATATTTCACTGAACTTGCTGATAATTTCGTCAGGGCTGGCTGACGGTTTCATAATCAATAGGACCAGTCTCGTGTCTCCTTTTAGTGAGTTTCTAACTGCCTGTACTATAGCATAATCTGGATACACATAACGTTTCACTGAACCTCCATCTTTCATTGTTCACAATGATTACCATCAAAGTTCGGTATTTTGGGAGAGTTTGGCTTATAACTGGAGGGTCGATCACTGATCCCAAATGTCTCTAATTCTGTGCTCTTGTGGCGTGTCAATCTCTTCTTGAAAATACTCGCTATTACCTTCTGCAACTGTTCTTATCAGCCTTCCTTCCTTCTCTTGTAGAAACTGTAACCGCGTGTTTAATCTAGCTTTCTCTATCTGCTTTGTGATAATTTCTCTTTCCAACCTTTCATTTTCATTTCTCGTTCTATTTAGCAATATTTTCTGTTTTTCAAGCATTTTAACTCTGTCTATAAGTTCCTCTTCGGCTCTTTTTTTTATATTTCAAGTTCAATAATTAGCCTTCTTTCATTTTCTAATATTAACTGTTTCCTTTCTCTTTCATATCAGTTGGACTGACTTCTAATTTCGTCCTGTTCAACTTTTATATTCATCAGTTCATCTTCTATTTCATTCTCTCTACTGCCTCGAATGGAATTGTCCCTAATCCCATACGTTTCACCTTGAGACACTTGTTTCGAGAACGGATATGGATTTCTGTCTCGTTTGCTGTTATGCTGTGACACATTTGTAACACCATGTGTATTTATCTCTCTTAATGTGTTCTCCAATTTTTTAATATGTTCATCGATGAAATGGAAATGTTTGTTTTCTACTTCTATACATTCCTTTAATCGTGTTGAAGAACATCTATCATCCATTTCCTTAATGTCTTTTGATGTACTTTCATGAAGGAATTCATCAATAGTGTTGAACTCTGATATGTCACTCAACCGTTCTGAATCATCTGCGGTATAACTTTCATACTCAAAACACACACGTGCAGTATGTCCATCACTCTCTTCATTAGGTTGTCGTTCCCTTGTGTTCCGTAGTTGGCGTTCTACGCGTTTCTTTTCATTCTTGTTTTCATCAATCCTCATCTGAATTTCCCTTGCTTTATCTCTCCTAGTCCGCCTCATTTCTCTTTCATCAAAATTTTCTGCCAAGTTAGTTTCTAAAAAAAAAAACAAATACACGAACTGATACACAAACAACAAAGTGTTTTCTTTTCTAATATGACCCAAACGGTCAGCCATACATCACACTCCTAATTCATTACAATATTAAAAACTAAAAATGTTAAAACTCAAATATGTGTATGACAACAATGGTGCACCGTACAAGACCACGTGACAGATTTTTGCATATCATATAATGATTTCCAAAATATGTTGATATTTAATCACATGATATCTTGTATAACACACCTCGTATTATATGCATGTATTTGTTTCAACTATGCTACCATATACAGTTCTTAATATGACCCACACTTATTATTTAGCTACTAAATATAATTGTAAAGATTTAACCCCCCCCCCTCCCCGCCCCAGTACACCATACAAATCGCCTTTTACTCTAACTTGTGTTCACTAACGACAATATCTACGTAGCTTGCGCTTTGCTTTCTAATCGCTATCTACTCAGTAATATAGTAATATATAACCCAGGTTACGTGTCCTAGTTCAATCAACTTCTACACAGTTGAATTACTAGTTGTCAACACTACTATATTCTAGCTAATCAATGCCGTACTAACGCGATATATATCTGTCCAGCCTAAATCGATTATAACGGTATATTATTAATTCGCGTTTTAGTCTGTGTAATCTAAACAACGCTTTAACTGCAGACAATTTCCTAGCTTATTTGTATACAGTATCAAAGATTAACTCATTGTCCGTGTAAAATATGTACACATGCATGAGTAAGATATATTACTGTACTTTACCCTGTATCAACTTGTATTTTTATGAGTTATTTATTGTTATAATAATTATTGCATAACTACTAAGAGTTAATGGTTTTCTCCGTCTCGAAAGAGTAACCCTCCAGTCACTAGTCCGCAACGCGGCTCGCTGTGATACTGACGTGTGCAATAAGTGTTATAATACAGGTAACTTACTAAACATACTTGCAGTGCAAGCTATCCTTAAAGTATACTGCCTTTTTAAAAAAATGGGTGAGATTTTTGTCTTAATAAAATGCACAGAAATTTAATGTGCTCCTAAAACGTTGAAATTGCAAATGTTCAGCTGAAATTTACAACAAAAATTTAAATGATCTCAATTGTTAATAAAACTGGAAAAAATTAATTGTCTTACCAGTCATCCAATATATCCCAAATCACAAATTATCCATATGCACTCTTTAAAATTATTATAAAATATTTATAAATAAAAAAATCACAATGCACAGTAGCTATACTGTCACAGACACGTTAAACCAAAGTATATTGTAAAATTACAGTTCCACTTGAAGTGATATGTTGTACCAAGTTGCGCTGGAATCAAGATAAACGTCCACGTGGTCCTAAGTTGAAGATAATCCAACGTTACGTTGAAGATAATCCAAAGATGAGGCTAGCCTTCCATACAGGAACGATAATAGGTCAAACTTCGTGTACAACTTGTACTTGCATGTACTCTGTATTAATTACTGGCAAATTGTCCATATTCCGTCAAAGACATGTAGAACTATGGTACAATGGATTTCATAGGCAGTGGTAATCCTCTTCAATGTAGTAGTTAGTCTTGAAGACTTGTTACTATGGACAGAATTCAAACGTTGGGCGCCAAATGTCACAGGGTGAGAAAATTGTGCGGCCAGTCCGTTACTCGAACCCGGGACCCCTCGCTATCAGGGCGAGTGCTCTCCCGACTGAGCTAACCGGACCGCCACACAACTTCTCTCCTTGAAGTACCAAGTTCATGCCGTGACACATATACAATTAAGGTCTTTGCGAGTCTTTGCACGTCTTCGTGTGTCTTTGAACACATGAGTCTGTCTTAGAAGCGAAAACAACAAGAACAACAACAAAAAGAACAACGTCACCAAGATAATAATAATAATAATAATAATAATAATAATAATAATAATTTACTGATATATATATCAACTGTATTATAATACAACGTCTTTGACAGTTTTTTGTGTTTTTGTACGTCTTTGTTTCACTTTGTGCATGTGTTCCGACTTTATTATGATAATATAACTATATATTACTGATATTTATTTAATATTAAAGTATATACAACGTCTTTTATGGTCTTTGTGCGCGTTCGGGTGTCTTTGTGTATCTTGGTGTTTCTTTGTGCGTCTTAGCAGTTGTTAGTAGGACCCAATATTTATAACTTCCCGCATTGCAAATTGCGCACTCAAACACTTATAGGTCATCGTCATTACATTTAGTTTTAAATGGCTTGGATCCATGTATATCGAATTCTAGTGATGTAGTGGTGTATATGAATATCAGGCTTTAGTATATACATGACATGTTAATATGTGTACTGCATCAACATGTACAATTACGTCGGTTGGAAGGCACTTTCGTTTTCATTTTAATTAATTCTCCATTCGCTAATGGGAAATGTTTTCTCGTAAATTAGGTAGGATATTGCTGTTTTATAGTTGTTTATAAAATGGAAGGCTGACGTCTTTATTAAACAGCAGTGGTTAATTTTTTACAGAGTTTGGAAAGAAATTAGTGGGAATGAAAATGTCGGATTACAAGGACATCATTCGTAAACCGGAAACTCTGAACTGGTTTAAGGCGGCCATGGGCATGAATATCACACGTGACTGTCTTCTCGACATTGTGAAGGAGATAAGCCAGACATTTTATGATAATATCCGTAAACAGATCAATCGACAACATGGTATACCGGAGAGCGATGTCTGTAATCAGTGTCAGACTCCAAACGTCATGTCATGTGATCCGGAGAATAAATGCTGCAATAATAAAAAATGCAATTTTCATGGGATACACACGCTGCGAAAATGTCCCAAAAATAATTTATGCAATGCTATTTGTGAGCATATTGTAGACCAACACAGATTTCGAAAAACAACAAAACAAAGTTGTTATGGTCCAACCTGGAAAATCACGGATGCGTCTCGATGGTGCACGGAGCCCTGGCAGATTGCCAAATGTTATCTCCCACTAGATGGATACAAGGACGTTGATCGATGTGAGAATACCGACTTCAACGGCATAGTGAATGTCATTTACAATTGTGAATATTTTCAAACGTATTTCAAGGATGACCTGATGCAAAAGGAAAATGTGTGCACCAAGGTACTAGTTTTAGCTCCAATGGCCTGAGGCCAGCATGCTTATGCTATGGCGATTCGTCACTCGTGCTTGCGTAATCTTTTCCTTTAAACGGCATCTCATCTGAAACTGATTGGCCAATTTTAATGAAACTTCATTAAAATAGACACTAGATGGTCCTCTACCAAAGTTGCTCAAATCGTTCCTATCAGCTGCACAAGATGGCCACAAGAGCTATAAATAGAAAAATCTTTTAACGGGCTGAAGTATCGCATAAACCCTTGGATAGATTTTAAATATTTCACAGAAAGGATCCTTGGGTGGTCCTCTACCAAAGGGCTATTTACATGCCCCCACAAAGTGGGAAGCACTGAATGATTAAGCATAACACTTATACGTCCGTACGTACGCATGTCCCAAAATTGTGTGGACTCAACTCTTTGTTAACTGATGGGCGGATTTCGCTCAAACTTAAACAGCTGAACAACCTTAATGTGTAGGTGATTGTAAAGGAAGGAATTTGCCCGCTACTAATTTTGGCAGAATCATGGCCCTCTTCATGTTTACAACTATAAATTATAAACTTCATGAAATTGTGTGGACTCAACTCCCCTTTAAATGCTGGGTCGATTTCGCTCAAACTTTCACAGCTGAAGAATGTTAATGTGTTGGTGATTGTAATGGAACAAATTTTGGCTGCGACCTATCTTGGCAGAATTATGACCCTTTGTCATTGTTTCCACTATATAAAATTTTTTGTGGACTCAACTCCTCTTTAACTGCTTGACGGATTGCGCCCAAACTTAATATAGCTGAAGGACCTTATCGTATAGGTGATCATAAAGAAAGGAATTTTGACTGCGACCAAGTTTGGCAGAATTATGGCTCTTGGTCGTTTGTTCCACTGTAGACTATATATGAAAATTAATTTGTATAGGCAAAAATTAGTGTTGGCGACACGCCCTTGTCTGTGTCCAAACGTATGTCGTGGGGTATGCCCCCCTCCCCACGACCCGTGTCTGTTACACATCTAGGTCTTTATATGATTATACTGAAAACTTTGGAAAACTTCTTGTCAGAAACCACTGTTTGGTTTTCAAAATATTTTCACATACATGTTCCTTAGGTGTTTCCCAACCAAAACACTTTGAAACTTTGTTGATTTGTTAAACATCATGGCCGCAAGATAGCGGGGCCTTTTTTGCTCTATTGTATGCTGGGTCTTTCCCGCTTACTATGAAATCGGTCTCTCTGTAATGTCATTATCATAACAGGCGTGCGAGAAGTTTGAAACAACAATGATTAACATCATCATAATTTTGTTCTTGTAATATTATCTTTTATTTTAAGTATATTATTTGTCCATTATAAAGATAACTGCAAATAATATTCATTTACAAGTAATACACAAAGTCATGTAAAAGTAACAATAATCTTACCTGAAATAGTATCCTATCATGAACAGCCAGGTTTGCCGTGCACGGTTCTTAAATACTATTCCAGGGGCAGGTGCGGATTACGAATGTGAGTTGTCGGTTCTTCCGTAAGTGCTCTCCCTATTTGGCTATCACATGATAATGCTCTTGTAATTTCTTTGCATATGCTTAACTCTTGTGTACTGACTAAAGTATGATATTCACACATGTGTTATTTACATAAGCCAAACATGCTGTTTTTAAACAATCTGTTTCTTGTATACTTGAGAAATATACTATGGTGGTTACTGCTGACTTGAATGTGTCGATTTATGAATATTTATTGTCAGTATATAATCCATGATCAACAATTTAAAGTGAGTCTTTGTGTTACCATATCTTATTAATAGCATGTTATTTTTTACTATTTAATAAATTTTAATGAAAAAAGTTTCAAATATTAATTGTATTTGTACTACACATATCAGGGTCCTTTCCTTTCTGACATTCCATATTTAATTAGCCAGGGGAACGCAGGCACTTGTGTGCCTCTTGTTTTGTAATTTCAGAAGTAATCAGTATATCACAACGGTATGAATTTGTAATTAAAACCACAGTTATGGGACCTTAACATACAAATACACATGATTAATATACATTCAGATATTTCTCCTGACCTGGGGTAGCACAAATCATACATTTATAAATTAAGAAATATACAGAACATATCTGCATAACTCATGAGAAACAATTTAAAACTCTGTGATATCATACAATTAACACGTTTATTAACTTATTGAACTTTCAGGCCAGAGATGTAGGGCGTGCCGTTCGACATGCGTCCACTATGTCTATGACAATCCAGGAAAGTGACAGTGCTATCGACACACTAGTTTCGCTGTTACAGAATCTTAAACACGTCGACCACCAAGCGGCGTCACAGATGACAGTAGACAAGTTAACCCAGGTTTGACATGCACTATGAATCAGTAAATAAGAAATATTTTTCGATTTGTCGTTGTTTACCAGCAAGGTAAACAAAGAGTTCTGATGCGTCAGGCCTTTGTCTACTGCTCTCACGGGTCCGATAGTCGGACCCGTTCCCAAAACCAATTATGCATAGTTTTTCCCAACTCTGACCCAAAAATTCCCAATTGTAAAAAACCTGTATTTTTTTCGAAAATGAAAGTGAAAATACGATTTTTCAATTCTTTATAGCCGATTTGTTCACACTGACTTTACACTTGGATATCCTCTTATTGTATCCTTGACATTGTTTACAAGGGGAGAACACTCTAATAGCCTTGTAATAAAATGGGTAAGACAAACAAAAACGATTTGTTTGTCCACTATTATGATGAAATTTAAAACGATTTATAGGCAAATATTGTGTTATTTACACAAATGGATGTGTCAGTTAAAGAAAGGATTTTAATATAAGGAGGTAAAGATTTCTTTTTAAGTTATCACATATTTTCGCGACCTATGTAGTGTAAACTTGAAGGAAATGAGACATGCATATTATTACAAACTCATGGTTGCATAGCATGGTAACTAAGGTATTTATCACAATTTTGAGTTAAATTAAAATTAGTAGTGCTGTTAAATTCTTATTTATTGGTTGAAAACTGTCAATTGTATCATTATACTTATGATTAAACGATAAGAATTTTTCCCAATTTTGAAAATTTTACCTCGTGAATTTCCCAATTTAAACAAGGTATTTTTTCCCAAAAAAGGCCTGCTGCGTAGGAATTAAACCACGAGGGCGTTAGCCCGACTGGTTCGATAGCCACGCATCAGAAGGAAAGATAGTTGCTAATTGGCCGATAAGCAGAGATAATGCAAAAACTATTCTAACATGGTTTGACGAATACTTTTGCAATTGTAATGAGAACTACATTTTACTACCCTTCGCTCAGAATCTGGACTACATTTGCGTTGTTTATTGGGTAGTTTAACAACGATAAGTGTGTTCTTTGTCTATAGAAACATTAGCGAGTATCATGTTAGAATAATATGTTAAAACAACTTCATGTCGATACATTCGGTTGTTTTTTATGACATCAGCATGTGAAACGAATGACAAAATGTAATGTCAAAATTATACATTAAAATAAGTTATGGTAAAAACAGCTCGTAGTAATTGTATACGTATATGGAATATTACAAGGCTGCGGTGTTCCGGCGGTTAGTATCGCTTAAGTTTATTGTGTGACGCTGTGTTCTTACAATCACAACATTCACAAATATGCAACGAAACAAACAACATAATAACTAGTAGTACTGTTAAACAACCCGCATGTCTGTTGTCATGTACATCAATGACGTCATTCAATTCAAATCAACATGTAACGGCGTCGCAGTGTGTATGAATAGAACGAGATATTTCCCAATATCGCACGGAACGGTTCGGAAATAAACGATAGTACGAATGTCAAAGTAGTCCGTGTCTTCCAACCGTTTAATCCGGATTTTTATTTCACAGTGTGAAATACGGGAATTCTATCTGACCTATTGTATTTATGCCCCCAAAACAACTAAACAGTATTTGTGTCAGATTATCAAATGTTATATAATGAAAATGTAATCACACCATAAAACGAGATCCAACTTGAATTTATTAATATCAAGCGTGATATATCTTACTGACTATATTGCAGCTTAGGAACGGGACACTAGCTATTACAGACGAAGATGTCGCTACAACCTTTGAGCACATCAAAGAAACATTGACACATGAAATAAAAGAAATGCTTGAAAACGAAAAGGATAAACTTGTAAAGACTATGGAAGATGCTTTAAGAAGTGTCGGAGAAAACATCACTGCTGAAATCATTAAAACTGTAGACGAACAACGGGTGGAAAAAAGAAAGAAAGGTGAATGCGTTATAAAAAAAATACGAATAACATTTATTACTTAAGGCGCAAAAAATATGTTTGTTTCAGGTTACAAAAAAATTATGGTAGGTAAGTAGGGATTTTTTTTAAAATATTTTTTATTTGGTAAATGGTCAACTTGGAGTTTCTTAAAATGAATAAATATTCAAAACATGTCTTTAATATCATTTAACAGTGTTTTGGAGCGGATGCTAGCAAAACTAAACACTTATTTATCCAAAAATCAATTGAATTATTGGGCAATAGTAAAATAAGCCAAAAATATATGACCCACTCAATAAAATGTTCTAGGGTCGGGGCTTTTTTATAGGGTAGGTCGGGTAACCTGAAACAAACATACTTTTTACGCCTAATTAAAATAACTTGTACTTAGTATAGCAGTAGTGTGCTTTCTATGACTAGAAAGCTTTACGTTTAATTATTGGAAAAAAATAAGTACGTTTTAATCGAAACAACACATTAAATTAAGTACATGTATTCCATTATTAAAATCTCTATATGATGGTATGCAGCTTTATCAGTTGTTGTTGCTGCTGGCATATCACAATTACTACCGGTGGTATGTTTCCAAAGAATATCAAGTTTGTAATGATATAATACCGGTACGTACCAATCTTTTAATTTCTTGCAGAAATACAGGCGTGGTTAATCAAACAGTATCAGTCCATGTGTGTCGCGCCGGTTTCGATGCTGGATGCTGACATAGATGTACCTCTAGAACGGATCTACGTGCCCCCGTCCATCAAGGAGCTGAAGAGAGGTCAACAAGACAGAAAGGGAGGGAGGGATTTGAGTAGCTACAAGGGGTTATTGCTTCGTGACGGGGAACATGTTAATACAATCTATATCCAGGGTGATCCGGGTTGTGGAAAAACAACGTTTTCAACATATCTCGTTCTTAAATGGTGTGAAGCTCATTCGTCAAAAGTTGCCAGTACATCGGAAGAAAGCACGAGCGGTGTCACTGACAGCGAGAAAGCATCAACACTAACATTTGGCGATATTGATACTTTGCGCGACTATGATTTTCTGTTCTTTGTTTCGTTACGGCATTACAGTGGAGCCATGTGTAACGTCAGTCGGATGGTCGAGGAGGAAGTAAGGCGCAACGAACTAGATTGGGATAACGGTATCTGGGAACATAAATGCATAGTTCTGACAGATGCCGCGGACGAATGGTACCATCCTCAAATGCCCTTCCCTTCGCCATCTGGCTCTACGTGCAAGTGCCTTAAAGACCGAACTATGCCACTGTATTTACAGCGAGGAAACATTACCAACATTATAACCGCACGACCATGGAAACTTGCAAACCTCCGCATAAGCGATACTATGATGCGGATATTCGAAATTTCCGGCGTTGCAGGCCACAGAACGTTGGCGAAAAATGTGATCCGCGTTTTAGCTGACAAAGATGACATTTCAGATGAGGAAAAAGAAGACAAACTCATAGTTTTCTGTAACGTTGTGGAGAAACAAAGACTTGCTAAACTCGTCGCAATACCTGGTATTTGTGTGCAGCTGGTTCATCAGTTTTACGTTGGACGTTTAGTGGAAGGGTCACTGTGTGCTATATACAGCAGTATGTTAGATATGCACATAGCTAAGGGATTGCAGAAACTTCAGCTTGACGAATTTGACACTACGGAAAACACATATGAGGAATTACCAGACGTATTAAGAACAGAAAAATACGAGTATCTGCATAAAAATATGTCACTGATTTGCTCCGCAAGTAAGCTTGCATTTAAAACGCTCACAGGCACAAATAAAGAAACATCGCTCGTCTTCAGAGAAAACACTATTCAAGAGCACATGACGGAAAAGGAACTCAAGTTCGTACTCCATACAGGGATTATCACAAAGCGAAAATCAATGGCACTTAGCTCAAGTAAGCACGTTTCATATACGTTTGTGCATAAAACAATCCAGGAATTTCTAGCAGAGTTGTATATTTCAATGAATCAGACGAAAATTGACAAATTCCTGAACGCGATACAGCTTGTGTATTGTGACGGTACATCCATTCTGGACATAGGTCAGTTATTCATCTTTACATGCGGATTATGTCCTCCAGCGGCTGAAAGAATGTCAAAGCACATCATGGATGTCACAACACGAGCATTTGAAAGCAAACTGCAGAATACACACGACAGTTCAAAATCGTTATATTTGACATATTTATATACAGGCCAGTATGATGAAGCAGAGGGGATTGTACTGGATGGCTATAGTGAAGGGTTGGCCAATAAGCATACGTGCTTGCGTCTAGCCTACACTCATGTCTCTCACAATTATTCTGCTAATCCCAACAGAGAAGCACTTATAGATATGAACATATCAAACATAGTATACCTTGATACATCAAATTACCCGTCCGAAGATTGGGTACAAAAAATCATTTCGCAATCGAGAGAATCGCTGTCGTATCTGAGGCTCCATACCAGAGGTGAATTTAATCTACAGGGTCTACAACTCAAGTGCTTTGAATGTTATAGTAATTTCGATGTAAGTAATATAGATTGCAGCACTATGGTGGTATGTTCACTGTGTCTTGTCACGCCGTTAACAGAGAAGTGCGTCTTATCATCGATGTATGCCACTGGTAAAAACATCAGATTGCTTGCGATTAATGATTGTAAATCAGTTGACCTTCTTTTTATAGCTCTTCCAAACCTTATTAGTCTATACAGCCTTATTCTATCAAATATAGAACTTGCGGACACACAGTTGCACGATCACCTTCCTGAATCGATCAGAAAGGTAGAATACTTTCAAATGAAGATTCCAGCCCGAGTTGTTAAGTCGATGGTGGAATGGACAAAGTCACGGGATGTGCGTGTGCAATGCAGCTTATATAGTGACGAAATATCATATCAGTCAACAGATGAGACGGAAATAAGTGAATGGTTAAAGCAGCAAGACGGCATTGATCTTCAAGAAAAGCCTTTTGCTTACATCACAAACTGGATTTGCTGGAGCAATCGTTTAGAGTAAAGAAATAACGAACTCTTAAATGACTGTGTAATTAGTACAATGAGTTTATATATGGTCAGCACGAGAGTTACATAACGACATAATAGTTAAATTTTGTGATTGAGATTGCTTTTGTTCTCTGCGTATCGGGTTTAACCGAACACTGACATTACCTCTTCCTTTCCCATCCATCAACCGTTTGAAGTCGCGGTGGATATACGATATTGTCTTCCTTATTTATATCTGCCTATATCTGATTTTGAAGCACCTTTTCAAACATTGCCTATTGACAATTTCTCACATTGTGCGGCATATGTTTCAAAGATTTATAAATAATCAACTACATGTACAATATATATTATATATATATATATAATAAAAACGCTAACATATAATTAGCCGTAGCTTTCGACCTTTCGGTCTTCTTCAGCGGCATTTATTTTGTGATGATACAAGTAAACGGGACCATGTGACGTCACTTCCGTCTTATATAAGAGACACAAACGACTTTCTTAACAAACTACAACAGGTACAACAACCACTACCTGAAGGTACGATTATGTTTTGTTGGGACGTAAAGGCGCTTTACCCGAGTGTTCCCAGAGCGGAGGCCCGCGCTGCAGCTATTGACGCTCTGAATAGCTGAAAGGATCCGGACATACCTACTGATGATGTTATCATCATGATGGACACTGTCCTGGATAACAACACCATTTCCTTTAGTGGGGGTCACTTCATACAAACAGAGGGAACGGCCATTGGTTCACACCTAGGCATGAATTACGCGTCAACATACATGGCAGCCTGGGAGAAAGATCTGTTTCGGCGGACGAAAAAACAATCCCTTGCCTACTTCCGGTTCGTCGATGATATCTGGGGCTTGTGGACGCATGGTCTGGAGGCGCTGAAGGAGTTTCATGTAACAGGAAACGATATTCACCCACGGATAAAGCTCGAGCTCCGCTACTCAACAGAGCAACTGTGCCGTCAATCCGGACCGGAAGCCTGAGATCCGACCTTTACACCAAGCCAACGGATATGCATCTATACCTGCACAAGGAGTCGTCGCACCCCGAAGCTACGAAGAAGGCTATACCATATGGCCTAGGTGTAAGAGTTAAACGAATCTGCTCGGAGGAGGCGGACTACAAGAGGCACAGGTTGGGAATCAAGAAGCAACTGGTGAAGAGAGGGTACAATGACAGATTTGTGGAAACAGAACTAGAGAAAGTTGATTGTAAGAAACGAGAAGACATTTTTTTGCAGCACGGCGCATGCAGAACGCACTTCTAGAGTACCGCTTGTGGCCACTTTTTCTAGAGCGCTACCAAATGTCGGCCGAATTCTTCGGAAGCATCTGAAGACACTCCACACATCTGACCGCATGAAAAGTGTGTTCTCTGAACCCCCCCCCCCCCCCCCCCCCCCATTGGCAGCATTAAGAAGAGACTGTAACCTGGAAGACATCCTGGTACACAAGAAACATAACATAATGTTCTTCCGGGGGGCCAAACAGGAGCGGACCGTGCGGTGCGCAGAGGTGCGCAATCTGTCCGTATTTAATGGAGGCCGGAGAGTTCACCGATGCAGTTGGCAACACGTAGGAAGTAACCTGCAAATCTATCAATGTAGTGTACGCGGTGCACTGTGAACGCTGTAAGAGCTTCATATACGTGGGAGAGACGTGGGACAGTCTGTACCAGCGACACCTTCTCAATCTATCGCGTATACGAACACGACACAATGACACGGTGGCTGAACACTTCTACACCAATGGCCACAACGTTGCGGACTTCCGGATCATGGGACTCGAGAAGCTAAACGGGTCCGATGAATACCGGAAGACCGTGGAGCAGCTATGGACGCGCAAGCTGAGAACGTTCAAACCCTATGGAGTTAATAGCAAGGACTGATCGATCGGAAAAATGGCGCTGATTCGAACGTTGGCGTTCAGCGTCACAACGTCACTTCCGTTTACTTGTATCATCACGAAATAAATGCCGCTGAAGAAGACCGAAAGGTCGAAAGCTACGGCTAATGATATTTTAGCGTTTTTATTATATAAGGCTTAAAGCGACTTTATATATATATATATGTATGTATGTATGCATGTATTTATTTATTTACCAGTCAACTATAACTGAATGAATAGACGTGAAATAACGTGTCGTTGATGATGGATTGGAAGTTAACGAACATGAAAGGATACAATAATTAAGTTTGTGTGATAGGTTTAGTCGTTTAGTTGATATTTTGTTATGTTATTAAGAAACAACATCACGTGTATCACTTACATAGCTTTAAACACACACGCTAGTACACTAAACTCCGCCAGTTTGTGGGATGAGCGAAACTTACTTTTTCCAGGGCCAGTATTCATAAAGCTCCTTAGTGGAATCTTGGGTAAATTTCTTAAATTCATAAAGCTCCTTAGGGGAATCTTGGGTAAATTTCTTAAATTCATAAAGCTCCTTAGGGGAATCTTGGGTAAATTTCTTAAATTCATAAAATTCTTTAAGTCCCTGGCTGTTTCATGTATAGGTCTTTTAATATTACCATGTTTTAAACTAGTAAATATTGCTTATTTTCGTCTTTTGTCAACAGAAATCATTGGATTTCATATAGAAAATTGTATGTGAAATGAAAACTTAAGTTAAGATTTCTCGTAGGAGCTTTGTCAATGCCAGCCCTGAGATCTTAGATTTAACACCCGGTAGAAGCAAACCACTATGCTTTTATGTTTTTCTTTTTAAACATATTTTTGTTTGGATTGTTTAGCTGCTTTAAATGCTAAAGTTATTGTAATTATAGTCATTGACATTAAATGTTTTTATTTTAAATACTAAAACGCATGAATTTGTAAGTCTCCTTAACGGCAGAGAGCGTATTGGAAACATAATAATATAAAATATCTAAACATTCATAGTTGAACATACATAGAAAAGGTTTATTTTGTATTACGTAACAATATGAAACAATATGAAAATGCATAGTTTAAAATACTATTCTAACATGACCGCGCAGAGCTTTATATAGACGAAGTACTAAATTCGATGTTGTCAAACTACCAATAAACAACTCGTATTGTAATTGCAAAACATATTGTCAGTTCATGTTAGAATCGAAATAATTTTCGCATGTTCGTTGTTTATCGGCTAATAAACCCCGATTTGTCGTTTTGATGCGGTATATTAAACCACTAGGGCGTTAGCCCTAGTGGTTTAATTCATACGCTTCAGGACTCCAAATCGTTGTTTATTAGCTGTAGCGTATATTATTAATCGACTTTACAATATTGCGCACAATATCAGTAAAAATGCACGTCTTATATCAGTTAGCACGATTAAATAAAACGATCAACTGTTCCTGTATGGGATCTAAGCATTGTGCTGGCTAAAACCAGTGCCTGTATGAAATTTCAATGCCTGTATGAGATTTATCGCCTTATATTGGTCAGTTGAACTATTCCTATAAGAAATTGGAAATATGGCAGTTTTTTCAGAAACAAAATGACGTCATCTTGAAATAAATAAAACACACAATTGGAATTTTAAAATTGTCATGCCTTTTTTGGTAATAACTAAGTAATTACTAATTTTATTCAATAATGTAAAGTTGATTTATAAAATACTTATTAAATAAGTGCTTTCATGCTAATGCCAATGCAGCAGACCTCAGACAAATAACAGTGCCTGTATGAAATAACTTATTTAATAACATTATAATATATATTTTGAATTACAGAGAAATGTTCCAAGAGAATAAAACGATTTTAAATGACAAGATATTTCTTAACAAATATAAAATACAATGGGACAAAACGCTTTCCAGTAACACGAATTATTGCTCGTGATATATTCTGACCTATATAGCGATGACTTGACTATCGGGCGTGTTATATTCCTAAGTTCGACCTTTGACCTCTCAGGTTGGAGTTCAGTGAAGGGACTTCCAATTTTGCTTTTATATCATATAAACTCCCAACCGGATGCATGTTTTAATGCACAAACCCAGAGTTCTACCATCGGCCTACCAACCTCACCAAGTCCCAAATTAATGTCCTCACTGCCTGCGTCCCATATAATCAACACATTAGCCCATTTGATGTCCATATGATATATTAGTCTTTAGATTGATATTACAATATAAATGTATTGAGGCCATATAACACATTTAATTAATGTGGGGGAAAGTGAACTTTTCTGAACACATGTTGTTCATGTGTGTTTGCATCGCCTGTTAAAAGTGTATTAATTAACTATTAAAACCAGTCTATACCTGATAATTGTCACTGTGATGCACTTATTTGTAGAATGTAATATTTATGCATCTTCTGTTCTCTTGTATATTTGACTATATAAAGGTGTGCATATTTATGAATATGTAGTTGAACTTATCTAATCAAATATTGTGTATGAGTATTTAATTCTTGTCTTTGTCATTATTTATTTATATTGTAAATAGCTAAAGGCATTCATGTTTTTTCTGATCGCCAATAAACTTTGAACCTGACCACATGCTGTTCCCTATGCGTTAGCATCGCCTGCTAAAAGAATATTAATTAAATAAATTAGGGATGGCAACGAATTGATATTCGAATATTCGATTAATAAAGTATTCGAATATTCAATCGTCGGATGCAGTAATTATTATGGTAATGTTAAAAATACTTAATTATACAATATGTAGTTACTACAAACGTGCGGCTAGAAAACCGCGGCCAATACACGGCAAAGCGCTACATATGAGAACTATATGTTTTATTATATTGAAGAAAGACTATGCCCTCGATTAATCTTATGCTTTGTTTACAACTATGCTGCCTATTCCTACGACTTCCAAGCATGGATTCAGAGTACCACAAACAATCGGATACCAGGGACGCGTACACATGTACGCAGTAACTCCAATTAGCATTCACAAGACGCTTTGTTGAATCATATTTTTCACAAATCATATTTTCACACACCAGTGTAAAATAGGATCACATTTGTCACATGTTTAAATGGGAAGAATGAGATTGGCCACAAAACGGGATATTCGTGAGGATCTAGTTCGGGCTAGTGAAAATGGTATCGGGCTAGTGAAAATTCAAAGATGGTAGCCCGACTAGGCTAGTGCTGAAAAAACAATAACGTGAAGACTGATGCAGACATAAATAACAATCAGTGATTTTTTTCTAGCCAATTTGGGGCCGAGATAGGGCCCATTCACAAAGCAAAAAAGTACCCTTTTTCAATTTTTTTAAATCCAAAGTTCACAATTGCTAGCAAGTGTACGTTTAACGTTTTGTCTGCATTATTTTTATTCCATACAAAATATGTCCTCTAGACTGATTAAGAAATTTATAATATGTTGAAATTCAATTACAATTGTGTAATTTAACCATTATAGAATAATTTCATACATAATAGGTGCAACTACTACACGTTATTCAAAGATCAGCTATCGATCAGTGGCGTTCAAGATGGCGTCGGAGAGACAACTCGAGTCGCTATCAAAACGTCTGTTATATTAAGACGTTAAATTCATGCTAAAACAACTAAAAATGAAACATCTACAACAACTAGTGAACTACTAACCTCTAAATCCATGTCTGTCTTAGATGAATTTATTCTCAAGAACATACAGACTGAAAAATTCACAGCTTGAATGTTCTTAAAAAATGTTTAGCAACTGTCCATCCAGCCATCCTTCCACGTCCCAACTTCCAATTATGTTTTCTTTTCTTTTTTTAAATTATCTATTTAAATATTAAATACAGCGACTCAACAGATGAAAGTTTAGCCTTAGGTTTAAACACTTATGTTCAAGCACATGTGTTCCATCCAGAGTTATGTGTTTACATGATAATGCTAAAGGTTTAACATTTCAGTAAGAAATGTCCAGAGATATGCTGTACAAATACAGATTTTCAACTTCATAGCAGTTTCTTCAAGTTCTAACAACGAACAAAAATCGCGGACTTGAGCTGAAAATTTATCGGTCAGTTTTGCCATAAAGAACAAAATCAAGAAAACTCACTAACCGTCTATGCTCTGAAATAATCCTAGATCGTGTTAAGAAATAAATCCGTACAATGTTTTACAAAACAACAGCACATAAAATGTATATTTCTCCACGTTTATTTACTCTGCTATATGCATCTAAAGAGTTACGACCACTTCACTGTCTTCAAGATCTTCATTTCTACTTCTTACTGACGTTCCAAATATAAATGTTGCCAACAATATATATTTTCATCTAAAATATACCTGACGAGTATAATCAAGACCCCTACACCCTATCACCTGCCTTCGAATATACCTACTACTGCTTTGTGGAGATGTTTCCATCAACCCAGACCCTGCCAAGTTCCCCTGTGGAGGATTCAGCAAGAACGTTTCAAAGAACCATAGAGGAATCAACTGTGATGCATGCTACACATGGTGGCACATTAAATGTGGTAACATTAGTCTCTACAATATGAACAATTAAGCAACTCTCTAGACCCATGGTTATGTAGTCAATGTTTAAATTTCCATTTCTCTGACAGCTTTTTAGATCAATCAACTGACGATAATTCATTATCCTCAACTCTTTTAGATACTAGTGTAAACAATTTCGAACATAACAATTTTATGTGATCATCCGAATATATTTAGTTGTGCCTGTCTTAATATTAATAGTCTTAGAAACAAATTCTATGATATCCACGAAATATTATCTGATAACTCAGAAGATTTACTTTTCATCCTCGAGACCAAATTAGACAACTCTTTTCCATATCCCAATTCGATGTTGATAATTTCCACATGTGGCGAGCTGACAGAAATGCAAAAGGTGGTGGTATTGTTGCTTATCTAAGGTCTGATATTGCAGATGAACGAAAAACTGATATAGAATTTGCTGACATTAAATCAATTTGTATACAGATAATTATTAACAAATCTAAGTGGAATATATTTGTAACATACAAACCTCCATCTCTTAACAATATCACCTTTCAAGACAACTATGAAAAAATAATCGATAAAGCTTTAAATACATGTGATAACCTACTTATATTAGGTGACTTCAACTTCAATAAGCAAGTCAAAGTGTTAAGTACACCACTGACAGCCATATGTGACACATTTGACATTGACAATCTTATTACAGAACCAACTTGTTACCAAATGAACTGCACTCCTTCACTTTTAGATGTTGTCTTAACTAATAGTAAACACCTGCTTGGTACCACTATTAACTTTGTGGTTTAAGTGATTGTCATAATTTTATAGGTGTTCAATTTAAACATGACATACAAAAGTGATGCCCTAAAATATGCACTTACAGAAGTTTTAAACATATCAACACTGAGCTATTTAACCAAGAACTTGCTGATAACCTCTCACATATTTATATGTCCCACTCAAATATAAATGATATATATAATGACTTCAGTAATACTTTTATTGAAACCACAAACAGACATGCCCCCTTAAAACAAAAATGTTAACTAACAAGCCTGCCCCATTTATGAATAAAAGCCCTTAAACATGAAATATACAAAAAAACGAATGTTATTTAACAAGTATAACCACAATCCATCCACACAAAAACTGGGAAAACTATAGAAAACAAAGAAATAAAGTAACAAATCTAAGAAGAAAATCACTTAACAAATATTTCATTGATAGATGTATAGGTGGTTGTAAATCAACTTCTTTCTGGCCAACCATAAAACCTTTCCTAACAAACATAGGCCAAAATACACATAAAGATACTATTCTATTAGAAGATAATAACATTATAATAGACCAAAAAGAAGTATGCAACTTATTTATTGGTTTCTTTGTAAATGTAGCCGAAACAATTGGTAGTAATTCACTTCCTGTAACTGCATCGCATCCTAGCATAGTTGCCATTAAACAAAGTAATACAACAAACATGGAAACATTGGAATTTCAACCTGTTGATTCTACATTCATAAACAAACAAATTGATGCATTAAGTATTAACAAAGCAACTAGTGTTGATGGTATATCTTCAAAACTAATGAAAATAGCTAAGCCTGTCATTTCAAGTCATATTACATTATTCGTCAATATGTGTCATTCTCTACATCAACTTTTCCAAATAGTCTTAAAATAGCTAAGGTCACACCCATACACAAAAAGAACAGCAACCTTGATAAAAATAATTACCGCCCAGACAGCATCCTTCCCATTATTTCAACAAATTTTGAACGTGCAATGAACAAACAAATAGGTCAGTACTTTGAGACTCATTTCCATACTTCATTATCAGCGTTCAGACCAAGTTTTGGCTGCCAAACCACATTACTTCGTATTATAGAAGACTGGAAACAGGCTCTAGATGAGAATAAATATGTTGCCGCCATCCTTAGGGATCTGACTAAAGTCTTCGATTGCCTGCCACATGACCTTCTCTTAAAATTAAAACATTACAATGTCGGTAACAATGCTCTTGAGTTAATAAAGGACTATTTAAATAATCAAAAACAATGTGTTAAACTAGGCCATTTCACAAGTGGATTTCAAAACACATATAAGGGAGTGCCACAAGGCTCTATCCTAGGACCAGTACTCTTTAATATTTTCATAAATGATATATTTCACTTTGTTAAGAAATATAAATTGTATAATTATGCTGATGACAACACCTTATCTCACTCTAGTCATGACATGAATGATGTGAAATCATCTCTTATACGTGACAGTCTCTCTTTAATACAATGGTTTACAGATAATCAAATGCAAGCCAATCCTGACAAATTTCAAGCCATAGCAAGTGGACCTAAGTCTCATAAATGTAATTTAACATTAAATGTTAATGATAAAAACATAGCATGTGTTGAAGAGATCAAACTCTTAGGAGTTACTATAGGTTTCAGGTTAAATTTCAAGTCTCATGTTACAAATATTTGTAGGAAAGCATCTATGCAATTAAATGTTCTAAAGCGCATAGGGACAAACATCTGTTAATTAGGAAGATTTAACATATATTACTCCTTTATCAAGTCTAATTTTAATTTCTGCCCCTTAGCATGGCATTGTTGTGGAGAAATAAATGCAAACAAAATTGAAAATATTCGAAAAAGAGCGCTGCGATTTGTTTACAATGACAACACATCAGACTACACTACTTTACTACAAAAGTCAAAACTTCCTACTTTAAAAGTGAGACGATTAAGAACGATGGCTATTGAAACTTTCAAAATACTACATAAACAGTAACCTTCTTATCTTCAAGACCTAGTTGAATTTAAAAATAATAGCTACTCTTTCAAATAGAGTAATACAGCATTTATACCACATGTAAAAACGACAAAATATGGCCTGAACTCTTTCCGTTCAGCTGCACCAAGACTATGGAACTCGCTCCCTGAACAGTTCCGTGATGAAGGAAATTTAAACCAATTCCGTAGTTTAGTAAACTCTTGGAATGTTGAGCACTGTCAATTTTCATGTTGTATTTGTTACAACTAATAGCTGAGATGTAATTAGCACCACCATTGTAACATATAACACTATTTGTCCGTTCCATTCAATTTGTCCTTTTCTTTCTGACTGTTCATTCTATCTTATTGTCCAAATTTTCTCTTTGTCCATTTATTTCCCTTAATTTATTCTTAATTCTCTCATTCCCTCCAATAGGCCTACAAATTGTTCTTTTTATCAAATGTATTTTATAATACTAATAAAACTTTCTTTGCGATGATGCATAAGATAAGTACATTCTATTTTTGAAGATTTGTTCTTTTCATTAATGTAATGGATGCAAGTCTCCATTTTATTTTTGAAATAGTCAATGTTTATTTTACTGTTTAAACCTTAATATGGCATTGTACTTAAGATCTATGCAAATTTTCCTTTCTATTTGTGTAAATTTCTTTAATATACAGTAAATATAACTTTTTATATAAATAACTATACATATTTTAACATGAAAATGTTTTTGTTGTCTGTTTGTTTTTCACTTAAACTATGTTCATTACATAGGACTGCAACTGCTATTATTAATGGTGTTGTTACATTTGTACCCACATACGTACTTCTGATGGATTTTTTTATTGTAATTGTTGCTAGTTATATTATTTTTATTGTATTAGTTTTATTTGTGTACGTTTTTATGGATTCTGTTGTTAGTATTTATTAAGTGCAACTTTCACATAATTTGATGTCTACATCTATAGTATAATAATTAATTTACTAAGATTAAGGCATTTAACATAGCATCAGTCATACAATTATATTGTTTGATTTGCCTACACATTCCTATGTAGTCATCTATATTAAAAGGACAGTCTTCATAATAACTTGTTTTTAATTAGTCTTATATTTATTGTTAAAAGTTTAATTTATTTAATCACTACTATTATTTATATTAATTTGTTACATGTATACTGTTTTTTATTATTGTGAATGTACAATTATACTGTGTATTTTTAAGTCCGTCAATAGCTATAAATAGCTAATGTTACTTGTTGTATACCCCGACTATAAATAAAAGTAGTATTGTCTTGTCTTGTCTTGCTAAACAATTCAAGCTTTCTCGAAAAATCGTGAAATCAATTACGTCATATCTAATATGACGTAACGAATCTACACCGAGAGCGATGATTTTAACTTCTAAAGCGGCTGGCCAGTTGTGTTTGTTTCGGCTCGGTTTTGCGATTGAAGTCTCGATTTCCTAAACGAAATATCATAAACTATATATGAAAATATACAGCAAGAAAATCCCTACAAGCTGATATAAGTTTGAATGGTATATCTGTTAAGTTGTTAATAGAACTGCGGATTTTCGCTCAAATAACATGTAGATTTGCGTTTAAATCGCTATATTTGGTATATGCCATCAAATGAAAGGATACAAATGTCATAGTTATATGCGCATTGAGTTTTTGGTTCATCTGTTGAAAATATCATTCAAATTGGCCCATTGGTTGCAGAGAAACTTGAGTTAAGCCGCTTGCAAAGTAACACAGTTTTTCTATAAACGTTGCTTTAACTTGCAGGATGAGAAATATTAAATGACGTCATGAATTTTTGCACCGATGACTTTGGGTCAAATTCTTTTCGATTTATGAAAATTGTGTTTCTTGCGATATTGTTTTCGGCCCGTATAATTGAGGTATTGTAAAAAACAGGACTACAAGAAAATGATAGTTAGATCTACTGCAGGATAGTAAAACAATCATGTATCTTATGGCTTTTAACACGGCCTAAAAGTTTGAGGCTTGTATTTGGAGCAGTCTCAGAAGAATATTCATTTCGTAAACTAATTTTAACCACATTTAATAAGTCCAAAACGACCAAAATGCATCTTTAGTTTAAAATGTGTTGAATTAACAAAATAAAGCTGTTTGTAAAAATTTAATTTAACCTGCCACTTTGAACTGTAGTAGATGCTTTCATTTTATATTATATGCATTTCTTTAAAGATATTTAACAATATTTAAATTTGAGTTCTTGTCATTAAGATAAAGGTTGCATGATTGATATGTGTAACATTGGGGTAAATTAAGAAGGCATCAAAAGATAATGAAATGATAGCAATTATCAACACATGAGAAATCGAAAAGAGAAAAAGACAAGGAAAATACGGTCGCAAACATGAAACACATTGCACGTAGGAATAAATTTTAGCCCCATTCGTCTGCAGAACATATTGCATGATATTTGCAAAATCTTTGATAAATAGCAAACAACTTATTTATATTTGCAACGCTATACTAAGGCGTAAAAAATGTTTGTTTCAGGTAACCCGACCGACCAGAAAATTGCCCCGACCCTAGAACATTTTGTTGAGCTCGTCGGATTTTTTTTGGGTCATATTTTCTTTAGCAATTATATTCCTTTTGGTTATAAGCATTTTCATGTGGTTAATTTTGTCAGCCGAAACTGAAGATCTAGCATATACACCATTTTAACCCAGTATTGAAGATAGAATCTTCAAGTTGATCATGTTCTTACACACAAAATGTATACCGATCTGCCGACCCTATTTATTCGGCTATGTTACATTAAACAAACATATTTTTGACGCATAACGTTTACCACTCATATACTAATGACACACTTATAAATGCTCTTTTAAATAGGTTAAATAGGTTAAGTTCAATGCTATACTATGAACAAACTGGTGCATAGTACTCAAAGCGGACAAAGTACAATGCTATACTAACAACGCATGGATGGACAGTTTCGAAGTTCAATGATTTACTAATGACGAACTGCAGTTGAGAATAAAGTTTAATGCTATACTATAGATGGACTCGGGTCAATTACTCATGTTAATGCTATACTATGAATATATCCCAAACCGGTACGCGATTACTGCTCAAATGGTATAATTGTTAATGCTATACTATGAATATATCCCAAACAGGTACGCGATTACTACTCAAATGGTATAATTGTTATTGCTATACTATGAATATATCCCAAACCGGTACGCAATTACTGCTCAAATGGTATAATTGTTATTGCTATACTATGAATATATCCCAAACCGGTACGCGATTACTACTCAAATGGTATAATTGTTATTGCTATACCATGAATATATCCCAAACCGGTACGCGATTACTGCTCAAATGGTATAATTGTTATTGCTATACCATGAATATATCCCAAACCGGTACGCGATTACTGCTCAAATGGTATAATTGTTATTGCTATACTATGAATATATCCCAAACCGGTACGCGATTACTGCTCAAATGGTATAATTGTTATTGCTATACCATGAATATATCCCAAACCGGTACGCGATTACTGCTCAAATGGTATAATTGTTATTGCTATACTATGAATATATCCCAAACCGGTACGCGATTACTGCTCAAATGGTATAATTGTTATTGCTATACCATGAATATATCCCAAACCGGTACGCGATTACTGCTCAAATGGTATAATTGTTATTGCTATACCATGAATATATCCCAAACCGGTACGCGATTACTACTCAAATGGTATAATTGTTATTGCTATACCATGAATATATCCCAAACCGGTACGCGATTACTGCTCAAATGGTATAATTGTTATTGCTATACTATGAATATATCCCAAACCGGTACGCGATTACTGCTCAAATGGTATAATTGTTATTGCTATACCATGAATATATCCCAAACCGGTACGCGATTACTGCTCAAATGGTATAATTGTTATTGCTATACTAACTCAATACTGCAATAGTGTACTAAACAGTATAGAATGTGTGCATTGTTGGTATATCGTTAGTAGTTTGTTTCATTTCTTTTTCGTACGGGAACTTGAATAGAAAAAAAGTATTTAATGCATACAGATATATAATTTAAACAAGTCTTTACAAGGGAGAATACCAGTTCTATTACAAACGTTTAAATTATTATATTCTTTTCCTATATAACAATGTTGTCGTGTGATCGCCCACCGTTATAAGCCCATGCCAGACGTACTATTACGTCATAGTACGCTGGGAACCAGACTGTATACTGCTTTGTTCAAGCGCCACAAAATTGTAGCGTAAGAAAGTTGTGAGCGAAAGAAAATACGAAATTTAAAGCAAGAAAACATAACTAAATAAAAAAATATTTCCGCAGATTTTGCAATAAAATATTTTGAGTCAGCGCCTTTTTTGTGGATCGGTCGGTAAAGGGCAAACAAACTTAATTTTAATTTAGGTCTGAAGGGGAACACTCAATATTTTTTTTCAAAATAGGATGCTCAGCGCGATATAAATGAGTTCAGAAACGACGGTTGCCCCTATAATGACGGTTTGAAATGCTTTTTCGTGCGTTTTGTTTCTTGAAATTCATGCAGTAGCGTACAAAACAACTGTGCGTATTAAATTCTGAAACATCGATCGGTGCTCATAAGATAAATTTTGAAACGCCATTGTTAAACAGTATACGTATTCCGACAAATTTCAATGCTTGGCGTCAAAGAAAATTCAATATTGATGCAGAATATTGCAAGAAGTTTATGGGTAGATTGTTCTACATGAAGCAAACTATTTAGGCCAAACAATTGCAAGATATTCCTAGACTACGCACATACATATATTTTCGTAGCTTTAACTTTAAAGTCATAATTATGTTACTGATGACATGAAACTGTAATTTTTCGTCAGCGCTTTGACTCCCATATGAGCAATAAACAGGTCATTTAGATAAGAAAATTAATACACACATTCAACTTGCCATTCTGTTGTCACTGTTTAAGGCTTTAAGCAAATACATGTAGTTTATTTTATTTTTTATTCTCTGCAATTTTGTATTACGAACATGCGTATTGTGCGTATAGGGCGCTACGCCCTTGTGACACCATATCCTTGCTGGTCGAGATCCTGAAACTGGCCAATTATACTTTCGGCCGCGAGACTTCTGAGTGATCTAACATTGTATGCTCCAGATTTAACGTCTGGAAAAAGCTGTATGCGTCTTTCTATATTGGTGATAAATGCTTGGAACATTACATGTGGAATGTCTCTGACGTGTGATCCATAGGGTGGGAACTGACACAATTTTACACCGTCAAGCAGCCATTGTCTTCTACTACACCGTTCGGTTACATTAATTTCTGGGTCATCTTCAGCCTCATAGAACTCCCAAACTAGTTTACACAGTTCTGCTTATTTGTGATATTGCAAATTTTTGTGCATCGACTGCTCTACATCCGCAGAACATGTTTCTCTTGCAAGAGCGTCACTTTGTTTATCTACAAGGTCCTCACCATGTGAAATTTTAACTTTGTGTTATTTGCCCTTGCGACTTCTATCCATGCTTGCTTATTTATACCTCGCGATGGAAATACGTCTTTTACACGACAGTCTGTGATGAAATGATGCACATCGAGGTATGAAAATATGTATGACAAAGTCCCAGAATTATACTCAGTACGGAGAGAACCAACTAATCTTGTCAGCGCCTACTTCTGTAACAGTAGCAAATGGACTTGTTTCGCGCCATTCATGTACATGATCAAGCATTTCATGTTCAGCCACAACAGCGTTGAGAACTGATTTTGGTAGCTGGTTCACAATTGTTTTACACATCGTCACAAGTTTGTCTGGGGTACGACGGCGTTGCTTTATAGCTGTGCTGGTATTTCATTGGATGTTTTGAAAATACATTTATTGATTAAATCAATCATTTTAGACTTTCGGTAAATATAAATAACGTTAGCTTTGTTAAAAACTTCTGCTGCTTAATCCAGGCAAATTATCAATTCATTTCTTCGTTTGTTTTGTTTTTTCCAGAAGACAACATGTGGATTTCCATTTATGACTGGTTTGTACATCTGTCTGAAGAATGGCAAGCATAGTAGCGACATCAGATTTCTTAAATACTGTATTTACTACATTTATACTTTCATCCACAATATTGACCTCTCCGTTACTTGTGTCACCTGTACTTTCAACCATTTATATTTGTCCTATTTTGTCAGTAATGTCCACTTTAGCATCCCCGACCCTATCAGTGTTCTGATTACTTTCACTTTCTGTACTTGTCATAAACAGTGTATCATACAGGGCCACTGTATTAATAAGATTTTCTTGTGGCCTAAATGCGCCCCCTATTGCAGTCTCACTCTTAATCCCATTCAACATGTGTACTTAGGTGTCATTCAATCTATGTAAAACCTATGTAGGTACTGATGAGAATATTTGGTCAAATCCATTTTCCATCAAATCTTCACGACTATGATTCTCTTTTGTATCTGTCTTATTACTAGCGGTTGATATCAGATGATGAATATTTAAAGATGGTTTGTACAGCTTTGTTCGGTTTTGTTCCGGCTTCCACACATTTAGTTGCCTTGTCACGCGTAATATGTGTTTGCTCAACAAGTGATTTCAAAGAGTCGGCTTTTACTACTCCAGTCTCAAAAATCGCCTTTGACAGTTCGCTTTTTGGCATGATTTTGATTTCATTTTACACCTGCTTTGGCAGTTCTAGAAGTGTTAGAGGTTTGCCGTCAGCCGCCCGATATGAAAGTACTGCCCATTGTCCATTATACGAAACAACAGGTGTGTACAATCCTTTTTGAAATAGTTCTCTCAGAACATCTTCAATCATGCTTTGCATTGCACTAGCTTTCATACTGTACCCTTTAAAGGCGTATGCAATAGGGAATGCATTCGGTATCTCCGGTTTGTGAATTCTGTCTAAGTCTGCTAATAGAAACACAATCCCATCACTAGCCTTTTGACAGCTTAGTTTATTGCTGGTCTTAATCGCATCATCCCCACGAATGAATGCTTTTCGTACGTCTTTAAGTAAGACAGTTGTTTGTGAATGTTCCCGATTTGCATGATATATTCGACCGGTTAATTCGGAGGAATGTGTACAGGGTTTGGCTGTTTGTTATTTCATTTCTGCGATTGATTTCACTCGCGACCTTATGAACTCATTTATTTTTTACTACAACTCAGGAACTCCAGCGTCTAATCTTCTTGGGAATTGAGTTATATCCAATTTCTGTAAATGTTCACAAACATCCACCCATAATTTGTTATCAAACTTATCGGTATTTATAGCCCTATATTCCTGACCATACGACACAAAGTACAGCTTATTTACATCTAGACATTTCATTTCACTCAAAACTTGCGGAACATGGAAATGTAGTAATGTATTTTGTGCTGGAGTGGTATACAATTTTCCAGGAATTGGACATTTAATTTCCACAGCTGCCACCATATATGACTCATCATCACACTTTATAATGCATCCATCTGGGCTGACAACAAGATACGGTTTCCCATTTTCTTTTATATCATAGCAACCTTCTTCATACATGTATAAAGAGCTATCCGGCGTAAACGACGGTATAAATGTAGCGGCTAAGATTGCGATAGCGTTTATTTCATTCTTTGTACCGCAATCAAATTTCTTTTGTAAATCCTCTGAAGCAGGTTCAGCTTCCTTTCTCCCAATTTGATTATCCATATGATCCTTTTGCTGATTCAGTCCCTCTAATCCAATGGCTTTGTTTATGGTACTACCAGTTACCAGGCATAAGCTGCGTACCTTAAACCAAGTGTCAGAACGTTGTTTTATGAGATGTGCAGCTGTACTCATGTCAGATGTGTCTCCAAGACAAACATAATTGTCTTGAGTGGTGAGATTTACTTCACCTGCTTTAGAAAAACAGTCTATCCGTAATTGGTATACTAGTATTTGCAGCTGCATATTCTCTCATTAGTTTTTTAACATATCTTCGATGCATTTCTCTATCTGATAAATGTGTGTACGCAAACTACTGATTACTATTGCGTAGTTGCTGGTCCTCCAGTCACCTTCAACCTGTTCTTGAAGCCTTCTCATTGTTACTTCTTTATTCACTTAAAGTCGTAAATCTGTGATCTTGTTGCTAAAGAACGTTACTGCACGCTGACAACTTTCTGTAATATAATCACTTTCATTGTTGTAAATGTCATTTATGAATTCATGCCCCATTTCAATTTTGCTTTCAATTCCGTGTGTGTATGCGGTAAAAAGTGACAATTCATTTTCAATCCGTTTCTGTCTTGTTTTACCAGTTGGATCATCTTAATAGCCCCATAAATTTACTTTTTTTCTTCCCATCAACACATACTTTGTATGTTGACACTTGATCTGGATCAAATTGAACGACCTCGTCTAGCATTTCTGTTATTATACTAGGTTTTTCAAACAGTGCCATTTTATGTTCGTCCTTCAGAAATGTGTGATATGGAACCACAAAGTTGAATCTGCTGATGAATATTTTACCGCTAAAGCCTCCGACTCAGTAAGCTGACCGTTATTTTTAGGTCCGCCGATAAACCGTAGGAATCGACCACGGAAAAGTTTGCATCGCGTACTGCAGAACAGCTTGCATTTTTCACTGTATCTCAAGAAAGATGTAGACTGTAACGAATACCATCTCACAACATCGAGAAGTAATTAAAACGCAATGTTGTCGATTGGAAATGCATCGTCGCTGACCAGTTTCGTGAAAGCTTTATAGTCTTACCATTTCTCACATTCTTTCAACGTTTTAATGATACTTGGCATACGTGCTACCATTTCACACAAATCATCGTTGTCCGTTTCTAAACCTATTTCAAAGTTGACATTCTCAGTTATAATGGCTTCTCCGCTGTCGAAGTTTCTCTTTCAAAGTTACCACATTTTTTAAGGGACTATCCTTGGGCAATACGTCTCTCCTTGACACGTGTATCGTTTTTTTGCCTTTATCTACATTGATCTTTCTGCCCTGCCCTGGCTGATATACATATCAGAATATATTGTATATATCACAATTTTTGTTTGTTGTTGATCAATTCTTCAGAATTTAATGTATGCATGTGGATGGTTTTTTATTAGAAGGTTAATAATGTCTTTGATTTTTTTCTGAAGATTTTTCGCAGTAAAGCAGGCATACATGTTGGTGAAACTGAAAACAAAAAGTTTATGTACATTGTATATCTAATGCACAATATTAACCCTTATATTATGACTTATAAATAAACATTATTTAATTGGCTCAGCGACACACCCTCGAAAGAAAATCATACATGATATTGCACAGTTTTTAAATTAATTAACCGTGCAAATATCAGTTGATATTGCTCAGGACGTTTTTTGTACAAAGATGACGTCATAATACGACGTCATTTGTAAACGACTACGTGAAAACGTTAGCTCCGAATGAATTTGTGTTGCTATGTGATTGTGTCTCTTTTATTTGTGTTTTATTATATGCACAGTTAATCGACATCGCTGAATGTTATTCTCATTTGCCTTTTTTTCTCGATGATGAATTTGAATAATAAAATTAATTGTGATAAAACAGCCATGCACCTATGCCTCTGAGAAGAAACGTAAACGTGAGTTTAGATAAGCATTTAATTTACTTGCTTTACATGTCTTTTTGTTTTAGTAGAAAGATTGAAACATATAAATGTGTTTTAGTAACAATTGCATTAGTTGTCGTTTATTTTATAAGTCATATAATAAAACAAGTATGGACCTTTTAGCTGTGCAATATCATGTATGTCGCCTCGTTCAATTTGGATGTTGCTGTGCACCATCACACGATATTGGAGTCCATATTTGAATATCAATCGATTTTACTATTAGTATTGTACAATATATTGTATGTATATAATAATATAATATATTGTATGTATATAATAATATCATATATTGTATGTATATAATAATATCATATATTGTATGTATCGATACAGCTTTGGATGATTACTATTTTATTTAATGAAAGTTAGGAATGTATGATACGAAAAAATAATTTTATTCCATTTGCATATTTAAAAAAAAATGTATTTAGTTTCGCTAAATATACATGTGCACAAGGAACAATAATACATACTTAAAGTCATGCTTACAGATTGTATAATTCATCTAATGTCGGACAAACCTTGAACCGGGATACCACCACATGACATTGTGTTAGCGTTCGCCAGATGACAAACCTTGAACCGGGATATCACCACATGACATTGTGTTAGCGTTCGCCAGATGACAAACCTTGAACCGGGATATCACCACATGACATTGTGTTAGCGTTCGCCAGATGAGGTGGTCTTGTGAGTCTCCTAACTGAAACCAAACGGCATCTAAATCTGGCAACAAATTAGCAAATAACACTTGATTTTATTTGTTAGTATTAAAATAATACAAAAGGGCCATGTTGGTCCGAAATGCTCACCTGAGACAAAGAACTTACTGTTGTGACAGTTTTGAACAAATGTTAGTTTAAAACTATGTATTGAAGCTCGACGATATCGAAAGTCGGAGATGTATTGTAATACTTTCGAGAATGTTTTGTCTTGACTTATCCTTGCTCATCTAAAGTAAAGATACAAATTCGATTGGTCATAAACAAGGAAGGAGTGGTCAGGTGCCCCCATGGCTGCTATTCGTGCCTATTTTCTCGCACTGATTTCTTATATTTTTATTATGAATTCTGAAGAAAACACGTGCATGCGCAGAGTGCGCTTCTGTGTGTAATTTTATGTAATTTAAAAGTCTTTCACCACATAGCATGAAATAACATGCACTTCTATTAGGTCGAGTGAAATGATGATATTTTTAATTTTTTCACTGTGGGTCATATAGAAGTACTTTCTAATTTCAACACATTCAACACCGCGTTGCATTAGTTAAATAAATTATCCATTAACTTTTGTGACGATATACGAGTATAACGTGTCAATGCCCTTTTAATTAAAAGTTTGAATTATAACTCATATAAGTACACATGTGTTATGTCAATTAAAATTATCAGTTACATGTATTTCACCACTCACCAATGTCGCACACATCCACATGACAAAATGAAGTCGTAATGAATAAGAAGGAACAACAAGAATGCATTTACCAAAAGTTAAAAAGTAGGCCTAAATGCTAGTTTATTATTGTGCAGTTCATTCCCAAGGAAGGTAACCCATCATGGTTCGTTATAACGAACTCATAACAGTGACCTCCTCTGCTGGCCAATCGATGCTACGAACAGGGGAGACCACTGTGACAAGCTTGACGTTACAAGTGCAGCACGAAACGAATCATCAGTTGACCTTAACTAAAATAGACAAAAACATGGTAGGGATAACCCAGATGGACTCGACATTGTGTTACACTTTGGCACTATGACATTGCAAATTGACCTTTGGACGAGATTTGATTGGCAATACGTTAGGCCATTCAATAGACCTATACTTAAAGGGCCTATGTCGTCGAAAAATTGGATGCCTATTACACTATAAATTATATTATATGATAGAAATGCGCTTTATAAAGACATGCGCATGAAATAAATTAAACATCATGTAATACGCAATAAGACATTTGATAAAAACAAATTAGCAAAAATGTCTGAAAAATTAAAACCCCGCCAAGTAGGGATCGAACACACGACTTAGGAGTCACACGAAGAAATGAAAGTAGACAGCGCTTTAACCCAACTGCGCTATCATGCTTGGTAAGAAGTATAGTGCAAACTATTGTTATAGAAAATACTTACAATTATGACGTCAAAATGTAAACATGAAAAGGGCCAAACAAACACGACTCATATTATAAATTGATTTTTATCTGAGAATGCGTACAATATTTTTACATTATATATACCCTGTTTAACCCGTCGTACACAACGCTTTGCCGTTTCGTTTTGTGGTTAAAATTTAAACAGGTACGGCAATCTTGTGATCGTATTTCAATTTTCAGACGAAGCGACATGTCACCTACCTGTATTGGTTCAATGTGTACTTAATGATCTTGTATACGCGTTTTATCAACTCACTACATATTACCCGACCTATTCATCTGGATCCATATTCGAGGCGTGTCACGGGAAAACCGGACATAATGCATTTGCGTTAAGTGTCGTCAGCCTGTGCAGTCCGCACAGGCTAATCCAGGACTGGACTTTCCGCCTACAGTGCATTTATATTTAGAACAGACTGCACAGGCTGATCCTAGACGACACTTGACGCACATGCATTCAGTCCGGGTTTCCCACGACACGCCTCATTCACAGCTCCATGGTGAAAACTTTAGTATGTTAATTCAATGTATTCATCGTTGCAAAACGGCAAATGTATTGCTAATGTAAATAACATTTAAAATTACTTTACTGATATAATCGCAAAGTAAAACTCAAATTCTCTGTGTACAAATTATCTGATGTAAAGTTTATGTATGTTTTTGTTTATGATGCTGATTTTGTATGTTTTCGTTCCAGATGAATAATTTTAAGGTTCTTTCAAATCGAAATTTAATTTAAATAACTTTACTGATCATTCAGCACCTTTTCTATACCTTTAGGAAACAGGAGAGAGCTAGTTTTGATTTTTTTTCTTTTGAAAAACCAACAAAAAGGTAACGTAAATTAAGATGATGATATGGTGGGAGGAATAAAGCATGATTTAGTATGGGAGTATCGTGTGACCTACTGATCGAGTCAAATATACGACGGATAAAAATGATTACAGACGCCGAATATCTTTCTAAACATATTTCTTGATGAGACGGTTTCATATAGATCATATAGATCCTTACAGTGCTTTAATTTTAAGTTGTTCCTTGCAAAATGCATATAAGGGACTTCGATTGCTTAATCAAAACGCTCACAGCGTAGAAAGACTGTTGGCGACAAAAGAAACTAAAACATGTGATTTATGAGTGCATTTTTGCTCAAATGGAATCATTTGATTCAATGTAAGTTCAATTTCCCACTTTTAAACTTGATAATGTTGCATCCTATTCAATAGTATACGACATCATAATAAAAATATTTTTAAAGAAACAAACAAATATTTTTTTCAAGCTAGTTATACAATGCAGACGAAATTATATAAATGCCAGTCGAGAAGTCAATCTGCAGCGGGCCATGCTGAATAACTGATGAAGCGTAGTAGTTAGTGTAAAAAATAACAAATGTAGCTTATTATTTAATGGTCTTATTCTAGGGCACTACGGCGAATATTTCGGTTACACGCAACGTGCAAATAGCGAAAGTAGGATGTCATTAGTTTGAAGTAACATTTTTTAAAATAAAAAGACATTTTTAAAAAAAGTAATAGTTATAAATAACATGATATACACATTATAGCACATATGACATACATTCCCTTAAATAATTAAAAGATAATAAAACAGGTAGGAAGGTGCGACTGCTTAGAAAAAAGGACCCATTCACGTTTCGGTTTACTGACTCGTAGCCTGCAAAAAAAAAGTTCCCTGTGATACCTGTAAATTACCCTCTCAAAAGACCGCGTTGTCTTCCGCCACCAGTCTAAAAACACGTTTTACACGTTTCGCTATTTCATCTGATGTTCATTCATATAGCGATATAATATATCGAATATATTTTTGTCAGCAGTGTCATTTTCGCCCCTTTATGTATTATGTTGTTGTTGTTTTCTTTGGAATTTCTCTATTTGCCAATATGTGAATAGTTCCTTTAATATTATTTTCCGATATATTTCATGTTCAAGCACGGGCGTACATTCGATTTTGCCCCAAATACGCCCCTGTGTTTAACCATTATTAAAAGTCAGTATTAATATCTGAATTTTAGAATTGGTTGACAGACATATTCGTATACTGTCAACGGCGCTTGTCTGTGTTTGACATAAGTAGGCGTGGTTATAAATCCAATAGCGTATCGTCAGTTCAACAGTAGTAAAATTAAGGAACAGTATTCGATTTATAGTTGTTTTTCGGCTAATAAACAACGATTTTGGAGTTCTGGTTCGTGAATTAAATGAATTAAACCACGATGCGTTAGCCCGAGTCGTTTAATATACCGCATCAGAACGACACATCGTCGTTTATTAGCCGTTAACGACGATTATGAGAATATTATATCTTTTAACCAGTAGACAGGCATCTATCGCCCCGCCTTTCAGTTTGTCCAAGGTGGTTTAAAGTCAATTCATCGGATTATGCAACCATGTGCTATTATTTACCACTGAAATATAAGCTCTTAATTGATCAACTTAATACTTGATTGACAAAAATCTATTGGTCAATTCTAACATGAACTATTTTTTCGGGTCGTTTATTGGTAGTTTAACGACGATTTGTGTTCTTTGTCTATAGCAAACTCTGCGCGTGTCATGTTAGAATCATAAATAATATAGTCGTTTTCAGTATAAGATGGATCGCGATAAAATATATGTACGAATGAACATTGATGGAAATCGCTTTTTTATTTTATCTTTTTTTCAGTTGAAATAATGAAGTCAAATGTAGAAGTACAAAGTATAAGCTTCCATCAAAGCCCCATTCATATCCGTCTTCCTTATACGTAAAGCCAATTTCGCCAGTATTAACATCCTCAGATATGCAATTTAAAGCAAAGGACTGAATAATCGTCTGCCAAGTCACTGTTCCGAGTCGGTAGTTGATAAATAAACATCGGTGAATAGACGGTAATCTATTCATAAGGGGAACATCCTTCGTGTTTCGGCGTAGCTGTCAATACCAACTTCTCATCTGACGAATTTAATCTCATCAAATGTGGTAAGAAAACTGGACCAGTAGCTCGGACTGAATTAGTCCAAATAGTGTATTATTTTATGCCTATTTGGTTCGTAAAAGAAAGCAATACAACATTATAAATGATGAGGTATATATTTGTATAAAAGTTCGTATACTGGTAGCAAACAGCCTGCAAATTACATTTTGTACATATCAAATTTAAGTTTACTCTTTTGTTGTTGTGTGTGTTGTTTTATGTAAATAAGTTGTTCTTTGAATACATGAACTTGTTTGACTGATAATGTGAGTGTCGTTTTATGTACACAATAAACATTTTTTGACATGCAAGTAATAAACAATAATACAATAGTAAACATCAACATGTTGTTGTCTTATCATATACTCGAATTAACATATAAACAGAATGTAGATTTGTAAAGAAAATGACATTTAATAAAAAACCTGGTTAAACCGAACACCTTTGTCCCGCCGCCGTCCGGTTTATACAGGTTCTACTGTATATGTAAAAAAATGTTTGTGTAACTTGTCAGTTTACACAGTTCAAATACTCTGTTAAAGAGGTTCCCAAAATGAAGATGATGTGTAATAAGTTTGCAAGTAAACAAAAACATGTTTTTGAATCGACTCATTGTTTGTTTTTCGTGCCTGGTTGGTATGTTTCGAAAAAATTTAGGGACGCTAAACATAGAATCAAATTTGTATGGCCTTATGGTTTATTTAAGAAATAATTTTCAATGTATCTTTATTTATCAACGATTTGGAGTTCTGATGAGTAGGAATTAAACCACGAGGGCGTTAACCCGAGTTGTTTAATAGCCTCGCAACAGAACGACAAACAAAGATAATGCGAAAATTATTTCGAATCTAACATGATTTGACATATATTTTTGCAATTGTAATTGGAACTTCATTTTACTATGCTCCGCTCAGAATCGGGGCTTCTTTTTGCGTAGTGTTTGGGGGTAGTTTGGCAACTATAATTTTGTTCTTTGTCTTTAGAAAAATTAGGGATTATCATGTTAGAATACACTATTTAAACAACTTCTCATTTTAAACTATCATTGTACCTGAAATCCAATGTAACGTGTAAAATTAGCGCAACACTGATTATCTACTGACAGATCATCGGTGTTTACCGTTACTTCAAAGCGTTAAGCTTTTCAACAAAATCTATACAAATAATCTTATTCATCAATGCGGTTTAAACCTATAGTACTGTAATCTGTCTACTGTTTTGTGGATATCCAAAATCGAATGTTATTTATAAGGTGTAATTTATGAAGTATACATCGTATTTAATAACAAAATAAAAACACGCACAGACAGTAAATTGTTGTTATGAAAATTTATGAAATTAACACATGCTTAGATACACTAAGTTAATCTTTACGTGAGTCAGTTTATATGAAGCTTTTTGCGATTTTCACAAAATTGCAAAATAAAAGTCATTTTATAAAGTTAGCATTCTCACAAGTAAGCGAATCAATACTGAAACACTGATGATAAATCGTTTATTTAATTAGTTTGTGACACGCAAGTTACAACTTTAAATATTCAAAGCGCTATTGTACTAAATACGTAAATAAACTGAATTTCATGAATGTGTGTTTTCTAGTTTTAACCGCCACCGAGTGGTACTAGTTATTTCAAGTATCAAATTCTGTTCAATACACTGCGCACTTCGCTCATTGAAATACTGGCGGATTAGGGCGCATACAGAATCTCCATACAAGGAAAGCGAGGGAGCAGTTATCGCCAACTGAGAAATGAACTTTCCCACAAGTTTGGTTTTATATACGAAACTTAATTCAGCTTACTGAAATTATTCTAGGTTGTGAAAATCGCGGCTTATGCGGTATTATTTAAGTTTTTACAAACAATTAGTTGATTTGTCATGACGAACACGTATTTCATGGTCGAAGTGTTACGTACAGTCTATACAAAATTGATTGCATCTTGCGGTAAAGTGGTAGCGGTTAAGTTAATACACGAACCTGAAAGGAATTTTAACATCTACACATCATAAACGTTTGTTATTAAAACTGTTCGATTCTGACATGAGTATTTAACATCGAAACAACGGTGAGGAGTATTTAACATCGAAACAACGGTGAGGAGTATTTAACATCGAAACAACGGTGAATTCGTTATCAACAATGTGTAGAGCGAATATAAACGGATTTGATTTTTATAATAGGTTATCTATAAATAAGCTCTGTTTAATATTTATAGTAACTTCTAACATTCTGTTCGCGTCATGTGAAAGCATTACAGTACAGACTGCGTTAGGGAACGTTTCCGGTACTGTTGAGGAAGTGAGGTTATATGATGATGCCGGAAATGCGTCAGTTGTGTTCTACGTGCAGTACCTAGGCATCCCATACGCGGAGCCTCCCACCGGCGATCGGCGTTTCCGGCGACCCGAGCCTAAAGCTCAGTGGCAGGTGGAGCACAACGGGACGTACTACCGCCCTGCCTGCTACTACCATGGCGACCCGGCCCGGGTGGGCAGCCTGGACGTAAAGACTGTTGCCAAATCAGAAGACTGTCTGACGCTTGACATATACGCGCCTAACAGCACCGTCGGAAACCCGGCGTCACTTCCGGTTCTCGTATTCTTGTACAGTACACCTGGATATTCCAGGGCGTTTGCTGCTGATGTCTTGTGTACGGTAGGTGACGTCGTTGTTGTGGTGATGAACTTCCGGCAGGGAATGCTGGGTTTCTTCAGTCTCGGTAGCGACGCGGCCCCTGGGAACTACGGGTTGTTTGATCAGCAGATGGCTCTCCAGTGGATTGCAAAACATATAAATAGTTTCGGCGGGGACGCCAGAAAGGTAACCCTAGTCGGCCACTCTGTTGGAGCCTCTAACGCGATCTTCCACACGCTGTATCCTGGGAACAAGGATCTCATCCACCGTGTCGTCGCGCTGAGCGGCACGGCACTACCACCACCCGGAGGAAAATCGTTCTTGGAGAACTCAAGCGACAAGGACGTGCTCGAGACGATGGGATGCCGGCGGGCATCGGACGCCGAGATCATGAGCTGCCTTAGAGAGAAGCGTCTATCCGACATGTTGGATGTTCTGAGCGCATCGTCGTTCACTTTTCGACCCGCAGTTGACGGCACGTTCATACAGAGGGACCCGGAAGTTACTATGGTGGAACTGGCCAAAGGAAATTCTTCCACGGACCAACTTAATTTTCTAAAAGTAGACCTAATACTGGGCTTGAACAACATGGAGGGCGGGGCGCACGTGGCGCTTATGTGGGCGGGACTTCTGAACACCACGTACGAGGAATTCAACGTGAGCAGTGCAGATGTCCGGAACATCGTGGTACCCACAGCGATGAACCTGGTGTTTGGCAGCAACATATCGCGGTCAGTTACTAATACTGTGAACTTTCAATACAACGACATTACGGGCATGGACGGCCTGGAGCGCCTGAGGCAGCGCGTGGTGGATCTCTCCACGGATGTGGACGTTGCGGCGCCGCTGGTTCGAACCGCTAACCTGCACGCGACCCTGGGTCAGGGTAAAACCTTCCTGTACCAGTTCTCGGAGCCTCTCAACCTTACGCAGACGCCGTCCTGGTTGACGGGAGCCGACCGCGCGGACGACGTGTACTTCCTGTTTGGGTTCAGTGAGCGAAGTTTGCAGAACGTGAACCACGTGACCGAATTAACCCCGACCATAAAACAGAGGGCGCTGTCTACAAAGCTGATCAGAATGATTGCCAACTTTGCAAGTACTGGGTATGTAGGATGAGTTTTTACATGTACATTGTAATGAACCGTGTGCCTTTCGTATAATTACAAATGTAACTAAATTAAGTGTTATCAGCTATTGTATATGGGTTTTTTTTTCAAAACAAACGCTATAACTGAAGTGAATTCGAAATTGGTAAAGAATAATAGACGCAAAACGTAATAACGGAGCGAAAACTTCTCGTGCGTTAACAATATGCCGATTACAACGAGTATTTCCGATATTTACCCAGTTTTAAACAATTTATACGCTGTGTTTGAATAAATGAAAGCCACGCCCACGCTTACGAATATACTCAAAGTTTCATTTATTCAAACACAGCGTATAAATTGTTTCGTTTGTTGGACAAGAGCACAGGACGCAAATGACAACCAAACCACCCGTACTTAAAGTGTTTGGTTTTAATCTTATACCGGACTTAAAGGGCCTGTGTCGTCGAAAAATTGGATCTCTATTACACTATAAATGATATTATATGATAGAAATGCGCTTTTCCAAAACATGTGCATGAAATAAATAAAACATGATGTAATACACAATAAGATATTTGATTAAAAAAAAAAAATAGCAAAAAAGTCTGAAAAATTAAAACCCCAAGCAGGAATCGAACGCACGACTTAGAAGTCATACGAAGAAATGACAGTAGACAGCGCTTTAGGCTTGGTAAGAAGTAGAGTGTAAACTACGGTTTATATAGAAAATACAATTATGACGTCAAAATGTAAACATGAAAAGGGCCAAACAAACAGGACCCATATTATAAACTGATTTTTATCGCAGAGCGCTCTTCTTTATATATGTACGCTGTTTTAACCATTATTATATATCAGTCTTAATATTTGAATTTCCGAATTGTTTAGCCCCTTTAAGGAACTATATCATCGAAAAGTGCCTCAAGGGGGGCAATTTCTTAAAAAAAAATCTGAAATTAAGATATTAAAACTGGCATATAATAACGGTAAATTCTTCACACGGCTCTTTAAGTCGAGAGTTCGATACCCTTGGGATTTTACTTTTGTTTTCTTAATTTATTTTTATCAAATATTTTATTGTGTATTGTATATTTATTACTTATTTAATGCGCATTTCTTAGTATAGTGCATTTCTATCATATAATAGGTGATGCGTCTTGTTTGTTTGTTTTGTTTGTTTGGATTTTTCAACAGTATTTCAGTCATATAACGGCGGTCAGTTAACCTACTCACACTTTTCCTGGGTAAGCTGGTTTACATTACTGAGTGCACATACTTATGCCAGTAACTGACAACTGCCCTATTTGAATGAGAGGTAGGGGGAGAATGGCTGTAGAAATAATTTCATGACCAATCCCCACACAAGTTATGTGGCCGGGCTGGGAATCGAACCTGGCAATCTTCGGATTTGTAGTCCAGCGCTCTACCAACTGAGCTAGCCGGCCCGGCTTAAATTTGAGTTAAAATATTGATTGAGAACGGCTATAGTCACTATGGCATGGTATGGATGTCATTTATGTGAGTCTGCTTATCATCGTAAGTATAGAGTTGCTCACAATTATACCATGGTATTGATGTTTTCACAGTTAAGATTACTATTCATGGAAACTCACACGGTATTTAAACTAAACTGTAAACCTATTTGACGTAGAAAATTATAGCACTTAATTCATTTTTTCTTAACATGTGATGTATAACATTTTGGACAAATCGGTTTGAAACAGTTTTGTAACCAAGGCAACTTCTTTTCCACGAGTATAGGTTTATTCGGTTGCAGGAAGTACTTTGTGTTTGAATTGCATAATTATTTAAATTTGAATTTTAAGTAGGGCTACGCAATTTTTCATTATACCTTGTGAAATACGATGACCGTGCGCTAAACGAAGTTTACTTTCGATGTGATGTGTACGAGTTTTACTCTTTTTTTAGTATAGGCCTACATCTGTTACCGGAAGTGACGTGCTGAACGCGAGCACGTTCTACAACCGGCCGACTTCCGGCATGGACTTCCAACAAAGCTTAGTTTTAAAAGAACATTTTCATTATATAAAATTAAAATAAATCATTAAATTATGGAATACACGTACAAAATATACATGAAATTTAAATACAGTATATAGACATGTAGAAATCCAATCATAATCCGAACCATCATTGACCTAAGTTGCATCGTTGTGTATGCCAGGCGGTGGAATTCGGTTTATTACGTAACGATATTCGGTCCATATTGGTCCACTAGATTGCCTCTGTTTACTTTTCAAATAACACCAAACACAGTTTAATGCTTCAGATTTCTGTATATGAAAAACAGCCTTTTCAAGCTATGACATGCCCATCATGAACAGATGTAGACTAATTTTAGTCCCTGAAACAAATTGCTGAAACTGATATGTAAAGGTCGACACATCGTGTTTCTTGTTTTATCGTACTAAGTTACATTTCCTTGGGACAATTTTCAGTTATTGTCTTCAGCAAGATTAAAATGGCAAGCACGTTATACAAGGAGAAAAGTAGGAGAAATGTTACATTATATATGATGATTTCGATATTTGACAGAAACGACTGCATCAGTCGAGAATAGGTGTGGTGGAGAATGAGACATTCCAGATTATTATTACTCTGTAAGCCATTCACAAGAACATTTCAGCAGTTTTCAGTTGTTGTTGTTTTCGCTCGGGTCAAAATGAACGGGGTTATTACACACGCTTCGAATCAGTTGTTTAACTAAGGCGTATGTTTGTTTCAGGTTACCCGGCCTACCCTAAAAAAAGGCCCCGACCCTAGAACATTTTATTGGGTTTGTCAGAAAAAAACAACGTTTTATTTTCTTTTTTTTTCAAAATTATATGTATTTTTGAATAAATAAGTGTTTTGGTTTGATAGCATCGACTTATTAACAATGTTTAAGGATATTACTGATATGTTTTGAGTATTTATTCAGTTGTATAATATTCAAGTTGAGCATTTACCAAATTAAAACAAATAAAATAAATAAATCCCGAAGTGTTTTGGTTTGATAGCATCGACTTATTAACAATGTTTAAGGATATTACTGATATGTTTTGAGTATTTATTCAGTTGTATAATATTCAAGTTGAGCATTTACCAAATTAAAACAAATAAAATAAATAAATCCCGACCTACTTACCCTAATTTTTGGGGGAATGTAATCTAAAACAAACATAATTTTTGCGTTAAAATGTATAGTCATAACAAAACTTCAAATGACCTGCATAACAGCATGTTTATAACAAATACCTGACTGATATGTATATAGATCGAACGCTTTGATAACATTAATACCGTGAACATGTCGACATCTGTTCCGCTATTTAGCTACAACGCCCCATTCATGCAATAATATCCCATCTACGAAACACGTTGTACAGACACGAGTGGGCCGAACCAAAAAGCTAACGCATTTAACAATAATTAGTGGAAAATCATCTATAAGCACAATCAATGAAATGGAATTGTATGCGTGCTGGGACCCAGGCTAATGGAAGTGTCGGACTAATGTTATAAAGTCACATTACACTGAATAAATAAGTCTAGTAGTAGCTGTACTCTCTAAATAAATCAACACGTTTAACTCGAAGACATGTTTTTAGGTTTAGACACTTGCTTTGATATTATTTTTGGAGATGTTGGTAGGGTAAGCATTGGTATGCACTAATAAATCACTAACATGTTTTAAGATTGGAGACTATAGTATTGACACTTGCGTTGAGGCGGGTTACATCCAACTAGAAAGTAGCCGGTAAAAAGATGGTGATAAAACAGTCCACGTTGTTTAGTGTAGAGTTCTTTCTTACGTATTACATGACATACCATTTGTATTGCTTAAAATAATTCAGCTTAGAATTTTCTTTAAGAAAAGGTATGGTTATGAGGGTCCCTATGTGCAAAACGTTGCATTTATTTTTGGTTAAAGGTATCGCTTTTATATTAAATTACTTAAGGATTGGAATAAGTATATTGTAACCATAACGTGCTAGCTGTCAGCCTGGTGCCCCGCGTTTACGTTCAGTAACGTCAACCCAGCATCACTGCCCACAGCGCTATTGAAAACATGCTGGTCAAAGGTACTTCCTTGTATTTTCAGAAATCCCAATCTTCCCAACCCAGCTGGCGGCCCACAGTGGCCTCCGTACGACGTCACAGACATGTCATACTTGGACATCTCCACTACACAGGTAACACCCGTGCGTCACTTCCGCGAGCCGTACATGACGTTCTGGACGAGCCTAGTACCGGAACTGCTGCGGGCGACCTCGGACTCGCAGGACATGGCATCCTCGGTGTGTCCCAAAGAGATCGGTCACACAATTCAAGTCAATTTGGTGACGGCTGAAAACATCATCATCGCTCTCTCCATCGTCTCCTTCTGCCTGCTGTGTGCATGCGTGTTGCTCGTCTGCCTGGCGGTTGCTAGGGAACCGACGCTGTATAGCAACAACAAGTACGCGGTGATGTCGAACCCGAACACGAGCGAGGCCCCCTCCAACTCCAGCCCAACCCCCAGCTGAGCCCCCGGTCACCCTGACCTCGCACGTGACACCAGTCCAATATACAAACAATAACAAGCATGTGTTGATTCTTTACTAGATAAAAAACATTTAAGACAAAAACCTTGAGAATAAAACCAGCCACAAACGTTGAAGAATTTTACATAAGTTTCCACTAAGGAGCATTGAGGATACGGACTCAAGCATTGAGATACAGACATTGTGGATTCAAACTCAAGCCTCATGTTGATGTACATTTAATCCTAGGATGAAAGTCTGTTTTAGCTGAGCTTCAATTATTTAGCTCATCGGCTAAATAGCAGAATCTCAAAAAATATTTAATATTGAAAAAAAAAACTTAATCTAGGTAATTAAACATAAAATATCGAAAGATTTTTATTAGTAAGCTGATGATATTTGTATGGGCCGCTTGTTTACAAACGTTGTATGACAAAGTTCGTAACTCGCAATTAAAATTAATCTGGATTTTGTGAACACCAGTTTATGAGCTAGAATATTAAACTACGCATCGGGCTAAACCGGTTTTGTGATCATGAACTGAGTTGTTCGGAAATACATTTGGAAACTTGTCATTACAGTGCTATAGCTTGTTTTTTATGGGGCATGATTGAAGACTGATGCGATATTTACCTGGCCGATACTCCAGGGGCCAGTGCTCAAAAGTGAAAGGGTCAATCAAGCTTACGGCTTCAAAAAAGTTTGACAAAGTTTACGTATGAAACCGATCTTCGAAAGACCAACAAATAGGGTCAGGGTGAATAAATTGTCATCATTTATTGATAAAGCAAATTTGGTAGAAACATTTATTATGAAAGTATTTGAGGCGTGTCGTGGGAAAACCGGGTTTTATGCATGTGCTCAAAGTGTCGTCCCGGATTAGCTTGTGCAGTTCACACAGGCTAATCCGGGACGGCCCTTTTCGCCTACAGTGAATAAATGTTTAGAAGAGACTTCATTGAAACAGAAAATACTATAAAAGCTGGAAGTGCCGTCCTGGATAAGCCCGGTTTTCCCACGACATTCCTCATTTGTATTTACTATTAAAGTTTATAAACCGCTTGTGTAACTGGCTGTTAAGGTTTTGATCAACGGGACTCGGACGTATACACTCAACACAAGTTATAACGCACCAAATGGAAATAGTTGTATTTTGTTTATAAATAAGAATTTAGCTTTGCCTTGGTAAACACGACATTTTTTCGTATTTTTTCCAATAGTTTTGTATGAACACGTACGTGCATTAACTTAAATTATCATAGCTGGCATTTCAAGCTGAAATTCTTATAAATAAAGAAAATACAACAATTTCCATTTATATGTATTTCCATTTAGTGCGTTATAACTTTTGTTGAGTGTATATTCAATTCGTTAAAGTAAATATGTGAGTTGATATTGAATCTGAAGTTTGTGCCAGCAGTATAGAGCCTTCATATAAAATGGCTTGTTAAATAAAATATGTGAATATTTAGTGATTGTGAATATTTAGTGACTTATACATCTTTTCCAATTTTATGAATATTTTCCATTTTTCTGTGATTGAACTGTGTACAAAAGACTGCTTGGTATGGTATATTTTAGACATGTCGTGGGAAAAACAGGCTTAATGCAAGTGCGTAAAGTGTCGTCCCGGATTAGCCTGTGCAGTCCGCACAGGCTAATCCGGGACGGCACTTTCCGCCTACAGTGGATGTATGTTTAGAAGAGACTTCCTTGAAACTGAAAATGCCATAAAAACGGAAAGTGCCGTCTTGGATTAGCCTGTGCGGACTGCACAGGCTAATCGAGGATTACACTTTACATACACGCATTAAGCCCGGTTTTTCCACGACACTCCTCATTCTTATGTTTTCTTGTGCAGTTGTATATATGAAGTATTTATAGGTATAGGTGTTTGAAAAAGTATATGTGTTCACATATATTTTTATATTATTATTTAGATAATAAAACGTACGCAGTGTATACATAGTCGTTAGCGACTTATTTCGACTTGCCTCATACACAAAACGAATAAAAGTCGCCTTAAGTTGGCGCATTGGTAATTACTTGTATTCACATTATGTGTGTCAGATTTTGAGAGTAAAACACGCGACTGCCCTGGAGATTTAGGAAAGCTCATAGGCGCTAATTGGTTGTTTAACAAATAAAAGATAATCCTATCCCCTATGTTATAAATACGAACAAGGTAGCCCACTCGTCATTTTCTATCGTAACGGCAGTTGACTGAGACATATTGACTTGTTATAATTTTAAGTAGTACCCGGTCCTAAATGCATGGGCTATGTAGATTTCGGGAACCAAACCTGTAATTGTATACATTGAAAGGCGAGTTAGCTACCTTGTCAAATTATAGGAAAATTATTTTTTATTTGTTGAACAACCAAGCGCCTATGGGAAGCTTCCACTTGTTTATTTACTATTCAATTGAAGACAACTCTTATTTTAACAAGTATTTGCTTAACCTAGTTAACTCCCCGAGTTTTAATTGTGCCAGGGTTCTTTCGCAAGTTTTACTGTCGACTGTGAAATTTACTGCAAGCCGTTTGTAGAATCCGAACTTCACGCTGTGTCATTTAATTATTTACATCCTATTTACCTGTTAGGAGGTATCATACGCCAGAAGTGTTTCCGCTCTGACATCATATTTCTCTGTTAGAAGGTATCATAAGCCAGTAGTGTTTCCGCTCTGACATCATATTTATCTGTTAGCAGGTATCATAAGCCAGTAGTGTTCCGCTCTGACATCATATTTCTCTGTTAGCAGGTATCATAAGCCTGTAGTGTTTCCGCTCTGACATCATATTTATCTGTTAGCAGGTATCATAAGCCTGTAGTGTTCCGCTCTGACATCATATTTCTCTGTTAGCAGGTATCATAAGTCAGTAGTGTTTCCGCTCTGACATGATATTTCTCTGTTAGCAGGTATCATAAGCCAGTAGTGTTCCGCTCTGACATGATATTTCTCTGTTAGCAGGTATCATAAGCCAGTAGTGTTCCGCTCTGACATCGTATTTCTCTGTTAGCAGGTATCATAAGCCTGTAGTGTTTCCGCTCTGACATCATATTTATCTGTTAGCAGGTATCATAAGCCAGTAGTGTTCCGCTCTGACATCATATTTATCTGTTAGCAGGTATCATAAGCCTGTAGTGTTTCCGCTCTGACATCATATTTATCTGTTAGTAGGTATCATAAGCCAGTAGTGTTTCCGCTCTCAACCTTGGTTGAAACAGTACTTTCGTACAAACCCATCTATGGGACATCTATAATATTAATTCCCGCGTTGAAATGTTACGCATCGTAAAACTTTAGTATTACCGGAAAGGTACAAAACACGCGAAAGTATGGCGATCAAATCATTAATGAATGAGCCCTCTGGTCTAAAGGGGAATTTGACTAATTTTATTTTGGTGGTCTAATTCCCAACCCTAGAGCCAAGCATTTTTGTCTAAATCCCCTCAGTGGAAGATGCTTAGTGTACCAACTGGCCCGGGGCAAATATTACCGGGATCAAAAATCCGACCAAAGTCTATTTGCCCGAGACCCGGAATCATTCGGGAATCCCTTTCAGTCAAATGTCTCCTGGGGGGGGGGGGAGAAATATTGATAGGTGCATAAGGGAGAACATTAAAGAAATTCTTAGACTAAAGAGTAGCACAATTGGTGCCGGATCTAGGAAAACGCCTCCTCGCAAAGCTTCAAGACATACTTATATTATTTTATTTTTTTAAATTTAACATAACGATTTAGCATTTAGGAACAGATACAACCTTTCTACGGTCTAATTATTCATACAGTCCGCACAGGCTAATCCAGGACGGCACTTGTCGCTTTTATGGTATTTCTGTTTCAAGGAAGTCTCGTTTAACATAAAACCACTGTAGGCGGAAAGTGCCGTCCCGGATTAGCCTGGGCGGACTGCTTTAAGCCCGATTTTCACATGACACGTCTCAAGTGTTTGTTCATTGATCTAAACTTGCAAACAATAGAGTAAATGAACAAAGGTAACTGAGAACGTTAAATCTATTCAATTTAAAGCGAACGTGAAAAGCATTTAGGGTAATTTAATACATATTGTTAGTCAACGTGGTATTTAACTATAAAACTCAAATACGCTATATATAGATAATGTAAATTGAATCGTTTTTGTAAGCGTTATGAACTAGACAGTACAATTTTTCACCAGGAAATATTTCAATAAACCAAAAATAAAATTATAAAAAACAAACAAATTAGATGCATCTGATATTGGAAAAAGGTTTTAGTGTTGATTATCATTGATAGGGAATATACGTTATAAGTCTAATAAAACTGATGTACCGAAAGGGTAGACTGGGCTATGTTCGTTCTTATTATTATCAAGAATAATCTGGAATATGCGCTACATGTAACACGGATATATTTAATTGTGCTTTAAACAAGGGCACCATTCATACTCGCAAAAGTGTTGAAACCCTGCGGAATACTTGATAACGTCACATAATTATTCATACATTCCGTTATTGCCGCTGCCATGGACCGGTGTCCGCTGTGTTTCGGCACTTTCCGGAAGCCGAAGCTGCTGCCGTGCTTGGACACCATGTGTTTCACTTGCCTCGACGAGTACGTGCTCAAACATGCACGCGCATCCGGAACCTTCCCCTGCCCGGTATGCGGCCTGGAGCTGCCGGTACCGGAAGGCGGCGTGTCCAGGTTCGACGACAATCAGCACATCAAGGTGGAGCAGACGATGGAGCGCGCCCTGGCGGCGCCGGGAGGTCACGTACCGTGTGAGGTGAGTGCTGTCTCACAAACACAACCGCAGTTTTGAGTTTCCAGTGGCATATACGCTTCAACATTTACATTTACTGAATCGAGTTCTGTCATGCTTCACATGTTGTAAGAAATGTAAAATTAAAGCAGTGAATTTAATGGTAAGTTTTGACATTGACTCTGGAATTGTTTGGCTATATATTATAATTATTGTCATTTTTAGAATTAATACTTAAATCTCCAACATTACATTTTAATTAAGGTCACCATATATAAAAGCAACGTGTTGTAAAAGTAATATCAAGACTGCGTCATTTGTGCACAAATTTTCTTCAAGTATTCTTTTTTTTCTTCTTTTTTTTCTCCTTATTTTTATCGTTCTTTGTTTCAAGACACTCTCCCGGAAAACCTGATAAACTGTCGAATAAAATATAACCGTTATAGCGTCACATGTGTACGTTTCTCTTTCCCAGGTTTGCGAGGAGAAGCAAGACGCCACACAGCGCTGTATCGACTGCGAGCAGAACTTCTGTGCCGCCTGCAGCCGCGCCCATCTGCGCCTCACGGTGGCGCGAACCCACGCCCTGGTCAGCCTGGCCGGGCCCGAGGGCAGGCACTTCGTCATCGCCACAGGTGGAGTGTGGGTTGTTAGTGGCAGCGTCTTTTTTTTGGGGGGGGGGGGGGGGGGAGGGGGGATGCGAGGTGTAGCAGTGTTGGCCACGTTGTGATTATGTGGTTGTAATACATCCCATCTCCAGCTATACGAATTTTCAATGTATTACATGTATATTCGATTTGTATGTTGAACATTGTTATGTCAAGCGTCATTTTAGTGGTCCAATCACTTAAGTTTAACAGTTTCATTTCTAAAACTCACGCATTAATTAAATGATTTAAAAACGTACCATGTTTAGCACTGTTTTATAACAGGTAAATAAACATATGTACATTTCACGATTCACTAGCCTATATTGATTTGTGTCAATCTTTACTCATCATTTCGAAATGCAAAGACAATGTTATTACCCTTGTATATGCCTCATTCACACTTTATTTTTATCCTCCAGGTTACTGCGACAAGCACAAGAACGAGGAGCTGACGTTCTACTGCCGCACGTGCCAGTGTCCGGTGTGCATGCGCTGTCGTCTGACTACGCACGAGGACCACACGACCGAGGATCTCGTGGACTTCGCGTCGCGCACGAGACGAGATCTCAAGGTCGCGTTGGACGAGAATAAGGGCTTCCGGTTTCACATGCTTAACGAAATTGAAGAGCTGAGAGTGTATGCCGAAAAAACGAATGAAACTAAAGATGAAATCAAGAAGTTGGTGTCTGCGAGGCGGGAGCAGTTCCACAAGGCCATAGATCGGTTGTGTGACGCCATGTTGTGGAAGCTAGAAACGGAAGTGCAGCGCGAGCAGGTGCGCGTGGTGGAGGACAAGGACGCCGTGGAGCGGGACATGCTGACCCTGTCGCAGAAGATCGCCACCGCCAACCAGATGGCAGATTTCGGCTCGGACATCGAGGTGGTGCGCTGCCGGCAAGATATCCTCGGGAGTCTGCAACTAGCGAAGAAGGAAGTGCCCCTCAGCATGACAGGTATCAAACTCAACTTGGAGTTCAGCTTCCAAAAACAGGCGGAAATGAGTCTGCGCTACTTGCTCGGACGTCTCTCCACCGACCTGACACCACCGCGCTACATCTCCGTCAGCGAGGTGGCTACGTTCCGCGTGGAGAACACTTCCGACGTTATCAACTCCATCTGTCCCTCAATGGATGACAAGTGCTGGGTTGCGTGCGGCTGGAAGTCCGAGGTGTTCCTGTTCGACAGGTTTGGGCAGCGCATCCGAACCAAATCTCTAGGTCGTGACGTAGATTGTCTGGCGATAGACTCGGACGGGAACGCGTACGTGTCTTGTCGAGAGGAACACTCCGTTAAGCGCTTTGATAGGAACTTCCGGCGTCGAATGGCGACGCTGAACATTGAATACCCGCGTGGAATCGCGACGACCAACGACAATAAGCTGGTGATCTGCGTCAATAAGACCACCACGTACTTCGACTACAATCCCAGCCATGAGAACCGCGTCCTGAAACTCGGCCCTGACGGCGACGAGTCCAAGGAACTCAAGAATCCGGCCCTGTGCTTCATGTACCCCATCCGGGTGGCGGTGAACACCAACGACGAGCTCTGTGTGTCGGACAATCTGAAACACGCCGTGTTATTTCTACGTCCTAACGGAGAGCTGAAGTCGTCATATGACGGCTACCGGAAGACGGACGAAATCACTCTGGTAAAGTCCCCAACTCGAGCTAACCTACTGACAGCACACTCATCAACGCCAAGAGCCGGCGCCGTCAGCTTCAAGCTTCCCGAGAGCCGGAAGGAGCAGGACGGTCCAATGGAGTGGACCCCGAAATCCATTATGGACAAGTCCCAGGCGCAGCTGAACAACAGCCCCAAGACCGTGCAGGCCTCCGAGCAGGCCCTGGCTCGTATCAACTACAGCTATGAAAGCACCTTCGACAGCAGCATAACCCTGGGAAGCACTGACAAGAACGAGGAGACTCATGGCGGCGACAACAAGGTGCCTGTCCCGGCATACATTAAGGCGCTCAGCGGGATGACTGGCGCCATGGAGACCGCCAGCGTCACTGACATCGAGTCCGAGGAAGACTTCGCGCCCTACATGCCGCCGTTCGACCCCCGGGGCATCACGTGCGACAAGTACGGTCACGTGATCGTGTGCGACTACAGCAGCAATATGGTGCACCTGCTGGATAAGCACGGCCGCTTTCTGATGTACCTGCTCACGGAGGCCGACGGGATCTTCGGACCCACTTCCGTCGCCGTGGACAGGGCCGGCTACCTCTGGGTGGGCGGCGGGGACGCCACCATAAAGATCTACAGATACATCGACTTTGAAAACATTTGAAATGGTAGTTATCCTATAATATTATTATCTCATAATATTCGACTCAATTAATTTATTGCAAATATCGCCGCTCACAAGACGCGTACAAACATTATTGGGTAATTTCATATATTGTAATACATGTGATTTATTTCAATCTGTTTATTTGTTTTTCATTATTATTATCATTATTATTATTATTATTATTATTATCAATATTATTATTATTATGTCATAAGTTGAATTTAATAAAAGCGATTTTGAAATTTCGCTGCATTTATTATCAAGCAATTTAAGTTTGTCAGATAGTTGCGGTATGTTCATGCTACAGCGTATTTCAATGACATAAGTGAAACATTTTTAAGGCACTTCTATCAATGTTCCCCCCCCCCCCCGGAGATGGTAGCGGGCATCTACGGGACTGCAGTCTGAAAGCAGTGCCCGACAGGCGGGAATTCCATACGCCGAATGATTCTGGGTCCCGGGAAATAGACTTGATTCGGATTTTAGATCCCGGTAATATTGGCCCCCGGGCCTTATGCAAACCAATTCAGCTTCTCCCTTTGAGAGGATTTAGACAAAAATTCTTGGCTCTAGGGTGGGGAATTAGGCCCCCAAAAATGCAATTAAGTCAAATTCCCCTGGCTTTGTCCGCCGCTCCTCCCCTGGGGGAAAATACTAATAGGTGCATTACTGTTGGCCTTCCTGATCTAATGTACCAAAAAGATACCCAGATCAATCTCGATATACCAAGCCACGTAAAGGCCTTTATACGAGAGTGTACACATTTTATGAAGTCATGGCGTTATTAAAAGCCATGTCCATGACGTTATACAAGGCCAGGTCAAAGCTGTTATACGAGGCTATGTAAATGATGTTATACGAGGCCATGCCGATGATGTTATACGAGGCCATGTCAATGATGTTGTGCAAGGCCAGGTCTAAGCTGTTATACGAGGCCAAATAAATGATGTTATACGAGGCCAGGTCTAAGCTGTTATACGAGGCCAGGTCTAAGCTGTTATACGAGGCCATGTAAATGATGTAATACGTGGCCATGTAAATGATGTAATACTAGGCCATGTAAATGTAGTTATACGAAGCCATGTAAATGATGTAATACGAGGCCATGTCAACGATGTAATACGAGGCCATGTCAACGATGTAATACGAGGCAATGTCAACGATGTAATACGAGGCCATGTAAATGGTGTAATACGAGGCCATGTCAACGATGTAATACGAGGCCATGTAAATGATGTAATACGAGGCCATGTCAACGATGTAATACGAGGCCATGTCAACGATGTAATACGAGGCCAGGTAAATGATGTAATACGAGGCCATGTAAATGGTGTAATACCTGGCCATGTAAATGATGTTATACGAGGCCAGGTAAATGATGTTATATAAGGCCATGTAAATGATGTTATACGAGGCCATGTCAACGATGTAATACGAGGCCATGTCAACGATGTAATACGAGGCCATGTCAACGATGTAATACGAGGCCATGTCAACGATGTTATACGAGGCCATGTCAACGATGTAATACGAGGCCATGTCAACGATGTAATACGAGGCCATGTAAATGATGTAATACGAGGCCATGTCAACGATGTAATACGTGGCCATGTCAACGATGTAATACGAGGCCATGTCAACGATGTTCTACGAAGCCATGTAAATGGTGTAATACGGGGCCATGTAAATGATGTTATACGAGGCCAGGTAAATGATGTAATACGTGGCCATGTCAACGATGTAATACGAGGCCATGTCAACGATGTTATACGAGGCCATGTAAATGGTGTAATACGTGGCCATGTAAATGATGTTATACGAGGCCAGGTAAATGATGTAATACGAGGCCATGTCAACGATGTAATACGAGGCCATGTAAATGGTGTAATACGAGGCCATGTCAACGATGTAATACGAGGCCATGTAAATGATGTAATACGAGGCCATGTCAACGATGTTATACGAGGCCATGTCAACGATGTTATACGAGGCCATGTAAATGGTGTAATACGTGGCCATGTAAATGATGTTATACGAGGCCAGGTAAATGATGTAATACGTGGCCATGTCAACGATGTAATACGAGGCCATGTCAACGATGTTATACGAGGCCATGTAAATGGTGTAATACGTGGCCATGTAAATGATGTTATACGAGGCCAGGTAAATGATGTAATACGAGGCCATGTCAACGATGTTAAACGAGGCCATGTAAATGGTGTAATACGAGGCCATGTCAACGATGTAATACGAGGCCATGTAAATGATGTAATACGAGGCCATGTCAACGATGTAATACGAGGCCATGTCAACGATGTTATACGAGGCCATGTAAATGGTGTAATACGTGGCCATGTAAATGATGTTATACGAGGCCAGGTAAATGATGTAATACGTGGCCATGTCAACGATGTAATACGAGGCCATGTCAACGATGTAATACGAGGCCATGTAAATGGTGTAATACGTGGCCATATAAATGATGTTATACGAGGCCAGGTAAATGATGTAATACGAGGCCATGTCAACGATGTAATACGAGGCCATGTCAACGATGTTATACGAGGCCATGTAAATGGTGTAATACGTGGCCATGTAAATGATGTAATACAAGGCCATGTCAACGATGTAATACGTGGCCATGTCAACGATGTAATACGAGGCCATGTCAACGATGTTATACGAGGCCATGTAAATGGTGTAATACGTGGCCATGTAAATGATGTTATACGAGGCCATGTAAATGGTGTAATACGTGGCCATGTAAATGATGTTATACGAGGCCATGTAAATGATGTAATACGTGGCCATGTCAACGATGTAATACGAGGCCATGTAAATGATGTTATACGAGGCCATGTAAATGATGTAATACGTGGCCATGTCAACGATGTAATACGTGGCCATGTAAATGATGTTATACGAGGCCATGTAAATGATGTAATACGAGGCCATGTCAACGATGTTATACGAGGCCATGTAAATGGTGTAATACGAGGCCATGTAAATGATGTTATACGAGGCCATGTAAATGGTGTAATACGTGGCCATGTAAATGATGTTATACGAGGCCAGGTAAATGATGTAATACGTGGCCATGTCAACGATGTAATACGAGGCCATGTCAAAGATGTTATACGAGGCCATGTACATGGTTAATACGTGGCCATGTAAATGATGTTATACGAGGCCAGGTAAATGATGTAATACGAGGCCATGTCAACGATGTAATACGAGGCCATGTAAATGGTGTAATACGAGGCCATGTAAATGATGTAATACGAGGCCATGTAAATGATGTAATACGAGGCCATGTAAATGATGTTATACGAGGCCAGGTAAATGATTTAATACGTGGCCATGTAAATGGTGTAATACGAGGCCATGTAAACGATGTTATACGAGGCCATGTAAATGATGTAATACGTGGCCATGTAAATGGTGTAATACGAGGCCATGTAAATGATGTTATACGAGGCCATGTAAATGATGTAATACGTGGCCATGTAAATGGTGTAATACGAAGCCATGTAAACGATGTAATACGAGGCCATGTAAATGATGTTATACGAGGCCAGGTAAATGATGTAATACGTCGCCATGTCAACGATGTAATACGAGGCCATGTCAACGATGTTATACGAGGCCATGTAAATGGTGTAATACGTGGCCATGTAAATGATGTTATACGAGGCCAGGTAAATGATGTAATACGAGGCCATGTCAACGATGTAATACGAGGCCATGTCAACGATGTTATACGAGGCCATGTAAATGGTGTAATACGTGGCCATGTAAATGATGTTATACGAGGCCAGGTAAATGATGTAATACGAGGCCATGTAAATGGTGTAATACGTGGCCATGTAAATGATGTTATACGAGGCCAGGTAAATGATGTTATATAAGGCCATGTAAATGATGTTATACGAGGCCATGCCAATGATGTTACACGAGGCCATGTCAATGATGTTGTACAAGGCCAGTGCCCAGTTGCTCAAAACTTTAACGGACAATGAAGCTAACAGCCGTTCACTTTTGGATGGGGTTTTTGATGTCAATTAAATGTTAAAATTTTAAACTTTGCATTTATTTTAAATAAACTGATATGCTCAAATAATTGTCAAATGCTTCATCAGCGAGATGCTTGTAATATGAGTTTTATTTACATCTAAAGTTAACAGACCGTTAGCTTAACTGGCCGTAAAAGATGTGAGCAACTGGGCCCAGGTCTAAGCTGTTATACGAGGCCATTTAAATGATGTTATACGAGGCCAGGTCTAAGCTGTTAAACGAGGCCATGTAAATGATGTAATACGAGGCCATGTAAATGCTGTTATACAAGGCCATGTAAATGAAGTAATTCGAGGCCATGCCAATGATGTTATACAAAGCCATGTAAATGATAGTATACAAGGCCAGGTCTAAGCTGTAATTCGAGGCCATGTAAATGATATTATACGAGGTCATGTAAATGATGTTATACGAGGCCATGTAAATGATGTTATACGAGGCCATGTAAATGATGTTATACCAGGACATGTAAATTATGTTATACAAGGCCATGTAAATGTTATACGAGGGCATGTAAATGATGTTATACGAGGCCATGTAAATGTTATATAAGGCCATGTAAATGTTATACGAGGCCATGTACATGATGTAAAACGAGGCCATGCAAATGCTATATGAGGCCATGTAAATGATGTTATACGAGGCCATGTCAATGCTGTTATACAAGGCCATGGTAATGATGTTATACAAGGCCATGTCAATGATGTTATACAAGGCCATGTTAATGATGTTATACAAGGCCATGGTAATGATGTTATACAAGGCCATGGTAATGATGTTATACAAGGTCATGCCAATGATGTTATACAAGGCCATGTTAATGATGTTATACAAGGCCATGTCAATGATGTTAGACAAGGAAATGGTAACGATGTTATACAAGATCATGTTAATGATGTTATACAAGGTCATGCCGATGATGTTATACACTGCAATGTCAATGATGTTATACAAGGCAATGCCAATGATGTTATACAAGGCCATGTTAATGATGTTATACAAGGTCCTACAAATGGTGCTATACAAGGTCATGTCATTGCTGTTATACGAGGCCATGTCCATGCCAATGAAGTTATACAAGGCCGCGTCAATGATGTTATAGGAAGCCATGGCAATGATGTTATAGGAAGCCATGTCAATGATGTTATACGATGTCATGTCAATAATGTTATACAAGGCCATGCCATTTATATACCTGGCCTTGTCAATAATATGGTCATACATTTTACAAACATAACTTTCACCAACCACATCGAGGGTTGTGCATAATACTGTTGTATCTACTTCATAATTCTGTATCAGTTAACAGTATAACTTTCACCAACCACATCGAGGGTTGTGCATAATACCGTTGTATCTACTTCATAATTCTGTATCATTTAACAGTATAACTTTCACCAACCACATCGAGGGTTGTGCATAATACCGTTGTATCTACTTCATAATTCTGTATCAGTTAACAGTATAACTTTCACCAACCACATCGAGGGTTGTGCATAATACTGTTGTATCTACTTCATAATTCTGTTTAAGTTAACAGTATAACTTTCACCAACTACATCGAGGGTTGTGCATAATACCGTTGTATCTACTTCATAATACTGTATCATTTAACAGTATAACTTTCACCAACCACATCGAGGGTTGTGCATAATACTGTTGTATCTACTTCATAATTCTGTATCATGTAACAGTATAACTTTCACCAACCACATCGAGGGTTGTGCATAATACCGTTGTATCTACTTCTTAATTCTGTATTAGTTAACAGTATAACTTTCACCAACCATATCGAGGGTTGTGCATAATACCGTTGTATCTACTTCGTAATTCTGTATCATTTAACAGTATAACTTTCACCAACCACATCGAGGGTTGTGCATAATACCGTTGTATCTACTTCATAATTCTTTATCAGTTAACAGTCTAACTTTCACCAACCATATCGAGGGTTGTGCATAATACCGTTGTATCTACTTCATAATTCTGTATCAGTTAACAGTATAACTTTCACCAACCACATCGAGGGTTGTGCATAATACCGTTGTATCTGCTTCATAATTCTGTATCATTTAACAGTATAACTTTCACCAACCACATCGAGGGTTGTGCATAATACCGTTGTATCTGCTTCATAATTCTGTATCAGTTAACAGTATAACTTTCACCAACCACATCGAGGGTTGTGCATAATACCGTTGTATCTACTTCATAATTCTGTATCATTTAACAGTATAACTTTCACCAACCACATCGAGGGTTGTGCATAATACCGTTGTATCTACTTCATAATTCTTTATCAGTCAACAGTATAACTTTCACCAACCACATCGAGGGTTGTGCATAATACCGTTGTATCTGCTTCATAATTCTGTATCATTTAACAGTATAACTTTCACCAACCACATCGAGGGTTGTGCATAATACCGTTGTATCTACTTCATAATTCTGTATCATTTAACAGTATAACTTTCACCAACCACATCGAGGGTTGTGCATAATACCGTTGTATCTACTTCATAATTCTTTATCAGTCAACAGTATAACTTTCACCAACCACATCGAGGGTTGTGCATAATACCGTTGTATCTACTTCATAATTCTGTATCATTTAACAGTATAACTTTCACCAACCACATCGAGGGTTGTGCATAATACCGTTGTATCTGCTTCATAATTCTGTATTAGTTAACGGTATAACTTTCACCAACCACATCGAGGGTTGTGCATAATACCGTTGTATCTACTTCATAATTCTGTATTAGTTAACAGTATAACTTTCACCAACCACATCGAGGGTTGTGCATAATACTGTTGTATCTGCTTCATAATTCTGTATCAGTTAACAGTATAACTTTCACCAACCACATCGAGGGTTGTGCATAATACCGTTGTATCTACTTCATAATTCTGTATCAGTTAACAGTATAACTTTCACCAACCACATCGAGGGTTGTGCATAATACCGTTGTATCTACTTCATAATTCTGTATCATTTAACAGTATAACTTTCACCAACCATATCGAGGGTTGTGCATAATACCGTTGTATCTACTTCATAATTCTGTATCAGTTAACAGTTTCAGACTCGAGCATTGATATGTGTATCTTAAAATAGTTTCACTCAAGTTCCAATTTTTGGTAGCTAATATTTTTTAAACTACATATAAATTAATCATTCCAAATACAGTTACTTAAATAGTAGTTTATAAGTTGATAGTGAACATTTTGCGGAACTTCATGGGTACCTAGAATAAAGGTACGAGGAAAATGACTATTTTAATGCTAAGGATAAGATTTCACTAAAGACGTGTCTGGAATACGACCCCTGGTCATCAATAATTGTGACCTTGACATACAGAATCAAGACATAATTAATTATGGCTGCTTAGCAAAACACTTCAGTCTCAAGAACATTTTTGCAAAATGACATCACATTAAAATCATGTACATTAAAGTAATTCCTCTATTTGAACATTGATGTATTTATTATTGTATGGATGTTGTATACACTGCTAGGTTCGTCCAATATTGCACGTCAGCCGTGCCCTCATCCAAATATATCACCGTATTGAACAGAATGCTTTTAAATAACCGAATATTACTTGATCTACATTAAAATTAATCCTCACCCTGTAGAATATAATAGCATGGCTTGTAGCGCTGCAATACATGTCTGTCCATTATGCTCTTGATTTCTTTGATAGCATTTCAAAGGATTTGATCATATTTATGATCTTACAGGCATATCCGATACATTTTTAACTTTCCAGGACTAATTTTGAAAATTCCATGCTTTGTCCGTGATGCAATCCAAATTATCAAGATTCCATGATTTTTCAAGACAAAGCCCAGTTTCTAAGAATTTTCCAGATCTGTACGAATCCTGCAAAATGTGTTTTTTTTAAATATCCCTCAATATTCATCAAAGGTATTGACCCCATATGTATATACCTAAAATGCAAACCAATACAGGGAGTCACCATGTAATCCACAATCATTGCATAGTAAAACGAATCAAGTAAGACCTATTTTGGAATTCCATCAATCATTTAACAAGCTGGCAACTTGTTTTTCTGTCATAACCAAGTTGACGAGACATCGAACACCAAGTAACAAGGAGACATTGGTTCTCTCTCAGGGGTTTATTAGTGAACTGTACAGTCTATGTTATCACTGTGTCTTGGTAGCCAGCCTGCGGTCTCTCTCCTCTGCGATGGACAGCTTCACTCCCTTGCCGCGCGGCAGGGACACCCACGGCTTGCTGCCCTTGCCAATCACAAAGACGTACGGCAACCTGCAAACACAACACAGTAGAATCAGAGAATTTACACTTTTATGACAATAATACTAAATTATTATTAGTTTCGTAAAATTTAATTATGGCACATGGTTTTAAGAGACAAACAAATCAGCTGGATTAACAAGGCTCGTCACCGGATGTGACGTATGCCCCCGAAGCATATGCTTGTCAGAGGAAGGCAACACAATGTCAGAAAGAGTACAATATATGCCCTGGAAAAATAGCTTGACCTTTCAGCAACAGACCTGTTTGTTGTGTGTGACACTGACCATTGGCCAAAATTGTCCTTCCTAAAAAAAGTTCATTATAATATTTGAACTTTAAGTGTGACCTTGTTCTTGTCAAGGACACATCGTAATTCTCATGATGGTGATAAATTGTTCTGATTAATAGCAGAATTCCTCTTTGCATGCAGATTACATGGACCAGAGACAAATATTAAATCTTGACCGTTTATATAAAATATTTGACCTTTGACCATTAAAGTGTGACCTTGACCTCTAAACTAAAGTTGTGGTTCTTGGGAGTGACATACTATCTCACGATTGTGATCATTTCTTTAAAATTATGTAAGTTATTTAAAATCCCTTCATGCCACAAAAATTACGCTCAAGACCTTTTGACCTTGAATTGTGACCTTGGCTTTTGACAGACAAGCACGTCATCTGGTCATGGTGAATAATAATCAGTAATATTAAAATCCTTCCAGTCGTTTAGAAGTTTTGTAGTGGAAATAAGTCCCTGACCTTGGACCTTGAATTGTGACCTTGACCTTTGACAGAAAAGCACGAGTATTGTACCAGACACATCTTGTAGTCATGGGGAATAACAATCTGAAGTAATATCAAAATCCTTTCAGGCGTTTAGAAGTTATGGCGCAGAAATAAAAATACTTCACTTTTGACCTTGACCTTTGATCGACGAGCATGGGAGTTGTATGCGACACATCGTCTGGTCAAGGGGAATAATAGTCTAAAGTAATATTAAAACCCTTTCAGACATTTAGAAGCTATGGAGCCGAAACAAAAATCGTTAGCCATTGACCTTGAATTCTGATCTTGACCTTTGACCGATGAGAATGGGAGTTGTATGCTACACATCGTCTGGTAATGGGAAATATTATCTGAAGTTATATTAAAATCCATCCAGGCAGAAACAATACACCCACAGCCATGGACAAACGGTGGGACTGCTATATGCCCTATTTCTGGGGATATAAAAGCTGTCATCATTCAAGGTAACTGAGGTTTCTACCATCATTCATTTGAAGCATATATTTTTCAATGCATATAGTCGGGGCTTGCTATTGCAAAAATTATCATTCTGCTTCTTATTCAGTACTGCTTAGAAATCTTACAACTTCAAATTTGCACGAGGGAAAACAGAACCTTATCTCAATGAAATAGGAAAACAAAATATGACATTAAATTTTTTTATTGTTCAATACTGAACAAACTTGTTGCGCAAGTTGGTGATGCTGGTAGTCTTCAGACTTCAGCGACCGTCAAACGACTTTAATTTTTGCATCATTTTGACCAGAGTCGACTAAATGACCAGAACCTGGCTTCGATAGATGCATTCAATGATTCTTTATAACCAATATCATGGTATTTTAAATAGAAAAGTCTATCATAACATCAGAAGTAAATTTTGCTCGTTTAGAAAATACCCATTCACAAATGCAGACTTTCTTCTAACTACCTCCGTCCAGATTATGTAAACCAATTCTCAACTCTTTTAAAATTACTCAAATTGCAACACCATTTACACATTATTTTAACTAGACAAATCTAATTTGACACAGCAATATGTTTTTTTTGGGAATCTTAACATTATTTCAGAGTTACTTCTCATTTAATACAAATTGTATCGTGATGTCAAGTTCATAGCCATTGACCAAGTTGGGACATAACCGAGCAATCTGCATTACAGGTCTACTAAACAGAACAGACTAGTATCATGGGCAAAATTATCTGTTGACAACTACTACAAGTAATATGAGTTACCGAGTGGCGAAGGTGTGTCCCACTGCGTCCTTGACATGGACAACATCGAAGGAGCCCGGGTGGCGGTCCCTGTGCTGGATGATACCCACACGCCCCAAATTGTGGCCTCCAGTGATCATACACAGGTTACCTGGCAACACACACGATACAAACACGCTGCAGTGAGGTTTGCATCAACAGACGAACACAAGTATATTGGTGAAACGTAACTGTGATGCCATACATGTACTGGTTTGGGCTTGTCATACTGACATTTTAAATGAATCATTGATCACTAACACAAACAAAACTGAATACCATATTATATAGGGCTTGCACTAAGGGGCAACATCTGGAAATTCTGACTTCCAAGTGTTGGATATCTGAAGTCTGAGCATTGCGGACATGATATCAAATTTAAACTTTTTTAAGGTCAGTTCTTTGTAACTAGGTGATTATATGCCAATTAATTCAGTACATGGCAGTCCAAAGGACAGCTATATCCCCCGCCGTGATCCTTCATTAGATTTTAAAGGTGACTTTGAAGTATCACACTGACCTTAATCTGGCAGTTGGACCAGATATGACAGATCAGAAATTTTGATATGGAGCTGACACCACAATGGAGACTCAAACGAGTGTGACCTTGACCTTCAGGTGGCGTGCCTGCCTCATGCCTTCTGCACATTGCCGCAATGTGATAAACATTTGAGGCAAGTTTCATGAAAATCCTTTAAAGGGCACAGGAGATTAGAAATAGAACGGACATGAAAATACAGGCTCAAACATTCAACCTTCAAGCGTGACCTTGACCTTGAGTTGGCTTGACTGGCTTATGCCTTCTGCTCATGGTCTCAATGAGCAAAACATTCGAGCAAAGTTTCATGAAAATCCTTCAAAGGGTATAGGGGATATGGAGGCTCAAAAATGTAACCTTCAAGTGTGACCTTGACTTTGAGCAGGCGTGAAAGGCCCATGCATTCTGCACATCATCTCAATGACCTAAACATTTGAGCCCAGTTTCATGAAAATCCTTCAAAAGACATAGAAGATATGGAGCGGACACGAAATGGAGGCTCGAATACTTGACCTTCCAAGTGTGACCTTGAGCTGGCGTGACCGACTCATGCCTTCTGCACATCGCCTCGATGACCTAAACATTTGAGCCAAGTTTCATGAAAATCCTTCAAAGGGTAAAGGAGATACGGAGCGGACACGAAATGGAGGCTCGAACATTTGACCTTCAAGTGTGACCTTGACCTTTAGCCGGCGTGACTGACTCGTGCCTTCTGCACATCGTCTCAATGACCTAAACAGTTAAGCCAAGTTTCATGAAAATCCTTCAAAGGGTATAGGAGATATGGAGCGGACACAAAAATGTTACGGACACACGGACGGAAGAAGCGCATTCCTATAACCCCCCTCACGCTTTGCGGCGAGGGATTAAAAAGAGGAGTATAAATAAAGATAAATCTATTTTAAGTTTCGTTTTCGGAATTTCATCCATACACAGGACTTCCATGGTTCCAATTTTGGAGTCCTGTGACAAAAACTGGAAGTACATTACTCCCAGACTTCCCGTAATGCAAGCCCTGCCATATAAATAGGGTGACCACTATTGTGGAAATGGTGGCAGAGCCCCTTGGAAAGGAAATCAGTGTTTAAATAACGAACATTTACAAATGCAAGAAATGAGCAATTTTCCAAGATTCATTTCACATCACTTTTATTCACCAATATATAAACAACCTAATAAGCTTTTTCTCGAGGTTTTAACTTGAAAATTATCACAATTCTGTGGGTTTCATCATCATGAAACCTTATTATGAAACCAATCAAGACATATTGTAAAGTGGTAAATTATATATTTTTGGGGGGGGGAAATATATACTCCAGAACTGGGAGAACAGAGCCATATTTCAGCCCCAAATTGGCTTTAAAAACTTAACAATCAAGGAGCGACATTTTTTATGACCTATATTCCTATATTTGAGATCACAGTTGCAAACATACCACTGTCAAATTTAATGTAGTCCTTGACTTTTCCAGAGGCGGTGTCGACCATCACGGTGTCGTAGACATCGATGAGTGGGTCAGGGTAGCGGATGGTGCGCCCATCACTGGTCGTGATAAACGGCACACCTTTGGGTCCAATCTGCTGGCGGCGCACTTTGCACAGCTTGTACTGGGGAACAAAATCAACATAGGTGTAACCACACATTAATAAACACAATTTCAAAGGTTGGGAACAGGATACCATGATATGAGAAGAATACTGCAAGACAGGTATGGAAACTAACTTTTTACGGCTGGTTGCCCAGATGGGCAACCATCTTTTGTATTTTGGTTGCCCCGCAAAAGAGTTGCGAGCTCAGAAGCCAGCACATATATATATATACTTACTTTGAACAAAATAAAATTAGATCTTGTATCAGTAAAACTCTGCTGATATGATGCAATTTCAATGCATTCTTGTATTAATCGAAATCTAAGAACGTTTTTAATGCTTTCGGCTTTCATAGAATAACACCCTGTAAGAAAAGAATGTATAATCCTTTGAGAAATGCAATATTCATATTTCATTTCTTCTGCACTTCTACAGTGTTTATTAACCACAGTCTGATTACGGTCCATGCAGTTTGAAATGCACGTTTCCGCTTTGACACATCATATTCTTGATCGTATTTTCTTTTCTCTGCTCTACTCGTCACTTTTTGAGGGTGTCAAAAACTGCCACATACCTAAAGATTATAGATCAAGATACTACATTGAAAGTTGTGGGCGCAGCCATTCTGGTGAATGAATAAGAATCGAGCAATTTCATTGACCTAAATCTATTCGTTACAATTGGTTCTATTCGCAGTGGCTAACTTCAACCAGAAAAGTTCAAGTATTCACTGATAAATTGTGGCAAATGGCTTCAATCTTTTTTAAAAACCGAGTCACCTGGTCGGACTACCAACTTTTGAAATTGTCTTGCCCAGGCCGAAATTTACTCGCCCCGGATGAACGGGCAACCGCTAATTTCCATCCCTGCACGATAGGTTCACAAAATCTCAAACCAAATTCAGGAGCTTAACAACAAAGTACTGATTGGCAATATTTACTATCTGTGCAAGTAGTGCTTTATCCAGGACGGCAGAGGAGCATGGCGCAATATATTGGAAAAGGGCATTTTAGCGAACTGTGACCTTTTAGAAGGGCACACGTGTTTCAGTATATTGGCTACGAGTATCATAATATAATTAACTATTCATTTAAGTGATTTTCAAATGCACACATACACCTTTGCAAAAACAGACAGAAATTTCAGAACAAGTGTTTTATTAAGAGTTATATATTTTTATGCAATTAACAGTATAGCAAAACTTTAACAGAATACATCTACAAAAATAGAAAACTGTAATATAAAGCAAAAATAGAATCTGTAATGAAAACTTCTGTGTGGGGCCATCTTAAATGACGTCCGGGGATATTTAGTAGGGGCTAGTATTTTCTTGACATTTGGGGCCCAAAAGGTGTTGACAGTTAAGTCATATTTGACACCCATACCAATATACAACTTGTTTCCCTTTCACACCTGAAGTCTCCAGACAGAGAATCCCACTATTTGACTCGAAGTTAAGCTACAGCGATTTTTTTCCTTCTTTATAAAGTACCGGTAAACGGCACTTTCCCAATCAAGCAAAAATGCTAAAATTCCCAATTGGCGTCCGAAAAAATTCCAAAACGAAGAAAAGTTGCGGCCGTTTTGTCCCAAAATCGAACTATCGGCGAGTGAACAAATGAAATAAATTAGTTGTGTGTAACCTAGAGCTTGATTAATTCGGGTTTAATAAAACAGCGCATTCAGTCAATTGGGTCGTTTGCGATGTAATCATAGACCATAGACATAAGAAAGAATTTAGGCCTTTACTAAGTCAAGGTCGATCTGTTTATAAACCGGAAGTTGTGAAATTGAAAACGAAAGTAAAAAAAAACAGGTGCCCGAAATTGCGACCGAGATATAATATTTAACTAAATAATTTGTTTTTTTTGCATGATTTTAGATATGTAAATCAATTGATGGAAAAAGACAAACATATTTTCATTATGTATCAGTAAGTTTATTGTTATTTATTTACAAAATTAACTTGCATTTTGTTATTTGATAATTGACAACTTTGAGTCGTTTGACATGTTTGACAAGTAAATTACTTGACAAGTTACTGTATCATTTTATGAAATGATGATGGCGATTTTCATGTTCTGAATATTGCATTATAAACTAGATCTTTATTTAAAATACTTACTTGATTTAATTTATACACATGTAAATGCATCTCTGCTGGTGGTGTGCATTTTTTATCATTTGCAATTGTTGGAAGCATGAATACATTAAAACAGTTTTAAAAGGACTGTCCTGTTTATTTGAGAAGTTGAGGTGACAAAAAATCAAGGGTAATAGTCAATATAAAAACTTATAGACAGGTTTCAGCTGTAGGGCTCCTCAGTATGTCAGTTGACCAGAAAAAATACACCAAATTCTATGTTCAAGTAGCAATAAGTTGAAAAACAACTAAGTTTGTTTGTTCTTTATTAGATTTTGTTCTTTATACCAACTTTAGTACAAAATGGTCATTTTGGCAAGCCTGTAAACGATTATTATAATGGGTATGTGTAATTAAGTACCAAGTAATTAACAAGACACAAGATTCCCAATTTGAAGATTTCACGACGCGAATTTTCCCAGTTTCAGGATTTTACGCGCTAATTTTTCCCAATTGGACCGGTACCGGTACTTTTCCCAATTGGGCAAAAAAAATCGCTGAGCTACTAAAGGTTTTGTCAATTAAGTACATTTAAATAAAAATAGTATATCACCTAAATATATATAAGTTTCTACACATACATACTAAAAGTCAAATTTTTCAGGTGTCAATATTTGTAATTTTGCATTTTTGCAGCGCAAAACGTATTTGCCAATTGAAATAATGAATCGTATTAATTAAAAAAATTAATCCGTAACGAACTAATCCTGTTTGATTAGTAGGAACGGGAAAATCAAATCTACGCGTTGACGTTATGTGTGTTAATCGAATACCCATCATCAATTAGGCCTAAATGTCACCACTTTAGTCGGATTAAGAATCAGGTTCAAGAATCAAGCTGACAATAGTCCAGTAATCGCTTAAATCAAACTGCTTAGAAATTTCTATCGGCAATAAATCGAGCACAGTAATCGTTGTAATCAAATCGATTAGAAATGCACGTATGCAATAAATCGAGCACAGTCTGAGCGACATTAACAGAAAACAGCGGGTGCCCTTTTCGCAGACATAGGGTGGATAAAAGTGGTAAAGAGCCAATTAAGATCGTTATCGACTAGGGCGAGTGGCGGCTTTTGCCTTTGAAAAGGGCAAAGTGGCGCTTCAAAAAAGGGCATGGCGCCGCGCCACGCAAAAGGGCATGGATAAGACACTAGTAAGACAAGCATTTTTTTTTTACCCAACACAATGTTTTTGAAATGTTTTGAACTTGAAAAAGAGGATGTTTATGAACTAACCCATGAAGACAGATGAGCTGCTCACTCATGGTAGCTCTTAGGCTTATCTATCCAGATATGTAAGCTAAAGAATTCACAATTTTGACACACTATTGCAGTGGCCAGATCACGCGAATGGAAACTTAGTATAATAAGGAATACAACACAGGGCTGGTAGGAGCGAGACAGGCTGATGATGTAAGAACAAAACGTCAGTGTTTTTTCACCTTTGGGGGAAACGTTGCGGGGCCCTTTAGATGGGGAAATTTACGGCAAAAGGGGATTTTTTTTTTAGAAAAGCATTATTACATGTTTATATTCTACTTCGCTATAAAACATTAATAAATGTTTTTCTACAATTGATAACTTCAGATTATGCACTAGCTCGTTTTGATGAAAAATTGCTGTTTGTTTACCTGTATCTTTGTCAATTTTTGTCTGATTTTGGTCTTTTTCTTGTCTCAAAATGAATCTCACACTCTGAGGGAAATTTTAAGGTAAATATTGGGGAAGAATACATACTTTTTTAGCTGTGGACTGGGGACAAATTACGGTCCCAAATTGGCCCTAAAAAAAAGCACTGAACATGGAAGCCTAGCAAGCACACACAGAACAGATATCGGTTGCTCAGCGACATGCATATTAGGCGTAGGACTCAAGACAGGGGAAATTAGAAATATATGGTATCTCTGAACTTGTGCACATATGCAGGACAAAACATATTTGTGGCGCGTCGTGAGAAAACCGGTCTTAATGCATGTGCGTAAAGTGTCGTCCCGGAATAGCCTGTGCAGTCCGCACAGGCTAATCCAGGACGGCACTTTCCGCTTGTATGGTATTTTCTGCTTCAAGGAAGTCTCTTCTTAACATAAATCCACTGTAGGCGGAAAGTGCCGTCCTGGATTAGCCTCTGCGGACTGCACAGGCTAATCCGGGATGACACTTTATACGCACATGCATTAAGTCCGGTTTTCCATCGACGCGGCTCATTTTTAGGTTCAGTTAAAGACCTGGGCCCGTATTTACCAACCCATTTTTAGACTTAAGACTTAACAATAAAGAATAATAACGATTTGTTAATGACATAGGCAAAATGTGTCAAAATTGGTACCAGCATATTTTTAATAAATGCACACAGATTTTTTCTTCAGTCCAAGTCCAGTTTTAATTCTTAAGTCTAAGAATGGGTTGGTGAATACCAAGCAGTGTTTTTTTCGGGCCAAATTGGGGCCGAATCGGTATTCGGCCCCATTCCCCTGATAAAAAAGTTTGTTTTTCCCTATATTTGCCTTAAAAATTCCCATCAGAATGTAAGCTTTATTATGAATTTTTTTTTGGCTAAAATCGGACAAAAATGGACAAAGATAGAGGCATTTTCGTAAACAATCCCATCAAATTTTCATCAAACCAAGTGGATAATCTAAGTTATCATTTGTAGGAAAGCAAATGATTAATGTTTTATAACAAAGTAGAATATTAACATCTAATAATGCTCCCCCCCCCCAAATCCCCTTTTTGGACGTCAAATTCCCCATCTGAAGGGCCCCGCCACCTTTCCACTTAAGGTGAAAAAAAACTACCTAGCCTTCTGACAGACTGACACTCTACATGCTGAGTGGTATGGGCAGACTTTACAATATCTTCCTGAAAGGACTTGGGCATATGTAATACAATTTCAGCTTGCCCGAATCCTACTGAACTTGTCTGGAATTATGAAATTAACTTGATAGTTGAATGTTGTTTCATGTAGTCAGTATTATGAAAAGAAAATGATGTAATAATGATGTATTTAGAGGAAACATTTTCGTATTTTTGATAAATGAATCATTAAATTTCATAATTTGCATCCATCTTGTAATTGCCCTTTCGGGCAGTTAGGTCAAAATTTTAACTTGCCCGGATAGGTATTTACTTGCCACAGGCTTTGGGCAAGTGGGTGATTTCGAAGACTAGGTATGAGAGCCTACCTTGGCCTCCTCTGGCTTGATCCTGTGAACGGTGAACCTCCCCTTGACGTCGTACAGCAGCCGGAAGTTCTCATTGGTCTTCTCAATTGTGATCACGTCTGCAAACACATCACATCACGTGAATAGTGGATACACCACTATATTACACAATGTTTCAGTACGGAGTATTCAAAGCAATTGTAGCAATTCAGATTACTGGATTGAACTAAAGTTCACTATAGACTTAAAATTGTCAATTTGCAATGATTTTGTCAGTTTTTCCCACTTTTGATTTAAACGATCGCATATGCACAATTGCACATAACTTAGTGAAAAAGACTTCGTTTGAAATTTGATCAACTTCATACAATCCTCAACAGAAATTGAATATAATTAACTTCTATAATTATAGCACAATACTTCTCATGTTATTGTCTGCACAAACTATAGGGGCAGCCGCTGCTGCGAAAGGTAAGTAACCCCTTTATGCAGACCTTTTTCTACTCACTCACGGGTCTGATAGTCGGACCTGTTCCCAATGCCAAATATGCTTATTTTTTCCCAATTTTGACCCTAAAATTCCCAATTGTAAAAAATCAGTATTTTTTTTTCTAAAATGATAGTGAAAATACGATTTTTCCATACTTTAAAACCGATTTGTTCGTATTTTTTTTCACACTGGCTTTACATTTGGATATCCTCTAATGTTATTGTTGACATTGTTTAAAAGGGGAGAACACTCTAATAGCTGTGTAATAAAATGGATAACACAAAGAAAAACGATTTGTTTGCCCTCTATCATGATGAAAGTTAACATGAATTATGGGCAAATATTGTGTTATTTACACAACTGGATGTGTCAGTTAAAGGAAGGATTTAAATATAAGGAGGTAAAGATTTTCAAGTTATCACATATTTTCGCGACCTATGTAGTGTAGGCACTACATGATGTTTATTAACAAATCACTAAAACTAAATCATGTAGACAGTAGATCCCACAGTTTTATTTTGGTGAAGTAGGTCAGATTTGGTGATGAATTTTTTAGAAATATATACATACACATACTTCTAGGAAATGAAGCATGCATATGATTACAAACTCTTGGTTGCATAGCTTGCTTAGTTATTTATCACAATTTAGAGTTAAATTAAAATTATTAGTGCTGTTAAATTCTTATTTATTGATTTAAAACTGTACATTTCTTCATTATACTTACGATTTAGCGATACAAATTTTTCCCAATTTGAAAATGTTACGTCTTGAATTTCCCAAGTTAACCAAGGTACTTTTTCCCAAAACGGTCAGAAAAAGGCCTGATATCTCGTCTGAAAATGCGACACAACTACGGGAATTGGGCTTCATTTAACGCCCTTCAGCAAGAATGAACTCTTCATGAAAGACGTTTAACACATTGAAACGTCCCAATAAGCCATGCAGTAAGCAATTAACAGTTGAAGGAATGTTTCAAATAGAGAGTTCCAATGCCTGCAACGTCAGTTCTTCATGCACATACAAGCAGTGTTCTGGCGCAAAAATAAATGATTTGTCCCCACCAAGTTTTCGTAAGCGCACACAATTTACAAGTTAATAATTCTGCGTATTTAGTAAAATTTATATCATTGATCGTGACGTCAATTTATAACCAATTTTTTCAAGAGAACACTAATTCATTAACGCTTTATCGGCAGCGCTTGAACAGTTCAGATACAGTAGTATCAATCGATAATTGTACACACGGTCCACACACTAAGCGTGAAACACGCTTTTCAGCGATAAACTGCTGGACGACAGCCGCATTTCGGCAGAAACATCGAAGACTTTTAAGTCGAATTTTCCCGACACCGTTGCTATGAGTGTTGATAACGGCTTACAGTTTTGGAAGCCCTGCTAATTGATGATGAAACACTGTTACACTTGGTAGTTTTAACAGGTTTCTTTATTAACGCCTCGTGTTTATAACGATTTTATTGTTTGTTCAAATTAAAATTAATAATGCGAGGTTATACGGTATTAAGAATGCAGTGTAATATTGATCAACAGAACGTTATGAATTAATTAAGAACGCAGTATTATGCATTAATCACTTTTTGAACAGAAAAAAACAACACATGAATGAAAACAGCTAGTACGTACTTTTCAAAACAAAAATCTGCTTTGGGAATATTAATGAGGTGAACAACTTTTTGTCTGTGTCCCTACATTTTTGTAATTTGTCCCCACTGTTTAAAGCCAAGAGGGCCCTTGTCCCCAATAGTCCAAATTCACGGCAGAACACTGCATACAAGTACTAAATTCGCTGAACATGTGCTTGCAAATAAAGTTGTAAAGTTTTAACCATTATAATAAATTGTCCAATTTATAGATACACCTTGACATCAATTTTCAGTGCCAGAAAAACGATATTGGTCATAGCACAGAAAATGAGTATTCTTGAAAATTGTCATCTCACAATACTCGTTTGTAAGATATATGGTTTCCAACCCGTGATATGTCATCTCACAATACCCGTTTGTAAGATATATGGTTTCCAACCCGTGATATGTCATCTCACAATACTCGTTTGTAAGATATATGGTTTCCAACCCGTGATGTCATCTCACAATACTCGTTTGTAAGATATATGGTTTCCAACCCGTGATATGTCATCTCACAATACCCCTTTGTAAGATATATGGTTTCCAACCCGTGATATGTCATCTCACAATACTCGTTTGTAAGATATATGGTTTCCAACCCGTGATATGTCATCTCACAATACCCCTTTGTAAGATATATGGTTTCCAACCCGTGATATGTCATCTCACAATACTCGTTTGTAAGATATATGGTTTCCAACCCGTGATATGTCATCTCACATTACCCCTTTGTAAGATATATGGTTTCCAACCCGTGATATGTCATCTCACATTACCCCTTTGTAAGATATATGGTTTCCAACCCGTGATATGTCATCTCACAATACCCCTTTGTAAGATATATGGTTTCCAACCCGTGATATGTCATCTCACAATACCCCTTTGTAAGATATATGGTTTCCAACCCGTGATATGTCATCTCACAATACCCGTTTGTAAGATATATGGTTTCCAACCCGTGATATGTCATCTCACAATACCCGTTTGTAACATATATGGTTTCCAACCCGTGATATGCTTTGGGTGCGAAAATGACGTTTTGTATCGACTGTTGGTGATGCTGCAAGCAACCAATGTCAGGCAGCGACCGTCAGAGGAAGTTACTCTAGGCATAGTTTTGACCAAGAATACAACCAGGGCAGTCTTGGCTTCGATAAATGCCAGGCAATTGTTCTCATAGATAACAGTAGGTAAAACAATAACTGTGACCAAAGTTTGCGATCTACAAGTATGCTCAATGTAAATGACCATTTCAATAAGGGATAAAGATACAAATTAATGACTATGAATTAATCACCAAAGTCCCTTGATGGACCAAAAGCAGCTTTGCTGCTTTTCACCTAAGAGCAATCACTTAGTATCTGCAGTGCAGAAAGAAGCACTGACAGCGTCTTCCTAATGCAGTATTAGCCGCAAAAACTTCTGGTCAGCACTGTTTTATAACAGGCTTGCCAATGTTAGACTTAATACTTAAAGGACTACATGACATTATTGACGTATAAAAATCAGTGTCATTCCTACCCATGAAGCCCGCAGGGTACTTGGTGTCGGTGCGCACCTTCCCGTCAACCTTGATCAGCCTCTGCATGACAATCTTCTTCACCTCGTCGGCTGTGAGGGCGTACTTTAGTTTGTTCCTGAGGAACACCAGCAGGGGCATGCATTCCCTCGACTTGTGTGGTCCAGTGCTAGGCTTAGGGGCCTACAGAAACACACATTCATATTTGTATTTGATTTAGTTAATGGCTTAATCAGGGATTTCAATAGATGCAGAATCCTGCATTTTGACCCAAGCAAATAGCAATTTACATATTTTTGACTCAAGCAAATAACCTGCCTTGAATCATTTTGATGCACCGTTTTCCATTTGCCAACTTCAAAAGCATGAGAAAACAATATTTTTATATCATATGCAAGTTGTTTATTTTTGCTCAACCTTTAATTATCACTAATTACCATTTGCATAGCATTTTACAAATATGTAGACACCAAATTCCTGTGACTCCAGGTTATTAAACTCATGGTTTTCAAATTCTACTGAAATCCCTCTTGATGCTGTTAACTTGATCAGAAGCCAAAATAGCCAATGGCTACTAAAAGTTTGAAAATTAGGCACACTTCACACTTTCTGGAAAAAGTGACAGTAATTTTTTAAACATAGAAAAAAATGTCTTCCAAATTTTAGTCCTTAGTGCAGTCTTCACGAATAAATTTTGAAAGCAGTGGACGGTCGGTCCACCAAACCAGCTAAATCAACTGGACCGTACACCAATTAAGTGGACCACAATTTGTTTGTAGATTTTCATTCACGCAGGGGTGATACTGTGTAAAAAAAAAAAAAACTGAAGTTTTTCGCCGGGGGTCCAGGGGGGGGCGATAGCCCCCCCTTGTAGGCCCTGGTGGGGGTCACAGGGGGGCAAAGCCCCCTGAAGCTCCTGGCACTTGCGTATTTTAAGTGACTTAGATTAGCTTAAAATTATGCTCGGGCAGCTGGTATTCTGTTCTGTCTCATTTGAATTGTGAAATTCACTTCTTCAGTGATCATTACCTGCATATTTAACTTTTTAGTTGGTCATTTAATGGGGTTATATATGACAAACCCACCACCAAGCTCCTATTAAACAATTATTTAAGAAGGAACATAGACAATCTATTATATTAATATTTTTATTCTTTAGGAAATCTTACTACAACAAATTTCAAGCAACTATTCTGAAGCAGTTCAAAACTTCCATTTCAAAATAAATACACCTGTACATGACTAGTGCCAGTGAATATTAATATTTTTTATTCTTTAGGAAAATTCAACAATCTAACTACAACAAACTTCAAGCAACTATTCTAATGAAGTTCAAAACTTTTAACATTTCAAAATAAATACACCTGTACATGACTAGAGCCAGTTTAAATTATATTTTTTTATTCTTTAGGAAAATTCAACAATCTAACTACATCAAACTTCAAGCATCTATTCAAATGAAGTTCAAAACTTTAACATTTCAAAATGAATACACCTGTACATGAATAGTGTCAGTGAGTTTTAATTATTTTTGTAAACAGCTAGTGGAAGTGTCACAGAACAGTCACAAAAATTATATAAAAAAAGCACATTTTGCTTTATTGCAACGTAGTTATTATGCACACACCAGACACACTGAATGGTGTAATTTCTCATCACTAGTCAGGCAGTTACACTTTTTGATGCTGATCATGAAGGATATGCAACATGGGCTCTTTGGACTGAAACAACATAGAATACTGCTTCAGGCATTTCAACACAGAGATGTAAAGTCCTAACAGCATCCTAGTCTTCTTGCGTTGATCAAACATCTTGTTGATAACTCTCTCCTTCCGAGTTTCAACGTCCTTGGTCATTTTCTTCTACCGAAGACGCCGTCCGATGGCTTTGACCTCCTCCTGACTCTCATCTGAAACATGATTTCTTTGAAGAAGGCTATCAATGATTGGTGCCAGTCTCTCTCTTTCCTTTTTTGACAGGAATTGATAATAGAACACTGCAAGATTCAAACAGTCTTGAAGTTTCCACGGCAAGGTTATGAGCTGACAGGAAACGATGAGACGTAAATCGCTCTGGTACTGTAAACTAGCCCGCACATCGTCCTTGTCTGTGGCAAAGTCAAGAGGCATGCTGAATACCTACAAATCAAAACATTCGTATTATATACATTTTCTGCCAAAGCATAGGACATTTTTTACTGCATCCGTTATAATGAACTCAATTGTTTGAGTACTTTTTTTATTCATATAAGACATATATTAACAGTTGTTTTCAATATCATATACTGTTGCTTTTGAGACACACAAAGACTTCTGTTGAACAAAAAATTTCTTTTTGTGACTTGTATGCATAATTAGTTATCCTATCATGAATGGCTTTCAGTATTTTGAATTTACCGATATATCGAGTCCCTGGAATCGTAATTTGTTTTCATGAAAACAAATTGTAGTCATACCAACTAAATATCAAGATGTTTAAAAAAAATCAGCACGGGTCCTCCATGCATGTATATAGCCAGTATTAATATGTAAACGCTTTAAAAAAATGTTATGTACAAATTCACATTTTCAAAAATTTACTATGGGTTGCCCTACCTGCCCATGCTTTTGAAAATTTTGACAGGTTACCCATGAGAATTTTTTATCAATGTAAAACACGTTGCTGTTCGGCTCATATTTTAGGGGCATATAAAAATAATTAAAACAGACCTGTCCGTACCAGCAACAGTGTTATGGTTAATAAAGGGAGAATACAGAAGAGGATGCGGACCGCAGCCATGCCATTATTGCCCCTCACATTCGTTAAAAAAAATGTAAAAGTCAAAAGACAATCTGCTAGAATTTTGATAATTCTAAATTTCAATATTGCCATGTCCTAACTTTATCAAATTATGGCACGTTCGGCATGGATACTATTTTAACTACAGTAACTAAACCTCTTCCGTAGAGGTAGACCTACGCTATTGGAACTTACCAATCGTGATGTCAAACTGTTCAAAAATATCTACGTTCTTGACAGACGCCTATTTATACAAATTTTCCGCTGATAACAAAGATCACTTCTGGTCGCTTATGTACCTGCAAATAACTAAATGAAATCGTTATTTTCCGGCATTTCCCGAAACATATACGGACGAATATCGACCAATAACATTCAATAACACAAAAGACAGGTTCAATTCGTTGAACTCCGGAAAATTCCGGCAGTTTCGTTTCCGATTTTGATTCGTACCCAAGTGTTTTCATACCACCCCAACCCACCCTACTAAATAAAACCCCGGATTTATATCGATCTGAAAATCAAATTTTTGGAACAAGAAAACCGGAAATCCGGCATAAACCGGAATTTTATCACCCCCTGTTCACTCTTACGTATACATATGAATGATTTTATTAAAAAAATAAAATGAAAGCAATTATGGTTTTCAGACTTTTATTCTAACATGAATAATGTATTTATTACATTCACTCTCAATAAGAATATGGCGAAATATTAATACAAGATCGCCAGTTAAATCGAATACCAGGTGTATATTTCGTTTTAGCCTATTTAAGTTCATTACTGGCCCAAATCGCCGAGCCGTTATCTGGGCCGAAATTTACACAAAATGCGTAGATCACATGGAAACTACTCCGCTCGCTGGGATTGCAGAACATGGACTCCCTACTCCTAAAGAGTTGGGGTCCCAGTAATTGTTACCAAAGCACCCCTCCCCACCCACTCCTTTAACAATAAATGCTTGGTGTCAAAAAATTATTTTAAAAAATTCAATTGTCGAGTAATAAAACATTTTTACTTTCACTAACTTATCTTTCGCCAACTTTCATTAAAATGTGGCAGCACAAGTTTTTGGGTGTAATTAGTGTCAAGTTATACTTTTGAACAGCTCGTTTATTAGAAAACACACGTAGTCATAGCAATATTTTCTTTTAAAACAAATGGAAGACTTACCGACATTACACACCAAAATTCTATGCGATTGGCAAACACAATATGTCAACATCCCATTTAGTATTTTAAGTAAACATTTTGCAAACAATAATATACTGACTTCTTTTAGTATGTAATATTTTTTATTATGTGGGTGTTACAAACACAAAGGTAACAAAATGCATACCTCACGAAAATGTGTTACAAATTACTTCACCAACAATGAGGGCATGATAAACATTCCATCTTCCTGATATATTTTTTCATTAAATTATAAATAAACACAATCTGTCATTCAAATGTATAATAATATGATAATTAGCTTCCAACAACTTAAACATCATTTTTACAACCTGAAATTGTATTTGTCCACGGACAAGTAGACAGGAAAAAATCACTTGTCTGACAGTTCAATTACCCGAGTCAGACAAGTCGGGCATAGGATTTCCACACCCCTGCCTAATGGCATTGCATAAAGATTAGGGGTGTAACGATATCACTGGCCCATATCGCGATATACTGCAATATTTTAAATATCTCGTGATATATACCGCCATATATTGCCCATATTAAAAAAACGCAATTTCTCATCATGTCTCACTATAATTACGGTACAAACGCATTTATTAACAAAATTTCAAGGTTTAAATTCTAATATATTCAATTTAAAATATCGAACACTATACAAAAATATTTGCATAATCTAAATAGGACTACGGTATCGAAAAGGGCCTCAAGGAGGAAATTTCTTTTAAAAATCAGAAATTCAGATGTTAATACAGGCATATAACAACCGTGAAAACAGGGTATATATAATGGGAAGAGTGTAATACGAGATAAAAATCAATTTATACTATTTATACACAGTAAATTCATTATAAAACATTGTTCACTTTCACTTTAGCAGCCATGACAGTTTTAACTGAATATTTAACCGCACCAAAGAATTGCTGAATTCTGATCGACTGAAAAGCCAAAATTATGCTGCATTTACATTTCAATTGAAATGGCTGCCAAAAATGAAAGTTAAGCAAAGCTATATAGTGAATGTATGGAATTTAAGTGGTTGTTTACGTGTTTTGAAGGAAATCGCTTTGTGGATTTAAAGACAATGGTGCAGTCTAATGAATACACAGGGCCCTCAATCAGTTTTGGGGGAAGGGCCCACCGTACTCTGGAAAAGAAATTTTGCCTGACCGGGGGAATATTCAAGTTTTTACAGATTAACTGATTTGAAAACTAACTAAACCCGAACAAACTCGCATCTAATTGTCGTTTGGTAATAAACGTAATGTAATCTTTACAGCAAATGAAACTCCTATAAATATAACTTTGATTAGTTTTTAGCACAAAAAAACATAGCTCAGAATCAACTGATAATGCTTAAAATTTGGACAAGGCTGCGGTATACATGTATCATAGCATCTATACACTCGTCATTTCCACGAGTTTTTCGTCATTTCGTAGGCGTTAATAAATAGTTCGCGCGTTTGTCTAGCCCAGCACGATTTTGTAACAGAGATATGAAAGTAATATAATTCAATATGCAAAACACATATTTTTGTAAAAGTAATTTGCAGTCCCGCTTTTTAAATTATTAATTAATTCAATGTCTTCATTTAGAAGACCGAAAATGGAAATACATTACAACTCCATTATATCGCGATTCGCGGGGTCCATGGATCGCAATCGCGATATAACTTGTCAGGTCGTTCATGTGCATAAACATGTACACACAAGCCTATTTTCGCTATCTCAAAAAGTAAATGTAATTAAATCACCTTTCATTGTTGTTAACATCCATAATGTGTTACATCCATATGTAAAATATTATATTTCTATATAAAAATATTATCTAGTTCATTGTAATTAATTTTAAATATGTTATCACAACACAAATACTGAAGCGAAATGCAAAACGCCTATCCAAATCTTACTGTTCACGTCGTAAACACAAATGTTATTTACAGTTAAAATACACATATACTTCATGAAAAGCCTTTGTTTGGCTAGAAAAGCGCGCAAAAATTATGCTGACATGTACAACGTCCCCGTCATCCGCATGGGTGTATTGGTGACCATTATAAAAACTTTGTAGCGCAGAGAACTGCGAGATCCTTACTTTTTAATAAATGTTTTGTAGCGCATACCAGACAATATTTTTTATTGCCATCGATGTTCAGTTAACATTTCCTCTTAAACAAAAAAACACTATTCGTATCGATAACGTTATTGTCGTTCAGATAGGTCAGTATTGATTTATGACATACAGCTACTGTGTACATCCTCCACGTGTACAGGGTGTATTTCGGCTGCTAATTAAAGCAACAGCACTGCAAGGACGTTGTCATGGGAAGCACGCGCGATATAAGCCGAGTACTTCAAACTGTTTTACTTTGATGTTGAACGGATCGGTTTATTGTTGATCGCACATAACATGTGTTAATGAAATATTAGCGATGTAGAGATCTAGACCAAAACGGCTATACTTATGATTATTGGCATCTGAACTAGATTTTCTGTTAATTTTTTTGTATATTTTTGCAGACCTCCACGAGGGAATTTTCCCATTTTTTAAGGAAAAAAAAACTTTTCAGGTGGGGGAATGGGGCCGATATTCGGCGGCAAAAATCGTAGACAGAGGGCCCTGTGCCTGTGGTCTGTCCCTCTCCTATATGGGCTGCGTTTTCCTACTATCTCTATATTGCCTGCGTTTTTAAACGATAACTATATTGGCTGCACAGAGCTGCATAGTGCAGGCTGAGCTAAAAGCTGCGTTTTATACCTACCCATACTCCTCCCAGTTTATCCAGCATCCATGACTTGGGAGCGGCCAACCGCTTCATATGCTTTCTGCGGCCTCTGTAACCCTAAAGAAAAAGTCATAACAACGTTGACTTGGTGATAGCTAATATCCGGTAGCCTATTAAAAATAAGGTGTTTTTTTCTAAGTTATCTGTCTCAAATGTCATAAATATTACTGTCACATATTAGCAAAATGATAACTATATATCAAACACTTGTCTAAATTGGTTGTCGACTTCTAATATTTATAAGATTGTGCAGATTTTTACAGAGACTTAAAATTGTTTACCATGTTGGCTATCGAACCGAACGGAAAAAGGAAGTAGTACTGCTACAGAGACTGGTTATCGGCTCTATGGCAAAAGAGACCGTGAGGCCGGGAGCCATGAAATAAATCGAAAGTTATATGAATACGCGTCTATCATTGGTTTAATCATAAAAGAATTGGCCAATGGAAATCAAGTTTACATGTCCAGGAACTGTCGAGGAACGTTATATGTATTCGCGATTGTAATTTCCCAGTAACACGTAACAAAATGAGTTTTAAAATAGAGGCAGTTGACAAAGATGACAGTGATGATATGGACAAAGACATCGACAGTTCATGTTTTACACATGTCTCATTTGAAAACTCAAGCGACTCGCATAATATTTACCATTTTGGGAATTCCAAAACTGCCAGTTCGACTTCCATCCAGTCTTTTGACAGCTACAGTCTGATTGACATTGATGAAAATGAATGTTCCGGGTGAGGACAATTCAATTGCTTTTAAATAGCATTTGACGCTTACTTATCATTTTGCAAACCTAAAATAATTCATTCTGTTTATTGGTTTTTGAAAATAAACTAAAAAAAACAAACTTACTTTACGTGTTAGGCCTCATAGGGATGGAGACTAGCCCATTCGCCGAGGACTAGTAACTTTCGCTACAGAGCAAGTCAATTTCAAAAGTTGGTTGTCGGGCGGGTGATTAGATTTTTGAAAAGCTTAAAACAGTTTCCCACATTTTATCAATAAATATGTTGTATATTCGCTCCCGGATTATATACAGGTAAAATTTAGTATTGAAACATGTGACATTTTCCTGATATCTCAAATTAAAAGAATATGAAGAACAGTTTCTTCTTTGGTATCCATGTCTTTTTTTACTCTGACACTTTGGGTATAACACAATGACACAGGGATCTCGGAAACGCAAAATCAAGCGTATTTGGACGTATATTTTTTCAAAAGGACGCATGTCAAACCCGTGCCAAGAGTCCTTGGGACGCATACTTTTTCGCTTACTGCGTATACCATGTTATTTAACACATACATGAGTGCCTGCAGTAAACTCGGCAGTAGTCGAGATACGAATCAATATTGGGCCCAGTACACACTGCAGCTGTCAAAGTCTTTGTGCTTTAGCTCCGCCCACAGCAGTCCCTTAGCTCCGCCCACACCATTCTAGACAGTTACTGTTATTTTCATTGGTAAATTACATTTGTTACTCATTGATGCGCTTTAATCAAGAAATCAATCAGAATGTGCTAAATCGCCTAAATATGACAAAAGGCGTCCTCAATTAAGAACAATCAGAACATAGTTGATAACTTAAAACAAACAGCATTGGTAAAATGGGTGAGAAACAGCTTCAGCTGATTTCATTAATTAATATTGCCAATCAAATTTCATGTATAACAGCTAAATCTCAGTAATACATTGATAGGAGATTTTGTTTTGACAGACATTTTATACGAAAATCGAGGGCTGAATTTTGACAGGAATATAAAAGCATCGATCAATAATCATACATAAAGGAACTTTCTAGTATATAACACATATTACAAGACATATGTTAACAATACTGGTGGTAATTTAAGTAAAACAATTTGCAATATCACATATTTTCGCGACCTCGCGAAAATTTTCGTCGCCGACTTTTTAGATCACAAACATTTGTAAAACACATGCAGACACATATTTTGGTGTTTAATATCACCAATAATTGCTCCTTTACGACATTTATATATTGTTAACCTGTTTCACAATTACTCTACTTGACAGTAACTTATGCTTTGGTACCTGCCTATTCTACTATAATCACAGCATCATAACTTTTTACTAGGCCTCCAACAAATCAGTCATTAAGTTTAGACCATCAATTGCTAATTGTCCAGAATTTACCTATTTTATAATTAATTATTGGTACACAAAAATTGTTTTAATTACATAACCAAATAATAATAATAATAATAACATTATTTTTATTATTATTATTATCATGATTATTATTTTATTTATAACTGTCATATATTGTATAAATTGTAAAAATTCCATTCACTCTCGTGCATCACATACGTGAATTTAACTTTTTTTTCTATTTGGGACTCCTACTTTTTAGGGGGAAGGAGTCCCAGGACTCCTATTTTAAAATCCTAGTGAGATCCCTGTGACGGTACCCAAGACAACAATATCTCGAGCATATAGTCTGGGGCGAAGAGGTGACAAAGCAAAAATTGGGCGATAATTATCGCTTTGTGCTAGACCGTGAGGATGTGACAAAGCGAGATTTGGACATTAATTATCGCTGATTTTGATGATGATTATCGCTGTGTAATAGACAGCAAGCAAGATTTGGGTTATAATTATCGCTGTGTTATTTCATAGACATGCACAATTTTGACAAAAATTATCGTCCAAATTTAGTGTGTCTATAAAATTTTGCAGTGCAAAATCTGCAGATTATAAATGTTAAAATGTCACATCGTCGCGTTCAAATACAGGGCGAATTTAAATTGGCGGAAACAGGATTCCATAGAAAGTTTTTCAGAATGACAGGTATTTTTACAAAATCAAAAACTTTAGCTGCAAGTTTTTATTTCATATTGCTAATCTGGCGTTTGTGTACATGACTGCTCATGGTGATAGTTTATAATAACTGTTAAATTATTATTAAGTACAATAATAACTGTTAAATTATTAATAAGTACTATAATAACTGTTAAATTATTAATAAGTACTATAATAACTGTTAAATTATTAATAAGTACTATAATAACTGTTAAATTATTAATAAGTACTATAATAACTGTTAAATTATTAATAAGTACATGTCCGCTACTGCTGTCTTCCAGTTACATCCAGCACACTCTTTCTGATGACCAGATCTTCATGCAGATCCATCCCGGGGACCATCAGATGCCGGACAATCCATCGTATGCCACGCTGACCATAGAGAGTCAGAATCCAGAAACAAAACGCAAGGAAATCAAAAGGTAGGAGCCTTATCCAGCTTAGTATTTCTCTATATTATACACTTGGGGTTGTATTTGTCAAAAATGAATTCACATTATTTATTCTACAACTGCACCAATTGACAGGTGCTCCCTGCAAGATATGAAAACAATTAAGCAATACAATCATAATTGTAATTTAACATCAATATGTTCAATAAAAACAGCAATTTTAAAAAGTTTTACAAATTGTCTGTTGTTGAAGAGTACTCTTTTGCTTAAAATTAATTATCACTAAAAGAAAGTTGTTTGCCCTTATTTAATGGTTAATTTGCAATCAGAAGGCCAATCGCCCACTCGATAGAAAATTCTCATGACTGTATTATAACGTAGGTTCACATGTGACTATGCGGGTTGTCAGAGGACGTACAGCACCCCAGGCAACTTGAAGACTCACCAGAAAACACACAGAGGTACGTAGCATGGTACATTCTTTACAGTTTTGTACAAACAACTAGATTGTCTTCTACAACCTGTTAGAGTATTTCATACCCCACTGATATCACCAATGCACACTGTTGGACTATTGTATCTATGTCACAGTGCACATTATTTGTTTATTTTTGACAAACAACTAGATACATCATGTCATTTGACAACTTGTTTTGATTTGTTTCAGCATTACATGTACCTCCATAACCATTGCTCGACTTTTCTCGACTGTTCATTCAAGGTGCTGATTTCAGGTGAGTACACATTCATCTGCAACCAGCCCACCTGTGGGAAGCAGTTCCTGACGTCATACGCTCTCCGTATACATGTGCGGGTCCACACAAAGGAAAAACCCTTCGAATGTGTGGTGTCAGGGTGTGAGAAGACATTCAACACAGTGTATAGGTATTGCCATTTATGGGAACTATCTTTATTAATAATTTATCATTGATAAAATACAAGTTTATGGTTTACTGTTTGAACTTGTATGTAAAACTACCTATCTGCTGTGATGAACACATTTTCCATTTAATTAAAGCATTTCATAATAAATTTCATAATAAATACTTTGGATTGATCTCTTATTGAAATATATCTGCATGGTATTGATAGTGAAAGTGGGTAAGCCAGTGATGTTCTAATTTATGACTCCGACATCCTGATGAAATCTAATCTTGTGTGAAACAACAACCATTTAATATCAAGGTTTGTCATATCTTACCATATGTGGCTTGTCATGGGAAAACCGGGCTGAATACATGTGCATAAAGTGTCGTCCATGATCAGCCTGTGCAGTCTGCACAGGCTAATCCTGGACAATACTTTCCCCCTACAGTGGATTCATGTTTAGCAGAGACTTCCTTGTAATAGAAAATACCATAAAAGAGGAAAGTGTCATCCTGGATTAGTTTGTGCGAACTGCACAGGCTGATAAGGAATGACACTTTAAGCGGGGTTTTCCCACGACACGCCTCATATCTATTACTAGTACCTTAGTACAATAACTATTTCAATAGAGAAATTGATATTAGACCTGAATCTAATGGGGTATTGTTAGCAGGGATTTTGTTCTGAGGTTGGGCAAATTTATTGCAATAAATGTGAACAAATGAGAAAACTGCATGCTTTAAAGAAATTCTGCCTGTGTGTTTTTTCACCTTCGGGGAAAGGTGGTGGGGCCCTTCATATGGGGAGTTTCACAGCAAAAGGAGATTTTTTTAGAAAAGCGTTATTGCATGTTTATATTTTACTTTGTTATAAAACATTAAAATTTGGCTTCACATGATAACTTAGATTAACTTTGTTTAATGAAAAAATGTTGGGATTGGTTTCGCAAAAACGCCTCTATCTTAGCCAGCCAACTTTTGTCCAATTATGGTCTATTTTTTTGCAGAATAAAGCTTACATTCTGAGGGGAAATTTGGGGTAAATATAGGGGGAAAAAATATACTTTTAAAGCAGGGGAATAGGGCCTATTTTCGGCCCCAAATTGGCCCTAAAAAAACACTGTCTGCTTTAGGATGATGCTTATATTCATATCCTGCAGTATAATGTAAAACAAGCTCTGGTCAGACATACCAGCTCGTAACATGTCACAGTTTGTTGTACCATCTATAACAATGACTGAATATAGGAGTTATTTCCTAGCAAATTTTTTGTAAAAGTGTTCACTTTTGACAAAAAATTGACCCTAATTCTGGATTTTTCTTGCCTTTTTCCAAATCTGTTGCAATAATTTTCCCCAAAACCTGCAACCTGGGTCTTATCAGGCTTCTGAAAAAATGCCATGCATGTTTCTGTGCTACTGCGGGCACAGCTAGCTCAGTTGGTAGAGCACTGGACTGTCAGTTCGGAGATTGTGAGTTCAAACTCCAGCACGGCCTCATATTTTGTGTGGGGAATGGTCATGAAATTTTTTCTACGGCCATTCTCCCCCTACCTCTGATTCAAGTACGGCAGTTGTCAGTTACTGGCATAAGTATGTGCACATAATACTGGTAAACCACTTAGATCGGCTAAGCTTTCCCAGGAAGCCTGTGAGTAGACTGAAATACTGTTGAAAACGGCGAACACCCCAAACAAACAAACTCACACAGCTGTTTGGTTGCTAGGTTACGGGCCCACCAGCGAGTGCACACTGGTCAGACCTTCAACTGTGAGGAGGACGGGTGTACCAAGTTCTTCACGACGCTGTCGGACCTCCGTAAACACATCCGAACACACACTGGGGAGAAACCCTTCAAGTGAGCCCGGGTCCCATCACAACAAACAGTCTTTAACTTAAGATGCTACCCTTTAAAGTCTTTGTAAAATTACGAAATAAACATATAATAATTTATTAAATTATCAAATTTTAGTTAAAAAGTAAAGATTTATGTGTAAAAATCAAAAATTATACAAAGATATCACTTTGATATAAGAAAATCCATAGTATTTTATATTAATTATACGAAATGTAAATGTAAACAAAATTTGAGTGAATAGTAGGGTGTTCTTTTTACTTTTGTTTATACTTTGTATACAATTGATATGACGTTATATCTCTGACAGTTATCCGTTTTTGTTATGCCCCTGGCATCTTGATGCGGGAGGCATATAGTGATTGTCCGTCCGTCCGTCCTTCCATCCATCTGTGACAAGGTTATGTAGATTATACCGTTTCATCTAGCACCAACACCACTTACTACAACACTTGGATACTTACACAGTTGTTGCTTATGACAATTCCCTATCCACCCATATCACCCAACCTCACTTTGACCGTAACCTAAGTTGCGCTTAGAATAATTCAAAAGGGCTGTTTCTGGTTAACTAAATTTTACCGTTTGGTCTAGCACCAACTTCGCTTCTACAACACATTGATACTTACACAGTTGTTGCTTATGACCATCTCCAATCCACCCATATCACCCAACCTCACTTTGACCTTGACCTTGATCTAATGAAGTGACACAATACCAAATACATAGAATGTCATGAAATTTCTTGTACGGTTATAGATTAATATCGTTAAAATAACAAATGATAACACTAGTTTAAGTGATAGATAATTTTTATTAATTAATTTTATTCAATTATCCGAATTTGAAAATTTTACGGACCCATTCCCAAAGCAGTGAAAAAACTCGCTGGTTATATCTCTGTATTAGAACTATTACGTTGACTTTATGTACACAATCATAATACTCTTCAGGTGACTTCTGGCTCCATGTTCACAAAACAAGTTGAGCCTGATTTTCAGGTTCAAGATAAACTTGAGCCAGATATTTCAGGATCAGGCTCAAAAATGGCGTTCACTAAAAATCAGGATCAAATTTAATTTTTGGTCAAATATATACTATAATTGATTAGGAGTTCCTATCAGTGTACATTTGCTATCTCATATAAAGATTTTAATCAAAACCTTACAAAAAATCATGTTTTTTTACCAAGGAGAAAAGTTATTTCGCAGATAAAATATCTTTGAAATTCCGCTCATTTGAGCTGGAAGATCAAGATCAGCTAAGATGGATCTTGATCCTAGAGTTAACCTTTTGTGAACATGGGGCCAGGTATGTGAAAGACATGTCACATGTTTCATGTTGTTTGTTTGACTTCTGGTAGAGATCATGCTGTAATTAATTTATATGACTTTGTGAGTGTCCTGAGGGCATGTTGAATGCTGTTTGTATGACTTCAGGTGTGCAGAAGATGGATGTGGGAAGGCGTTCACGGCCAGTCATCACCTCAAGTCACACAAGATCACACACACAGGTTTGTGAAGGCCCTCGATTTTGTGTACACATTACAGATTAATCAAGAGCACATTTTATGTTTTATTATGTGTTAATTAAGAAATAATGTTCGATTTATTGATTATCAGCCAATATACAACGATTTGGAGTTCTGATGCATAGTAATTAAACCAAGAGGGTGTTAGCCGATTGGGTTTAATTGCCACTCAATACAATGACAATGAGTTGTTTATTGGCAGATAAACAATGATAATGCGAAAATTATTTAGATTCTAACATGATTTGACAAATATTTTTGTAATGAGAACTACATTTTACAATGCTCCACTCAGAATCAGGACTGGTTTTTGCATTGTTTATAAGGTTTTACAGCGATAATTGTGTTCTTTGTCGATAGAAAAATTGGGGGGTATCATGTTAGAATACCATATTACTCATAACTAAAATTAAACATCTGTTAAAAGTTTGTCTGTACGATCTTCCATATCAATGATTTAAATATAACCAAATGAAAGAACAAAAAAAAGTTAGTGGACAGAAACACATACATATGACTATGCTGCCATAGACTGGGCGGACCAGCCTGATACAGCTAGTATAACAGAAGAACAAAGAGAGGTGGATTAACGTCATCTTTAATTCTTGTAGAACGGTAAAGACTGAAAATACACAAAATGAAATATTTTACACAAAGTAATAGTAATTTAAGCAATCAGTTATTTTACACAGAGTTCCAGAGTTTATAGACCCAACTGGTAAAATTTAATTACAGTTTCTGGATGTATTTAAGGAAAATTTTTAAGACAAATAATATACAATGGTACGAGTAATCTGGGTACAAACAATGTTAAAAATACTGAGAAAACAGAAAATTGCTGATGCTTATTATATAGCAAAGCGAATCAATAGAAAGTTTAATTTATGGCTATAATGTTATGTGGTGACCATAAAAAGCACCGAAGGACAAAGACTAGAATTTTGGAGCTTTGGAAAATGCTGTCTTCTCCCTTGCGAAACTTACAACACAAAGAAATGTTAAGGTTGCGAATAACTAATTCAATACACCAAAGAGCACCATGATGAAAAAAACATGCAGAAATAAACATGAGTATTTACTTTTGCATAGAATATTAGTGTTGTGTTACCTACAACAGCTGGCGCTTCAACTTATATGCATGAATTAGAGTTTTCAGCTGTACAGCAGAAAACTATTTTGTGATTAAAACAGAAGCAAATTATGCATTTTACAGCAAGTTTCGTTCTTAACTTTTATTCAATTTCAAATTGCAATATAGGATAATTAGCTTTATTTGGTTATGTGTATTTATGCCACTATTTCTGTTGTAAGATCACGCATAAATACTTAATAATACTTAATTTTCTTTGAGACAATGTCAAACATGCATATTGACATTGAATTTCGGACATTAATGCGATGTGGAATTGTCAATCTGATTAAAATCATCTCCAGTCTGATGCTACTATATTATCAGTTGACTGAATCTGATGACTTTGCATTAGGGGTCACGTTCAGATGACCTTTTCAGGAGCCAATCAAACTGTTGCCTTCAAAATGTTGTGGTATAACTTTGTATATCAACCATAAATAATATGCACAAAATTGACGTGAACTTTGGATGTTTACTCGCCTAAGGTACCACATATCCATTGTTATCCACGTGAAAAGTAACTGTACATGATTTATTCTTGAGGATCAGCTTGAAATGCATCACTTTAAAAAAAAAAATGTGGCTAAAAAAAATTGCTGTGCAGAAGGCAGTTTCATTGGGCGCAGCAGGGCTGATATTTTATTGTTGAAGGTCATTTGAACGTGAACTGTTATACGATGTCTTCAGATCCTAACATTGTGAGATTGTGGAATTGTAAGACCAAGTGCTGTTTTACCTGAGCAGCCTCCCTTTGCTGTTATTAAGACTCAGTGCATTGGGGAGATGGGGTATTCTGGGGAATTAAACTACATTCAAATTGGTTTCCTAACAACTAAACTATTATACTACTAATCTTCTTTCAAATTGGTTGCTTAACATTGTAAGACTTTCATATCACTTCCCTGCCCATGCTAGGGCTAACATGAACTACCCATGTTAAAAACAGTAAACAAAACTATTCCATAAATACTTTACACAAGGTCATATTTACTTACTGAAAAAATTTTATTTGAAAATATTTCATTTACTATTTTGGGAACTATTTTGTGCCTGTTTTCCTCTGTGTATGTAGACAAAAGCAAAAATTAGCTACTGATCCGACTTGGAGGTCTGTCTGTATACGTGTTTCAAACTTTATGAGGTCACTCCACGCCTAGTATAGTGTAGAGTATACCTGTTGTTGTTGTAGGAGAGAAGCCGTACCAGTGTGGTCAGTGTGAAGGGAAAGCTTCCTCCACATCTCACAGCCACATAGTGTAGAGTATACCTGTTGTTGTAGGAGAGAAGCCGTACCAGTGTGGTCAGTGTGAGGGAAGGCTTCCTCCACATCTCACAGCCACATAGTGTATACAGTATACCTGTTGTTGTTGTAGGAGAGAAGCCGTACCAGTGTGATCAGTGTGAGGGAAGGTTTCCTCCACATCTCACAGCCACATAGTGTAGAGTATACCTGTTGCTGTTGTAGGAGAGAAGCCGTACCAGTGTGATCAGTGTGAGGGAAGGATTTCTCCACATCTCACAGCCACATAGTGTAGAGTATACCTGTTGTTGTTGTAGGAGAGAAGCCGTACCAGTGTGGTCAGTGTGAGGGAAGGATTTCTCCACATCTCACAGCCACATAGTGTAGAGTATACCTGTTGCTGTTGTAGGAGAGAAGCCGTACCAGTGTGGTCAGTGTGAGGGAAGGATTTCTCCACATCTCACAGCCACATAGTGTAGAGTATACCTGTTGTTGTTGTAGGAGAGAAGCCGTACCAGTGTGGTCAGTGTGAGGGAAGGATTTCTCCACATCTCACAGCCACATAGTGTAGAGTATACCTGTTGTTGTTGTAGGAGAGAAGCCGTACCAGTGTGGTCAGTGTGAAGGGAAAGCTTCCTCCACATCTCACAGCCACATAGTGTATACAGTATACCTGTTGTTGTTGTAGGAGAAAAGCCGTACCAGTGTGATCAGTGTGAGGGGAAGGCCTTCTCCACGTCTCACAGTCTCAAGAACCACTTGAACCGGCATAGCAACAAAGAGAACAAACAGGTATGGTGGGTACACACGCTCGGGGCCTCCAAGTATATGTGGACAACCAAGAACGGGGCCCTGTGGTACACACACATCGTTTACAAGCGATTATTTTACTTTATGTGAAAAGTTCCAAAATAAACTATTGATCTGGTAATATTTGTTGTAATATTATTTTCATTTTTTTTTCGAGAGTAGACATGCTTATAGTAAAACATTATGTATGATAAATTATAGTTGTGTTGGATACACAATACGTTTGTATGTTTTCACACATCAGTGTCCATTGTTATGCCAGCTCACAATATTAAACAAATTATCGCATGTAACATGTAGAATACTCCCTTTTCAGAAAATTTGCTCATTACAATAGAATCATTAAATTTTTACTGATGTATAAAACTTCTGGTAAGTTGCAAAATAAATAATTTAGACAGAAAATCATGGATGTTCAAAACATGAACTTTGATGTTTTTTTTGCTCACCTGATAGAGCCTTTACTTTTTATCCAATCTTGACCAGACTTGCACAGTTTGTGTATGACTATAAAATCTCGGATGGGATTGCTATTGGGCTAGATCACACCAGTTACACTAGAGTTATTGCCCCTTTTTCATGCAAAAAATGCAACCATGGATTTTTTCAACATATAGACTATATTTTCCATCCAATCTTTACCAAACTTTCACAGTTAGTGTATTACCATCAGATCTTAGCAGAAGCCAAAAAATGGGCCAGATCGTTTTACAAACACGGGAGTAATTGCCCCTTGTTTGTGAAAAAATATACAAAAATGGACATTATTCAGGATACAGACTTTATTTTCATCCAATCTTCACCAATTTTGAACAGTTTGTCTATGACCATAAGATTACAGGTGAAGTCGAATATAAGAAAGAGCAGACCAGAAACACCAGAGTTATTGCCCCATGTGTGTGGAAAATAAACACCCATATTTTATCAATGATTGGCTTGCATATGCGATTTGTTATTCAATGTTGACCAAACTTGCACAGTTTGTGTATGACCACAAGGGCTTAGGATTCGATGGTTATGGGCCAGATAGCACTCCAGACATTGGAGTTATTGCCCCTCATCCACTAAAAAAAATGCAAAAACCCTTTTTTCTAAAAAACAGACTTTATGTTTATCCAATCTTGACGATTCTTCTACAGTTAATGTATGATCATAAAATCTCAGCAGAAGACAAAACTGAGCTGTGATCTTGCCTCAAGCACCAGAGTTATTACCCCTTGTTTACAAAAAATATGCAAAAATGGACTTTGTGTAGGATGAGTGACTTTATTGACATTGGAAACAAACCAGATATTATCACAGAGTTATGCATTTACATGTCACTGCCAATTAAAGAGTTAAAGATTTGCTTTTTTGGTTGAAAACAGATGAAATCAGATTTCTAACAATAGCAAACCTTGCATACAATTATCTGTACATGCAAAGTTGATAGTTTTATAGCATTCATTAACATCGTTTATCATCATTGGACAGACAATTATCAAAGAAAGGGCAAAACTTGATCTTATAGCACAGCCATCACAATTATTGCATTATGACTAGTTCTCCAAAACTGCCGCGAAAAGTCATCAAAATCTACTGTTTCTGAATTTTCTACAACTGTCACTGACGTAATTAAAAAGTGTCCAAAAAGAATATTGAGAAAAATGATCTGAAAACCATAGGCAAAAACTGCACCTCCACTATCCCAATCGTACTTGAGCTAGCCCATTGCACTGACCCATGTATAAAACCGATCCTAACCCCCTCTGCGGATACATGTGTATTCTTCAGATACCTTACCACAATTTTTTCAAACCTGTCACAACAGTAAGGTCATAAGCTTTGCCAGTACTCTGGTGAGCGCTTTGGGCCATCATGGCCGTTTTGTTGATGTTTCCGCAAACAGTTAATTTAATTATAAAGTATTTTAGCTTGTTGATGCATTAGCACTGTAAATGAAATTTAAACTATTTGCAAATGGCCAACAATTGAGATTGGCTCTTACAATAGGCATTCTTTAATTTAGTTGGCTGAACTTTGAATTACTTATGTATAGTTACATAAACTTACTTGAACAGCATGACTGTGATTTCTATGTATTTAAATATTGGTTATTTTGATGCTAATGTCTATGTGGTAGAAAATTGATATTTTATTTTTCAGAGTGTCGAGTCCCTGGAGCATTCAGAGGTATGTGTTTTGAATTTTGTTAATCTTGAAAATTAAAATAACTCGAGGGGCGTCGTGGAAGAACCGGTCTTAATGCATGTGCGTAAAGTGTCATCCCAGATTAGCCTGTGCAGTCCGCACAGGCTAATCCAGAACGGCACTTTCCGCCTACAGTGAATTTATGTTTAGAAGAGACTTTCTTGAAACAGAAAATACCATAAAAGCAGAAAGTGCCGTCCCGGATTAGCCTGTGCAGACTGCACAGGCTAATCAGGGACGACACTTTATGCACATGCATTAGGACCGGTTTTCCCACGACGCCCCTCACTCACTCATGGTGCTATTAAAATAAGTGCATACATTGCCCGTATTCATGAACCCGTTCTTAGACTCTATAATCAAGAAGAAACTTTGACTCGAGAAAGAATACTTACAGCAAATATGACTGTAGTAAGGTACAAATGTTGCTTTTGTCATTAATAAAGAATGCTAAAATTTGCATATGTGAATATCAAGTAAGAATGAAATTAACAGGGCTCTTAAAATAACACGTTTCAAGAATATTATTTATTCTTACGTCTTAATTCTAACTATACATGTGTCCAAAGGACACGAATGCTAGGACACGGATGCTAGGACATGGATGCTCCTACATTCCACTGGAAGTCACAAAACCTTATGCAATAACTATACCCAGATGCACAAGTTCACAGGCTGATGAATATATCTATAAAGTTTTGAGAACATGTCAATTTTTGCTGAGCTGTGACTAATCTGCACCAAAATACCCGGCGCGCATGTTCACATGCTGATGAATATGTTTGTAACTATGGATATGACACAAAAATCCGACGGACGGACAGATGGGATGGACGGACAAGGGCAAATATATGTGCCCCAGCCGCTTCTGGTAGTGGGTGGGTGAATATGGGTCCAGGGGCTGTATTTCAGATAAATCTTAAATAATAATTACTCTCAACCGTATAATCAACATTTTATTTAACTCATTATTTCTTCTGTACAGCGCATTGTGCTGACTGTTAATTGATTATCACATATAGTATTAATGTTTGTTCATATAAACATAAACATAATTATACGCAGTTTTTAAAATATAACAGTTTGAAAATTTCAACTTAAGTGAAATTATTATAAAATGCACTTAAGATGCTTTGTAATACAACCCCAGTAAAAACCTACCTGAGTTTTTTACATTTATATCGTATTATATGGATATTTATCTTAAAAAATTGTTTTACTTCCGTTTATAACAGTCGTCATTACCGATGATGAATGCAGAAGAGTTACTGGAGTCGTTAACCACATTTGATGCCTCACAGCACAGCAATGAAGGGATCACAGGTGAGATATATATCGTCTGCTTAATTTATTTTCTGGAGAGTGAAAAACGCAGGATTATCACAAAGCATTTGGTTAATAACGAAAATAATGTGTTTGTCTATGGTTTTGTTCTTTAACTGCACGTTTTTCTAATTGGGGGAAAGTTGTTTTATCTGTTAATCAAGAAAGAAGTCAGTTAATGTACTCACTGCCTGGACAGTTAATGTACTCACTGCCTGGACAGTTAATGTACTCACTGCCTGGACAGTTAATGTACTCACTGCCTGGACAGTTAATGTACTCACTGCCTGGACATTTAATGTACTCACTGCCTGGACAGTTAATGCACTCACTGCCTGGACAGTTAATGTACTCACTGCCTGGACAGTTAATGTACTCACTGCCTGGACAGTTAATGTACTCACTGCCTGGACAGTTAATGCACTCACTGCCTGGACAGTTAATGCACTCACTGCCTGGACAGTTAATGCACTCACTGCCTGGACAGTTAATGTACTCACTGCCTGGACAGTTATGTACTCACTGCCTGGACAGTTAATATACTCACTGCCTGGACAGTTAATATACTCACTGCCTGGACATCTTAACACTAAAAAAGTCTCATGTAGGCCAGCTACAGCAGATTGGATCTAAACTTGGCCCATTCGTTTGAGTGGTGATATTTTTCTAAGACGTTTCTGTCAGAAAGCATATGATTTTTAAGATAAAACATTTAAATGAAATTACTGGTAAAGGTATTAAGTACTTTTGGTGTTATTTATTTTTACGTTCACTCTGGATTTAAATGCTTTTCCTAAAAAATGTACTGAAAAAGTTTTGGAAAATAATGAGGAAGTAATAGACCTCAACTGTATATGGTACTACATGGTATAGACTTGTTTATTGTAAAAAGGACATACAGACAGACAATTCTTAGTGGAATTAAAACTTAGATATTAAAATCTCAGGTGTCTTTCAGACCTACTTTCATTGAAGACCCTCTACTTCCAGTGTACCCTGTCGACGAGGACGGTCATATAGAGGTGAAGCCCGTGATCAAGGTCCCCATAGTAACGGCGGGTCACAAGCCCCGCCCCCAGCCTGCCACTCAGACAACACCCCTCACCCAGACCCTCCCCACCCACAGCACCACTGCCCCGCCTCCTGCAGTCACACCCGCTGTCATAAAGACTAAAGTGAAAAGTGAAACACAGAATAAAACGGCTTCTAATAAACAGCATCCTGTAAAACAACAGAAAACTGTCAGTGCAGAACAAGAATTTTCACCTGTGATAAGTGACGTTATTGCAGGTTATTGTGAAGATCTGGAGCCCGGATGTGTGGTAAAATGTATTTGTGCTTCTGGAAGTGATACAAACATTCTTGTGATGGATGCAGATTCAGGTTATGATAAGCATGAATCTGGCGTGGACATGCTGTCAGGTGATTCAGGGGTGATAGAGGGGTCCAGTGCTATTGCACAAGAGGGAGAGGGTGTGAATGAGGGGGGTGAGAAAGTGATTGTGCAGCACTACCTACTGACCAGCATCATCACCAACAGATCCAGTGGAAAGCAGACCAATCAGCTGATCACCACGCCTATCGTGCTGCCAAACAACACAGTGGTGAAGAGTGACCAGTTAAAACCAGTCCCAGTTCACTTGGTTGCAAACTTGCTGGTAGGGCAGCAGACCTGTACCCCAGCTGAGACTGACGTGGCTGCTATAAATGCATTTAGTGCGGAATTAATACCCGAAAGCCTCAGTTCCGTGGCGTATAACAGTGACCAAGATGTGCCGTCATGTGAAACCAGTGATAAAATTAATATAACATATATGCAACAAGACGGAGTAACTGACATTGAATCTATACCAGCCCCTAACTCAGTCTGTGATTACACCACCCATGCCCTGGCCTATGTAATCACTAACACTAGCATCACAGACTCAGAACCCAGTTTGGTATCTTGCCCAGTCACATCCACCATAGACCCTCACTGCCTGGACAAATGTTCTGACTACACTGGGGCAGTAGAAGACAGCAAGGAGTACATGCTGACCAGCCCCCTAGTGACAGACCTGCCCCAGGGTGGAGATCTAGGTCAGCAGGTCGTGGAGGCGGGTCCAGGCGACGTGGAATTGTCCATGGCGGCATCTCAGGAACTTAATGATACACTCTCCAGCATTTAGAGTTGGCAGAATACGACTCTGGTATAGATTTTAGTGCTAACGGTAAAAACAGTAAACCCAATGGCTTGCACAATCATGATTACATACATTTTTTGTATGGTACATACAAATATAATAGGTTTTCATGCATATAGTGATTGTCCTGTCCATCCTTCCGTCCGTGATAAGGTTAAGTAGATTTTACCGTTTTGTCTAGCACAATCACCGTTAACTATAACACTTGAATACTTACACAGCTTATGACCATTCGCTATCCACCCATATCACCCAACCTCACTTTGACCTTGACCTTGGCCTAATTTGGACTTGTAATAATTCAAAAGCGCCATTTCCTGGTTAAATAGATTTTATGTTTCGTCTGGCACCAACACCACTTACTACAACACTTGGATATTTTCACAGTTGTTACTTGTGACCTATATCACCCAACCTCACTTTGACCTTGACCTCATTTGGGCTATCCAGCACCAACCAGGGGCATGTGTGTTGATCAAACACAGAATCTTGTTCATTATTAAAACAGATATGTTTGCACGATTGTATTACTTTGGCAATTCATTTAGGTTTTGCTACTTTATTTGCTAATGGATGATGGGTGATTGCATTGTAGCCCACAACCAATTCATGTCAGATCAGGGCCTGTATTCACAGATCTCCTTACCTAAGACATACCTAAGTGGAAATATCATATCTTTGTGAAATGCATTGATTTGTGTTCACAAACATGTCGATTAAGAAAATTGTAATCAGTATTCATTAAATAAAAATCATTGTGTGTAAAAATATAAATAAAACAGTCACCGACACACACAAGTCTATACTAAGGAACTTCTTAAATCATAGTCAGATTGTTTTATTTAATTGAGAATTTGGGCAGTTACTGCTTTAGTAAAAACACTTAATGTCAATTAATATATAATGTAGTGTGTTTAAAACATACTAATATATGTGACTTCAATGATACATGTAGTTCTGGTTACTTATTTCATTTATTCACCTCGTCCATAAGGTTCATGCACAAAAAATTAGGATAGGTAACTAGGGAATTATTTTTTTATTAGTATTTTTTTATTTGGTAAATGGTCAACTTGAAGATATTCTAAAACTGACATATTTTTTATGCCTAGGTATGTTCAGGGCTTTATGATAATCTATTTGCTTATTTATTATGCTCCCCGAAAAATTTGGGGGGGAGCATATAGTCGCCACTTTGTCTGTCCGTCCGTCCGTCCGTCCCATTTTCTCAGCAACTACTGACCAGAATTCAATGACACTTCATGGGAAGCTTCATTACCAAGAGGTGTGCACTGAACCAGCATGTTCCGCATTAATGATTTTTTTCAGAGTTATGGGACTTTGAAGATTTTTAAATAAGTTTTATTTAGTGCACAATTTTCGTCCGGTTTATTTCTTTGCAACTACTGGTCTGAATTGAATGAAACTTTGTAGGAAGTTTCATAACCACGAGGAGGTGTGCACTGAACTAGAGCCGTTCCGCTTCAATGATTTTTCTCAGAAATAAGCATTTAGTGCGCAATTCTTGTCCGGTCTATTTAAACACAACTACTGGCCAGAATCAAATCAAACTTTATAGGAAGCTTCATTACCCAGAGAGTCCTTGTTGTGCACTGAACCAGGACGTTCTGCTTCAATCATTTTTCTTAGAGTTATGGGACTTTGAAGATTTCTGAAATAAGTATTTAGTGCACAATTTTTTGTCCAATTTATTTCTACACAACTACTGTCCAGATTTCAATTAAACTTGATGGGAAGCTGTATTACCAAAAGGAGGTGTGTACTGAACCAGGATCTTCCGCTTCAATGATTTTTCTAAGAGTTGTGGGACTTTGAAGATTTCTGAAATTAGAATATAGTGCACAATTCTTGTCCTGGCTATTTTTCCGCAACTACGGTCCAGAATACAATGAAGCTGTATGTGATGCATCAAAATGAGGTGTGCACAGTACAGGATGATCCCTTTCAGTGATTTTCCGTGGAGTTATGGGACTTTGAAGGTTGCTGAAATTAGTATGTAGTGTGCAATTCTTGTCTGGACTGTTTCTCAACAACTACTCAATGAAACTTTATGGGAAGCTTCATTACCAAGAGAAGGTGTTCACTGTACCAAGATGCTATGCTTCAATAATTTTTAGCTCGACTATTCCTACTTTCCCCGGCGTCGGCGACCGCATCTGAATTGGTTAAAGTTTTATTCAAAAGTCTTGTAACTTCAAAACTACATAAGTTATTGACTTGAAATTTGGATTATACCTTTCTCATCAACTACATTATCAGGGGCAACATTCCCCATAACTCTGTTTTGTATTTTGACAGAGTTATGCCCCTTTTTCACTCAGATTTTCTGGTTGAAGTTTATGTTCAGAAGTTTTGTAACTCCAAACTACGTAAGTTATTCTCTTGAAACTTGGAACTACACTTTGTCATCAACTCAGTCTCAGGGGCAACATTCCCCATAACTCTTTGTATTTTGTCTGAGTTATGCCCTTTTTTCACATATATTTTCTGGTTAAAGTTTATATTCAAAAGCTCTGTAACTTCAAAACTACATAAGCTTTTCACTTGAAACTTGAAACTAACCTTTGTCATCAACTCTAGTATCAGGAGCAACATTACCCATAACTCTATTTTGTATTTTGACAGAGTTATGCCCCTTTTTCACTTAGATTTTCTGTTTAAAGTTAATATTAAAAAGTTTAGTAACTTCAAAACTACATAAGTTATTCACATGAAACTTGGAACTAACCTTTGTCATCAATTCTAGTATCAGGGGCAACATTACCCATATCTCTTTTTTGTATTTTGACAGTTATGCACAATTTTTACATAGATTTTTTGGTTAAAGTTTTTGTTCCAAAATGTATGAACTATACAGGGCTTCACTTAAAAGTTTTGTATTTTAGCAAATGTATGGCCCTTCCTCCAAAATATGTACCAACTGAAATACTTCGAATAGTCGAGCGCGCTGTCCTCTGACAGCTCTTGTTAACCAAATTATTCCAAGAAAAATTTTGGCTATTAGATTTGCGTATGTTGTTGGGCGGGTGGGCGTTCTTTCGGGTGGGTGTTGTGGCAGCGTCAACTTTTTGTTTCCGCTCTCTAACATCAGAACGGATTGAGCTATTGTAATGAAACTTCATACATAGATACCTTATAGCAAGGCCTCATTGCATTTGGGGTGGGTGGGGTCAAGGTCAAGGTTACTGTTACTAAAAATAGAAAAACTGTTTCCACTCAATAACTTGAGAACGCATTGACATATTTTAATGAAACTTAATACATAGATATTTTATATCAAGACCTCGCTTAGGATTGCATATGGGGTTGGTGGGCTAAAGGTCAAGGTCACTGTTACTATAAATAGAAAACTGGTTTTTGCTCAATAACTTGAGAATGCATTGAGATATTTAAATAAAACTTAATACATAGATACCTTATTTTGAGACCTCGCTTGGAATTGTGGATGGAGTGGGTGGGGTCAAGGTCACTGTTACTATAAACAGAAGAACGGTTTTGCCTCAATAACTTGAGAATGAATTGAGAATTGCATGAATTGAAGTTTCAATGAAACGTAGATACCGTATATCAAGACCTTGCTTGGGATTGTTTATGGGGTGGGTGGGGTCGAGGTCACCATTGCTAAAAATAAAAATAAAATAGCTTGAGAACACATTGAGATATTTTAATGAAACTTCATATGTAGATATCCTATATCTAGACCGCCCTTGGGATTGCATATGGTGTTGGTGGGGTTAAAGTCAAGGTCACCATTACTAAATATTTTATTTTTTGTGCTGACTTGAATGCATTTCAGTCGAAAAATTTGGTTTTCGTATAATTTCCACGTTTCCTGTACTTACAGTTATGGGACTTTGATGATTGCTGAAATTAATATACAGAGCACAATTGTCTGGACTCTGCCCTTCTGATTGCATTCTGATTACTTGGCAAAGCACATTGGGGAGGATATCAGCTCACTGACATCCTTGTTGATCTGTTTGGGATATTCTAAATTACTGATGGAAAATTTTACCTGAAGATAACTGATTTTTTCTGGATATTTATGTATAATGATAATAACCTGCAGTTGTCGATTTGCAAATAATATGATCATAATTTGTGAAGTTGAACAATTAAGAACAATTAAGAAATCACAGCAAACCAGCATACACACCAACATTAAGTGGAAAGTTATGAAAGGAATATGCCTGTTAAAAATAAAAAATATAATAATTTTCCTTTTCTGCAAACCTGTTCTTTGGTGAATGTTTATTTTGAGTTTTTTTTTTTTCAGACTTACAGATTTGTTTTCTGTAACTTGAAGTAATAAACATCAATAAATCACACATAATTTAATATACATATAGTAGCCTGATTATCATTATACTTTGTTCAAACATTGGTTTTAAATAAACTCATTCTGTACTGTTCATGTTTAGTTTTATTACTGAGGAAAATATAATTTGTTTGAAATGCAGATTATTAAAAGGCTTCAGCATTAGCTGATTATGTGGCAAATCTGTGGAAAAAATAATCTTAAATTGTATTAAATGTGACATACAAACATCTGTGAAGTAGCTTCAGGATGCATGTTCACATGGGACGTTGACAGGTGTATAGAGGATGTGTGCGTGGGGTTATCATTAAATTCTGCTCTGCATCTTATTTTTAACATCAAGAATGCACGCATGACATACTTTTGCAGAAGCAAACGGTCTATGGCTAATTAGAGAAGCATGTTGTTCCACATAGCATATTTTTGAGTTGAACTTCAGGTGGAAATGGACTAAAATCAGCAGACTCATATGATTGAAGATTTACTCACAGCCATGTATCAGATTAGGAACACCAACTGCCAGTTTATGAGCTCTGAGTTGTTGTGGAGACTGTTTGTAAACAGATACGGTCTGGTTTCTTCACTTTGTTTTGCTCTTCTGATTTTTATTACTTCTGTGAAAACACTTATGAATCCTTTGAGAGGAATTATTGCATTGATTACAGTGTCCATTGCTACACAGAAGATAGTTATGTAGATCTAATGTAAATCCATGTTAATAGTTATTACATGTATATCTATGATGAATCGCCTTATCTTGAATGCTTGTTTCCATCTGCTGTGTATTAAGGTGATATTATAGAGAGAAGTTTTAGAGAAATTTGTCATGTATTGTAAATCATGTGTATTTCACATTTAATCAGATAACCTTTTACATGATTAAATATATAAATAGACACATGTTATCATAATTGTAATTCATCCTTTCTGTACTTTGATATAATTATGAAGCAATATTTGCAGACCAGATTATTGCTGCAAGATTGTTTCTACTAGTTTCAGATTTCACAGCTGTTTTTGACTGTGCAAATTTAACAATTTCAATTGCTTCAACAACTGACATAATCAGACATTAAACAACATGAATGTCACTGTGTTTTAATAAATTGAAATACTTACAAAAAAATGCTTTACAATTATTTAAGTTATTTTAGCCATTTATGTAATGTTGTTATTGTGTCAATTAACATGTTGCTGTATCATATTAAGATTATTTTCTAGCCTTGCATTAATCAGTTAATCATTTGCATCATGCTGTAACATGTGAGAGGTCGATTTTATCTGAGTTCTTATTTGTGTATATCTATTTTCAAATATACTATGTATATTTTAATTTTGTGATATTATATATTCTTCATGTTTGGTCAGATATCGATAAACACAACTTACCGTGTCTGTTTTTTGTTATTAACAATTTTGTTTTATATCAAGGACATTCTTTTTTACTAATATGATCAAAATGGCATTTAGATGGATTATATGTTCTTATTCAAATTCAAAGCCAACATTAAATTTAAACATGTGATATTCCATTGCGGTTTTGAACAGCTTCGTCAATTAACACATGATATTCCATTGCGGTTTTGAACAGCTTCGTCAATTAACACATGATATTCCATTGCGGTTTTGAACAGCTTCGTCAATTAACATGTGATATTCCATTGCGGTTTTGAACAGCTTCGTCAATTAACACATGATATTCCATTGCGGTTTTTAACAGCTTCGTCAATTAACATGTGATATTCCATTGCGGTTTTTAACAGCTTCGTCAATTAACACATGATATTCCATCGCGGTTTTGAACAGCTTCATCAATTAACACATGATATTCAATTGGTATAATCTATTTATCAGGTACAATTTTGAAAACCTTAGTCAAAATCAAAAGACCTGGCCCAGTGCTCACAATACATGTTGGGCCCGTTTCATAAAGTTCGTACGAACGGTTTTCTTACGTATGAATTCGTACGACGTTCGTAAGAAATTAAGAGCGTTTCATAAAAAAAAAATCTTACGAATGTTACGAATTCTTAAGTTTTAACGTAAAAGTTACGAATGGTCCAGGGCTGTCGTAACAAACTTCATATTGCTTTTTGATCTCCATTTGAAGAGTTTAGACTGGTTTGACATTCTTAAGATTTTCGTACAAATTCTTTAAGTTTGCGAACGTGTTTATGAAACGGTCGTAAGAATTTGCATAAGAACGTTCGTACATAAGAATCGCAGAATTCTTATGAAAATCTTACGAAATCTTTATGAAACGGGCCCGTTGAGCCTGATGTTCAGGTTCAAGATGATAATTAACTTGAGTCAGATATTTGTGGACCAGTCTCAAAAATGATGTTCATTAAAAATTTGTATCAATTATTATTGTTGGTCAAAAGTATATTATACATGGTTATGAACTCCTCTCGGTATCATTTTCTCTGATTTGACGATGTTTATCAAAATGTAACAGACGTTCATGTTTATTTAATCTACCAGAAAAAGTATTTCGAAAAATAAAATATTTTAAGATTTGGCTCATTTGAGCCGTAAGATCAAGGTCAGCTAAGATGAATCTTGATCCTGCAGTTAATCCTTTGTGAACATGGGGCCTGATGTAAAATAGGTGCTTGTCTGATTCAATTCTTGAACAGCATGTTTGCTTCCGTGTCTGTTCGTTACAACTTACGATTGTATAACTAGATACGTTAAGGGTCACGTTAAAATTATTGTATGTGTTAACACAACCATTAAACATTTAATGTCATTTTGATATTAACTCTTTTGTGTATGTATTATTTTGTTACTGACTGCACTTTATTATTTTTTGACACGTTTACGTCCTGCGTACACGATTCTGGCTGTCATCTGTGATTGTGTCGCATGTGTAACTTTAATGTTTACTTTAATACACGGATTAATGATGGGCTATATACATATGCGTCGTTAATATGTATAAATAATAAAGACTAAATAGTTGAGTGAACTTATTTTCTTTCAGTATGCCTGTGGCATTTAAAGCCACAGTCCATAGAATAAAATTCAATACGTCTTAAATTGGCATTAATTCTAATAAACGTTAATGACGTTTATTCGACTTAAAACTGTTTCTTATTTACGAATGTCATTTAAAAATACAAACTTAAGTTATCCGAACGTTATTATTTTACCGATTTTAATGCGTTTTTTTTTTGCATTTTGATCGGTAAGATGTCCATTAGAAACGATTTCTGCAAATTTTTATTTTCATTGACATATTTCTGAACTGCTTTAACAGATACATGCACTGTAGTGAAGGTGAAAGGATTGGAACCAGAGCCGCGTCACCCGTAAAGAAACTTAATTAAAATGCATTCTCCTTTATATTTAAGGCAAGTGTCCAAATACCGTTACAAAACTGTATGTACCAAGGAGTATACTAAACAGATGTTGATCACAAAAAATGATTCAAACTGGTGTCATCGCATTTATACGGTAAAGGGTACGGATTTAGACCGCTTAAACTTCACTCTTGTCGCAGAATTAATCGGTATAACGGCAAATGTAAGTCAATATTTACCCCATGCCCCGTGTTCATAAAGGATCAATGTATTAATTAGTCTTAGATGATCTTGATCTTGTAGCTCAACTGAGCGGAATATCAAACATATTTTCGGAATAACTTTTCTTCTTGATAAAATATTATTTTTTGTAAATTAAAATCTTCATATCAGATAGCAAATATATGTTGCTAGGAGTTTAAAATCGTTTTTATGATATATATTTGACTAAAAATTAAATTTGATCCTAATTTTAGTGAACATTATTTTTAGCTTGATCCAGAAATATCTGGATCAAGTAAATCTTGAACCTGACAATGAGGCTCAATTTGTTTTGTGGACAAGGGGCCATAACATTGCAATTCTAATTTAAAATTAAAATGGTACAGAAATCAATTTAATTATAATTTAAATATTGAAAGATTAGATGCTAAGCATAGCAAACAAAGGGGCTTAGCGGCTTGACAGAGTAATGCGTGTCATGGGATTACACAACACGTTCCAAGGCACTGTACGCATTATTTACAATGATTATGATTATAGTAAATATAAAAGTCATTAACGGTTAACTGAGGGGCAGAAGCATAGCTTTGCAGAGTTTCCATCTCGTGACCTCTCGTGGTAAGATCACTCTTTACATGTGCACCACAACAGCTAACACACAATGAATAGGATAACGAGTGGGTGTGTCTTAAAATAAAAAGTCCCGCAATTACGAACATTCTAGTTTTGTTGGGGTTTTTCGCCGTTTTTAACAGTATTTAAGTCATATCACGGCGGTCAGTTAACCTACTCACACTTCTCCTGGGCAAGCTTAGCCGATCTAAGCGGTTTACCAGTACTAAGTGCACATGCCTATGCCAGGAATTGAAAACTGACCTACTTGACTTAGATGTAGGGGGAGAATGGCCGTAGAGGTCAAATTACACCAAAACGGAAGTCACATCCTGCTGTCAGATAGATAATAAACACATAGGGTTCAGTGTATAATGCATATGATTTTTAAAATACAGTTTAAATGATATGTTTTGGTATCAATTTAAAGGTATATATGTAAGAAATAATAAAAAAAAAAACAATTTTAGGGATTACTTTATCTTAAATGGTTCCCAGCTTCATAAATTTTAGCCCATGTATTCATGCACAAAATGGCAGCCCCCATGCCTGTCAAAACCGGTGTGTTTATTCTAAGGTAAATATTTTGAGTTACAACGAATAGAAATTTTTGACATGCTGTTTTTTTTAAAAGGTTATGGCCTTATCTTTCCAACAATGTATGGTGATATATTGGGAAGTCGCTTAGTCATGGTGAAAATTGAGATCAAACATTGAATATTTTATATGTAACAATGAAGGAGTTTATTTGTGCATGCGTAACCTAGAAATAATTTCATGACCAATCCCACACAGGTTATGTGGCCGGGCTGGGGCTCGAACTCACGATCCCCGGATTGACAGTCTAGCGCTCTACCAACTGAGCTAGCCGGACCCGGCTCGAACATTCTGGACCTCAAACTGAGTCTCGACTTAAAATATTGACCTATGAGAATGCGTGTTAGTTTTGAGCATTGATTTCTATTGATTACATGTTTAAGATTAAGACAAAGATTGAGCTTGAGAATGTTCGAAGACATGGGACTAAATTAAACAATCGATCATGAGCCTTTCGTTCTCCTTGAACTTTAAAGGGACTTGTTCACAGATTTTCGATTTTTTTAAGTAAGCCATTATATGTCTTAACTTGGCAGATGTAAGCATCGAAACTAAAAGGTTTAAGTATAATAATAAGAAGAGTATTTAGAACAAAAGTAAAGAAATTGTTCCCACCGGGTTCGAACCCGGGACCTCCGGATTTAAAGGCTATCGCCCTAACCACTCTGACATTCCAACTTCTTTATTTGTCCATTAAAAGCCGATTCATGTTGCGATTCTGTTTGCGCCCGTAACTAAATAGTCGAATCTCATCAAATGACGTTTTTGTGAAGTCCCTGTTATGCACAATGACCCCGCGCGCAAAATAATGTCTTGAAGTGATTTGCATAGTATAAAATCATTATGAAATAGTTTTTTCGCCAAATTAAGTTGTCAGTAGCTAAATTAGATAGCGTGTTCTTTTAAACTAACCTCTAAATTTTTCGAAAATTAACGAGACCCATTTATTTCCAGACACAACAGGCTGTTGTGGCTGTAGCAAATAGCTCATCTATGGGTCCATCTATGCATACATTTAATAAGTATGCGTGTCGTGAGAAACCGGGCTTAATGCATGTGCATAAAGTGTCGTTCTGGATCAGCCTGTGCAGTCTGCTTTTATGGTATTTTCTGTTTCAAGGAAGTCTCTTCTTAACATAAATCCACTTTAGGCGGAACGTGTCGCCCCGGATTATACTGTGCGGACTGTACAGGCTGATCCAGGACGACATTTTCCGCAAGTTCTGTCAGCCCGATTTTCCCGAGACATGCACATAACTTGTTATGTAACTATACATAAGAAACATACCACATCTAAATATAAATTGTAATAACACGTGCTAAATATAAAGCGCCTGTCATGGTTTCTATATCATTTAAGTTATCATCTAATGGTAAACAATCAGCACAAAAACATTCTCTGAAACTCGTACAGGCGAGACGTGTCCTTGACCATGTCTGAGTGTATGGTGTTTGTATTTGATTCGTGTCGATTACAGCTATTGGAATGTTTAAGCACATGTAGAGCTGCTGATACCTCGTTAGAAGATGGTGGAGAAACAATATTCGCTTTCACGGCTATTCCAGTAGACCATATACAAGTACACATGTACATAAGTCCACTTCACGATTTGTTTCATTTATTCGCACTGAAATGATGTATTTCAATCGGCACGTTTGCTATCTCGCACAGAAGTAAACAATTAGCAAGTGTTTCTCGTGCGTGCACGGGGTAGTTCGGTTAAATTAAAACGATGCTTCGACAACAAGCCCCGCAGGTGAGCGACGGGAGATACATAAGCTAGGGGACTCAGAGCAAGAATGCAGTGGTTGTTGTTAACTGGATAGCACTGCTAATAACACTGCAGAGAGCGTCAGTTGATCGTGCGTGTTCCAATGGAGCGCTACTGTTGCGCATTTGTGACTAAAATCTTGTGAAATGCGTGTGGCAACAAATCAAAGGATTTAATGCAATCGTTCAATAAAGATGGTGTTTGGTAAACATGGAGATAAGATGGGAATTTAATAGTATTTAATCAGATTTGTGAGTTGTATCAACTGTTTTATGTACTCAAACTCCAAATTTGATGTGTATGAACTTGTAAATAATATGTTATTTATGTTTCACTGCCTATACGCGTCAATATGTTTGAAAATATAAACAGCGAACAGAAACTACCGAGTTTAAGATAATTGCTTCGTTATTTATATTATTAAACAACGTAGTGTTGTAGTTTGTTGATCTGCAACATCCTTAGAGATTGGTGTTTAGAAAAGAAAACTAGGACGAATTGATCAAATACAATGTCGGTGGAGTGTAACCTGGACAGGGTGGGTCACCGTAGTCCGAAGGCCGGACTGGACAGGCCTCCTCGCCCCGCCCACTCGAGTGGCAAAGATATCAACATTCTCGTGCTGGGTCATCGAGGAGTGGGCAAGACAGGTAAGTATGGTGGCATACTACTGCATGAGATAACCAGATATTTTCACAAAACGTGTAAAAACAACCACAAAACCTTTCGCGAAAAAGCAACAACTTTATCGAAACATTGCGACGTTTTCGTGAAAGTATAGATTGGTTTTCAAGTGTGAGTTGCTGTGGTAGTGCCCACTACTGCATACAATAATCTGATTTGTTTTCCATTAAATGTTGTTAGTTATCGCAAACAAAAATAAGATTTTCATGACAATTTAAATTCTTCACGCAATAATTTTTTTTTCACGGAAATTTCCAAGGTACTTACAACAAAATGTTAAGCCTTTCGCGAAACTTTTATGATTTTGAAACAGTTATCGTTTGCAGTTCAAGTCCATAATGTGAAATTTTTTCTTTAAAGGGACTTTTTCACAGATTTTGGCATTTTTCGAAGTATGCCATTAAATGTTTTAACTTGACAGACTTAAGCATCAAAGAGCTCGAGTATAATAACAAGAAAAGGATAAAAAAATAAATAAAAAAATGTTGCTTCCACCGGGGTTCGAGCCCCGGACCTCCGCATCAAAAGACAATATATAAATATTGCATTCTTTGAGGGCGATAGTGCATTTTGTCAACCCGAGGAAATACTGTTGCCCAAGGCGAAGCCTCAAAGAATGCAATATTTATTTTATTATACCGAAACAAAGATTTTGTGGAAGAAATACACTTTATTCAATTTAATTAGAAGAGAAGATACAACAAACACACAACATATACAAGTTCATTGTCCGATGCGGAGGCAAACCTTGCCATTTTGACACTGATGTCGTCTGCATAAACAATGCCCTTTTGTAACACGAAGTGATTACAAAACATGTTTATTACAAAACATGTTTAATAAGCGCCTATTTACCCCGATCAAACTGCCTATCGACACGACGTCATAGCGGGTGATTTTGCACTATGATATTTCCAATTATGGACTGCACCGTTTTTATATGAACAAAGAAGGAAAACAGAAGGGTGAGGTATACTTTTCGCCCTTAACCACTCGGCCATTGCGATATACCCTGGAATTTTACGTAATGTTTTACTAAGTGATCCACGTCTTGTCAACGAAAATAACAGAAACACTCCAAATTATTCCATCGTTTATCGTTACAAACGCTTTACAATGTTATCAATTTCATCTGAAGATTACTCATTATCGAAACGGTATTTACCGTATTTTTCTATGTCCGTAGCGTTATTTCGCTCCTTTATATACACTATTCTTTTATTTTTGGAATCTGTGACAAAAAATGAAAATTATCAAAAAATCAATCTGTGAACAAGTCCCTTTAATACGGTGAAAGTGAAGTGGATAAAAACGTTTTCATGAAAACTGCGTATATTTTCATGCAAAGTTGATAATATTTCTTCAATATCTGTCAAATTTTCACCAAAGTTATCTTATGCAGAAGTACGCCGCTATAGGTCAGCACTGAGTCTTCTGTGTTTTTGTAATATATCAAATTTACATAAAAAAGTTGCAGACGTTAACTAAATCCTGTAGGGCGAATCCTTAGGGCGAGGGGAATCCTTAGGGCGAGCGTACATACAAGGGTATTATAACTCGCGAATTTATGATATGACCGACTTCAGTCACGACCTTCTGATAAACCAGCATGCGAAATTCATTAAAAGTTTGTAAAACGTATATTTAAGAAATACTGTTCGATTTATCTTTGTTTATCGGCAATAAACAACTACTTGGAGTTCTTATGCATAGGAATTAAACCACGAGGGCGTTAACCCAAGTTATTTAGTAGTCACGCATCAGGACGACACAGAGTTGTTTATTGGCCGATAAACAACGATAATGCGAATATTATTTTTTATTCTAATATGATTTGACATAAATTTTTGCAACTGTAACTACTTTTTACTATGCTCCGCTCAGAATCGGGACTTATCTTTGCGTTGTTTATTGGGTAGTTTAACACCGATAATTGTAAAAGCGATAATATTAATTTGAAAATCATATTAAAATTGTTATTTCTTCTTCTTGATTTATTTTGTGTCTAAGGATATTTGTCTCTGGTCTTCGGTATCATTCATCAACGATAATTATATTGCGTTTGACTCTTCCATTTGTTCATCTTTTATCAGACATTTTCCAATTTCCAACGTTTATTGGGAAGTAACAAAGTATAGTTAAGTCCAGACAAAGGTAGCCGCTAGCTTTCTTCGAAATAACGTATTTCACGACACTGTGTCGGAGTCCATTTACTAAACTGTGCTGTCAAATGATCTCCGACGGTCAAAGCAGCTCACAATGGCTAAAAATTTGTAAAACGAATAGAAGAATAGAACGAAAGACAAGTTCAAATGTATCTTTAATTTTTATAACCTTATTGTCTTAATAATTACACGTGGGTGATAGCTGTTGTCGCCGTTTGTATCACTGACTTCCAATCCCACCGTCAAATATCCTGTTGCTATTATGTTATTGTATTTATATTTATGCCTTTGTAGACTTCTTAAGTAGACAGATATATAATATAATGTAAAATTATTCTTCTTAACATGTTTGACTAAAATGATTATAGATTAATCTCTGGGATAGATGCAAACCATTTTATTATGTATCTTACCAACGCATTAAATTAAGAATAGGTGTTTCCTTGTACAACACACGGATTGGTATATAGCCAAAGGTAATGTTTTTGAGAAACAAACAAATCAAGGCAATACATCTTATGAGATACAGGTGCTGTTTTAAAGTCAAAAGACTCATTACGAATGTTACTTCGTAATGATGACCATTTTGACCAAGTAAATAATTAAAACCGGAAAAAAACACATAACATCTGGTTACACAAATCATCCCGTACAAAAATACATTTCAGTTGTTGACAATAATCTCAACATTATAATTACACCTACTAGTGTGATGCTGAATTGTGTATGTCGATTACACCTACTAGTATGATGCTGAATTGTGTATGTCGATTACACTTACTAGTGTGATGCTGACTTGTGTATGTCGATTACACCTACTAGTGTGATGCTGAATTGTGTATGTCGATTACACCTACTAGTGTGATGCTGAATTGCGTATGTTGATTACACCTACTAGTGTGATGCTGAATTGCGTATGTCGATTACACCTACTAGTGTGATGCTGAATTGCGTATGTCGATTACACCTACTAGTGTGATGCTGAATTGCGTATGTCGATTACACCTACTAGTGTGATGCTGAATTGGGTATGTCGATTACACCTACTAGCGTGATGCTGAATTGTGTATGTCGATTACACCTACTACTGTGATGCTGAAATGTGTATGTCGATTACACCTACTAGTGCGATGCTGAATTGTGTATGTCGATTACACCTACTAGTGTGATGCTGAATTGTGTATGTCGATTACACCTAATAGCGTGATGCTGAATTGTGTATGTCGATTACACCTACTAGTATGATGCTGAATTGTGTATGTCGATTACACCTACTAGTGTGATGCTGAATTGTGTATGTCGATTAAACCTACTAGTGTGATGCTGAAATGTGTATGTCGATTAAACCTACTAGTGTGATGCTGAATTGTGTATGTCGATTACACCTACTAGTATGATGCTGACTTTTGTATGTCGATTACACCTACTAGTGTGATGCTGAATTGTGTATGTCGATTACACCTACTAGTGTGATGCTGAATTGTGTATGTCGATTAAACCTACTAGTGTGATGCTGAATTGTGTATGTCGATTACAACTACAAGTGTGATGCTGAATTGTGTATGTCGATTACACATACATGTGTGATGCTGAATTGTGTATGTCGATTAAACCTACTAGTGTGATGCTGAATTGTGTATGTCGATTACACCTACTAGTGTGATGCTGAATTGTGTATATCGATTACACCTAATAGTATGATGCTGAATTGTGTATGACGATTAAACCTACTAGTGTGATGCTGAATTGTGTATGTCGATTATACCTACTAGTATGATGCTGACTTTTGTATGTCGATTACACCTACTAGAATAATGCTGAATTGTGTATGTCGATTATACCTACTAGTATGATGCTGATATGTGTATGTCGATTACACCTACTAGTATGATGCTGAATTGCGTATGTCGATTACACCAACTAGTATGATGCTGAATTGTGTATGTCGATTACACCTACTAGTATGATGCTGAATTGTGTATGTCGATTAAACCTACTAGTGTGATGCTGAATAGTGTTTGTCGATTTCACCTACTAGTGTGATGCTGAATTGCGTATGTCGATTAAACCTACTAGTGTGATGCTGAATTGTGTATGTCGATTACAACTACTTGTGCGATGCTGAATTGTGTATGTCGATTACACCTACTAGTGTGATGCTGAATTGTGTATGTCGATTACACCTACTAGTGTGATGCTGAATTGTGTATGTCGATTACACCTAATAGCGTGATGCTGAAATGTGTATGTCGATTACACCTACTAGTGTGATGCTGAATTGTGTGTGTCGATTACACCTACTAGTGTGATGCTGAATTGTGTATGTCGATTACACCTACTAGTGTGATGCTGAATTGTGTATGTCGATTACACCTACAAGTGTGATGCTGAATCGTGTATGTCGATTACACCTACTAGTGTGGTGCTGAATCGTGTATGTCGATTTCACCTACTAGTGTGATGCTGAATCGTGTGTGTCGATTACACCTACTAGTATGATGCTGAATTGTGTGTGTCGATTACACCTACTAGTATGATGCTGAATTGTGTATGTCGATTACACCTACTAGTATGATGCTGAATTGTATATGTCGAATACACCTACTAGTGTGATGCGGAATTATGAATGTCGATTACACCTACTAGTGTGATGCTGAATTGTGTATATCGATTACACCTACTAGTATGATGCTGAATTGTGTGTGTCGATTACACCTACTAGTATGATGCTGAATTGTACTAGTATGATGCTGAATTGTGTATGTCGATTACACCTACTAGTATGATGCTGAATTGTGTATGTCGATTACACCTACTAGTATGATGCTGAATTGTGTATGTCGATTACACCTACTATTGTGATGCTGAATCGTGTATGTCGATTACACCTACAAGTGTGATGCTGAATTGTGAATGTCGATTACACCTACTAGTGTGATGCTGAATTGCGTATGTCGATTACACGTACTAGTGTGATGCTGAACTGCGTATGTCGATTACACCTACTAGTGTGATGCTGAATTGGGTATGTCGATTACAACTACTAGTGTGATGCTGAATTTTGTATGTCGATTACTCCTACTAGTTTGATGCTGAATTGTGTATGTCAATTATACCTACTAGAATAATGCTGAATTGTGTATGTCGATTACACCTACTAGTATGATGCTGAATTGTGTATGTCGATTACACCTACAAGTATGATGCTGAATTGTGTATGTCGATTACACCTACTAGTGTGATGCTGAATTGTGTATGTCGATTACACCTACTTGTGTGATGCTGAATTGTGTCTGTCGATTACACCTACTAGTGTGATGCTGAATCGTGTATGTCGATTACACGTACTTGTATGATGCTGAATTGTGTATGTCGATTACACCTACTAGTGTGATGCTGTGTATGTCGATTACACCTTCTAGTGTGATGCTGAATTGTGTATGTCGACTAGACCTACTAGTGTGATGCAGAATTGTGAATGTCGATTAAACCTACTAGTGTGATGCTGAATTGTGTATGTCGATTACACCTACTAGTGTGATGCTGAATTGTGTGTGTCGATTAAACCTACTAGTGTGATGCTGAATTATGAATGTCGATTACACCTACTAGTGTGATGCTGAATTGTGTATATCGATTACACCTACTAGTATGATGCTGAATTGTACTAGTATGATGCTGAATTGTGTATGTCGATTACACCTACTAGTATGATGCTGAATTATGAATGTCGATTACACCTACTAGTGTGATGCTGAATTGTGTATATCGATTACACCTACTAGTATGATGCTGAATTGTACTAGTATGATGCTGAATTGTGTATGTCGATTACACCTACTAGTATGATGCTGAAATGTGTATGTCGATTTCACCTACTAGTATGATGCTGAATTGTGTATGTCGATTACACCTACTAGTGTGATGCTGAACTGCGTATGTCGATTACACGTACTACTGTGATGCTCAACTGCGTATGTCGATTACACCTATTAGTGTGATGCTGAATTGGGTATGTCGATTACAACTACTAGTGTGATGCTGAATTTTGTATGTCGATTATACCTACTAGTGTGATGTTGAATTGTGTGTGTCGATTACACCTACTAGTATAATGCTGAATTGTGTATGTCGATTACACCTACTAGTATGATGCTGAATTGTGTATGTCGATTACACCTACTAGTATGATGCTGAATTGTGTATGTCGATTACACCTTCTAGTGTGATGCTGAATTATGTATGTCGATTAAACCTACTAGTGTGATGCTGAATTGTCTATGTCGATTACACCTACTAGTATGATGCTGAATTGTGTATGTGGACTATATCTACTAGTGTGATGCTGAATTGTGTATGTCGATTACACCAACTTGTTTGATGCTGAATTGCGTATGTCGATTAAACCAACTAGTGTGATGCTGAATCGTGTATGCCGATTACACCTGATAGTGTGATGCTGAATCGTGTATGACGATTACTCCTACTAGTGTGATGCTGAAAACTTGTATGTCGATTACACCTACTAGTGTGATGCTGAATTGTGTATGTCGATTACACCTACTAGTGTGATGATGAATTGTGTATGTCGATTACATCTAATAGTGTGATGCTGAATTGTGTATGTCGATTAAACCTACTAGTGTGATGGTGAATCGTGTATGTCGATTACACCTAATTGCGTGATTCTGAATTGTGTATGTCGATTACACCTACTTGTGTGATGCTGAATTGTGTATGTCGATTACACCTACTTGTGTGATGCTGAATTGTGTATGTCAATTACACCTACTAGAATAATGCTGAATTGTGTATGTCGATTACACCTACTAGTATGATGCTGAATTGAGTATGTCGATTACACCTACTAGTATGATGCTGAATTGTGTATGTCGATTACACCTACTAGTGTGATGCTGAATTGTGTATGTCGATTACACCTACTAGTGTGATGCTGAATTGTGTATGTCGATTACACCTACTAGTATAATGCTGAATTGTGTATGTCGATTAAACCTACTAGTGTGATGCTGAATTGTGTTTGTCGATTTCACCTACTAGTGTGATGCTGAATTGCGTATGTCGATTAAACATACTAGTGTGATGCTGAATTGTGTATGTCGATTACAACTACTTGTGCGATGCTGAATTGTGTATGTCGATTACACCTACTAGTGTGATGCTGAATTGTGTATGTCGATTACACCTACTAGTGTGATGCTGAATTGTGTATGTCGATTACACCTAATAGCGTGATGCTGAAATGTGTATGTCGATTACACCTACTAGTGTGATGCTGAATTGTGTGTGTCGATTACACCTACTAGTGTGATGCTGAATTGTGTATGTCGATTACACCTACTAGTGTGATGCTGAATTGTGTATGTCGATTACACCTACAAGTGTGATGCTGAATCGTGTATGTCGATTACACCTACTAGTGTGGTGCTGAATCGTGTATGTCGATTTCACCTACTAGTGTGATGCTGAATCGTGTGTGTAGATTACACCTACTAGTATGATGCTGAATTGTGTGTGTCGATTACACCTACTAGTATGATGCTGAATTGTGTATGTCGATTACACCTACTAGTATGATGCTGAATTGTATATGTCGAATACACCTACTAATGTGATGCGGAATTATGAATGTCGATTTCACCTACTAGTGTGATGCTGAATTGTGTATATCGATTACACCTACTAGTATGATGCTGAATTGTGTGTGTCGATTACACCTACTAGTATGATGCTGAATTGTACTAGTATGATGCTGAATTGTGTATGTCGATTACACCTACTAGTATGATGCTGAATTGTGTATGTCGATTACACCTACTAGTATGATGCTGAATTGTGTATGTCGATTACACCTACTATTGTGATGCTGAATCGTGTATGTCGATTACACCTACAAGTGTGATGCTGAATTGTGAATGTCGATTACACCTACTAGTGTGATGCTGAATTGCGTATGTCGATTACACGTACTAGTGTGATGCTGAACTGCGTATGTCGATTAAACCTACTAGTGTGATGCTGAATTGGGTATGTCGATTACAACTACTAGTGTGATGCTGAATTTTGCATGTCGATTACTCCTACTAGTTTGATGCTGAATTGTGTATGTCAATTACACCTACTAGAATAATGCTGAATTGTGTATGTCGATTACACCTACTAGTATGATGCTGAATTGTGTATGTCGATTACACCTACAAGTATGATGCTGAATTGTGTATGTCGATTACACCTACTAGTGTGATGCTGAATTGTGTATGTCGATTACACCTACTAGTGTGATGCTGAATTGTGTATGTCGATTACACCTACTAGTGTGATGCTGATTCGTGTATGTCGATTACACGTACTTGTATGATGCTGAATTGTGTATGTCGATTACACCTACTAGTGTGATGCTGTGTATGTCGATTACACCTTCTAGTGTGATGCTGAATTGTGTATGTCGACTAGACCTACTAGTGTGATGCAGAATTGTGAATGTCGATTAAACCTACTAGTGTGATGCTGAATTGTGTATGACGATTACACCTACTAGTGTGATGCTGAATTGTGTGTGTCGATTAAACCTACTAGTGTGATGCTGAATTATGAATGTCGATTACACCTACTAGTGTGATGCTGAATTGTGTATATCGATTACACCTACTAGTATGATGCTGAATTGTGTATGTCGATTACACCTACTAGTATGATGCTGAATTATGAATGTCGATTACACCTACTAGTGTGATGCTGAATTGTGTATATCGATTACACCTACTAGTATGATGCTGAATTGTACTAGTATGATGCTGAATTGTGTATGTCGATTACACCTACTAGTATGATGCTGAAATGTGTATGTCGATTTCACCTACTAGTATGATGCTGAATTGTGTATGTCGATTACACCTACTAGTGTGATGCTGAACTGCGTATGTCGATTACACGTACTACTGTGATGCTCATCTGCGTATGTCGATTACACCTACTAGGGTGATGCTGAATTGGGTATGTCGATTACAACTACTAGTGTGATGCTGAATTTTGTATGTCGATTATACCTACTAGTGTGATGCTGAATTGTGTATGTCGATTACACCTACTAGTATAATGCTGAATTGTGTATGTCGATTACACCTGCTAGTATGATGCTGAATTGTGTATGTCGATTACACCTACTAGTATGATGCTGAATTGTGTATGTCGATTACACCTTCTAGTGTGATGCTGAATTATGTATGTCGATTACACCTACTAGTGTGATGCTGAACTGTCTATGTCGATTACACCAACTAGTATGATGCTGAATTGTGTATGTCGACTATATCTACTAGTGTGATGCTGAATTGTGTATGTCGATTACACCAACTAGTATGATGCTGAATTGTGTATGTCGGTTACACCTACTTGTTTGATGCTGAATTGCGTATGTCGATTAAACCTACTAGTGTGATGCTGAATCGTGTATGTCGATTACACCTGATAGTGTGATGCTGAATGGTGTATGTCGATTACTCCTACTAGTGTGATGCTGAAAACTTGTATGTCGATTACACCTACTAGTGTGATGCTGAATTGTGTATGTCGATTACACCTACTAGTGTGATGATGAATTGTGTATGTCGATTACACCTAATAGTGTGATGCTGAATTGTGTATGTCGATTAAACCTACTAGTGTGATGGTGAATCGTGTATGTCGATTACACCTAATTGCGTGATTCTGAATTGTGTATGTCGATTAAACCTACTAGTGTGATGCTGAATTGTGTTTGTCGATTTCACCTACTAGTGTGATGCTGAATTGCGTATGTCGATTAAACCTACTAGTGTGATGCTGAATTGTGTATGTCGATTACAACTACTTGTGCGATGCTGAATTGTGTATGTCGATTACACCTACTAGTGTGATGCTGAATTGTGTATGTCGATTACATCTACTAGTGTGATGCTGAATTGTGTATGTCGATTACACCTAATAGCGTGATGCTGAAATGTGTATGTCGATTACACCTACTAGTGTGATGCTGAATTGTGTGTGTCGATTACACCTACTAGTGTGATGCTGAATTGTGTATGTCGATTACACCTACTAGTGTGATGCTGAATTGTGTATGTCGATTACACCTACAAGTGTGATGCTGAATCGTGTATGTCGATTACACCTACTAGTGTGGTGCTGAATCGTGTATGTCGATTTCACCTACTAGTGTGATGCTGAATCGTGTGTGTCGATTACACCTACTAGTATGATGCTGAATTGTGTGTGTCGATTACACCTACTAGTATGATGCTGAATTGTGTATGTCGATTACACCTACTAGTATGATGCTGAATTGTATATGTCGAATACACCTACTAGTGTGATGCGGAATTATGAAGGTCGATTTCACCTACTAGTGTGATGCTGAATTGTGTATATCGATTACACCTACTAGTATGATGCTGAATTGTGTGTGTCGATTACACCTACTAGTATGATGCTGAATTGTACTAGTATGATGCTGAATTGTGTATGTCGATTTCACCTACTAGTATGATGCTGAATTGTGTATGTCGATTACACCTACTAGTATGATGCTGAATTGTGTATGTCGATTACACCTACTATTGTGATGCTGAATCGTGTATGTCGATTACACCTACAATTGTGATGCTGAATTGTGAATGTCGATTACACCTACTAGTGTGATGCTGAATTGCGTATGTCGATTACACGTACTAGTGTGATGCTGAACTGCGTATGTCGATTACACCTACTAGTGTGATGCTGAATTGGGTATGTCGATTACAACTACTAGTGTGATGCTGAATTTTGTATGTCGATTACTCCTACTAGTTTGATGATGAATAGTGTATGTCAATTACACCTACTAGAATAATGCTGAATTGTGTATGTCGATTACACCTACTAGTATGATGCTGAATTGTGTATGTCGATTACACCTACAAGTATGATGCTGAATTGTGTATGTCGATTACACCTACTTGTGTGATGCTGAATTGTGTATGTCGATTACACCTACTAGTGTGATGCTGAATTGTGTATGTCGATTACACCTACAAGTGTGATGCTGAATCGTGTATGTCGATTACACGTACTTGTATGATGCTGAATTGTGTATGTCGATTACACCTACTAGTGTGATGCTGTGTATGTCGATTACACCTTCTAGTGTGATGCTGAATTGTCTATGTCGACTAGACCTACTAGTGTGATGCAGAATTGTGAATGTCGATTAAACCTACTAGTGTGATGCTGAATTGTGTATGTCGATTACACCTACTAGTGTGATGCTGAATTGTGTGTGTCGATTAAACCTACTAGTGTGATGCTGAATTATGAATGTCGATTACACCTACTAGTGTGATGCTGAATTGTGTATATCGATTACACCTACTAGTATGATGCTGAATTGTGTATGTCGATTACACCTACTAGTATGATGCTGAATTATGAATGTCGATTACACCTACTAGTGTGATGCTGAATTGTGTATATCGATTACACCTACTAGTATGATGCTGAATTGTACTAGTATGATGCTGAATTGTGTATGTCGATTACACCTACTAGTATGATGCTGAAATGTGTATGTCGATTTCACCTACTAGTATGATGCTGAATTGTGTATGTCGATTACACCTACTAGTGTGATGCTGAACTGCGTATGTCGATTACACGTACTACTGTGATGCTCATGTGCGTATGTCGATTACACCTACTAGGGTGATGCTGAATTGGGAATGTCGATTACAACTACTAGTGTGATGCTGAATTTTGTATGTCGATTATACCTACTAGTGTGATGCTGAATTGTGTATGTCGATTACACCTACTAGTATAATGCTGAATTGTGTATGTCGAATACACCTACTAGTATGATGCTGAATTGTGAATGTCGATTACACCTACTAGTATGATGCTGAATTGTGTATGTCGATTACACCTTCTAGTGTGATGCTGAATTATGTATGTCGATTACACCTACTAGTGTGATGCTGAACTGTCTATGTCGATTACACCAACTAGTATGATGCTGAATTGTGTATGTCGACTATATCTACTAGTGTGATGCTGAATTGTGTATGTCGATTACACCAACTAGTATGATGCTGAATTGTGTATGTCGGTTACACCTACTTGTTTGATGCTGAATTGCGTATGTCGATTAAACCTACTAGTGTGATGCTGAATCGTGTATGTCGATTACACCTGATAGTGTGATGCTGAATCGTGTATGTCGATTACTCCTACTAGTGTGATGCTGAAAACTTGTATGTCGATTACACCTACTAGTGTGATGCTGAATTGTGTATGTCGATTACACCTACTAGTGTGATGATGAATTGTGTATGTCGATTACACCTAATAGTGTGATGCTGAATTGTGTATGTCGATTAAACCTACTAGTGTGATGGTGAATCGTGTATGTCGATTACACCTAATTGCGTGATTCTGAATTGTGTATGTCGATTACACCTACTTGTGTGATGCTGAATTGTGTATGTCGATTACACCTACTTGTGTGATGCTGAATTGTGTATGTCAATTACACCTACTAGAATAATGCTGAATTGTGTATGTCGATTACACCTACTAGTATGATGCTGAATTGAGTATGTCGATTACACCTACTAGTATGATGCTGAATTGTGTATGTCGATTACACCTACTAGTGTGATGCTGAATTGTGTATGTCGATTACACCTACTAGTGTGATGCTGAATTGTGTATGTCGATTACACCTACTAGTGTGATGCTGAATCGTGTATGTCGATTACACGTACTTGTATGATGCTGAATTGTGTATGTCGATTACACCTACTAGTGTGATGCTGTGTATGTCGATTACACCTTCTAGTGTGATGCTGAATTGTGTATGTCGACTAAACCTACTAGTGTGATGCTGAATTGTGAATGTCGATTAAACCTACTAGTGTGATGCTGAATTGTGTATGTCGATTACACCTACTAGTGTGATGCTGAATTGTGTGTGTCGATTACACCTACTTGTGTGATGCTGAATTATGAATGTCGATTACACCTACTAGTGTGATGCTGAATTGTGTATATCGATTACACCTACTAGTATGATGCTGAATTGTGTGTGTCGATTACACCTACTGGTATGATGCTGAATTGTACAAGTATGATGCTGAATTGTGTATGTCGATTACACCTACTAGTATGATGCTGAATTGTGTATGTCGATTTCACCTACTAGTATGATGCTGAATTGTGTATGTCGATTGCACCTACTAGTGTGGTGCTGAATCGTGCATGTCGATTACACCTACTTGTGTGATGCTGAATTGTGTATGTCGATTACACCTACTAGTGTAATGCTGAACTGCGTATGTCGATTACACGTACTACTGTGATGCTGAACTGCGTATGTCGATTACACCTACTAGTGTGATGCTGAATTGGGTATGTCGATTACAACTACTAGTGTGATGCTGAATTTTGTTTGTCGATTACACCTACTAGTGTGATGCTGAATTGTGTATGTCGATTACACCTACTAGAATAATGCTGAATTGTGTATGTCGATTACACCTACTAGTATGATGCTGAATTGTGCATGTCGATTACACCTACTAGTATGATGCTGAATTGTGTTTGTCGATTACACCTACTAGTGTGATGCTGAAATGTGAATGTCGACTAAACCTACTTGTGTGATGCTGAATTGTGTATGTCGATTACACCTTCTAGTGTGATGCTGAATTGTGTATGTCGATTACACCTTCTAGTGTGATGCTGAATTATGTATGTCGATTACACCTAATAGTGTGATGCTGAATTGTGTATGTCGATTAAACCTACTAGTGTGATGGTGAATCGTCTATGTCAATTACACCTAATTGCGTGATTCTGAATTGTGTATGACGATTACACCTACTTGTGTGATGCTGAATTGTGTATGTCGATTACACCTACTTGTGTGATGCTGAATTGTGTATGTCAATTACACCTACTAGAATAATGCTGAATTGTGTATGTCGATTACACCTACTAGCATGATGCTGAATTGAGTATGTCGATTACACCTACTAGTATGATGCTGAATTGTGTATGTCGATTACACCTACTAGTGTGATGCTGAATTGTGTATGTCGATTACATCTACTAGTGTGATGCTGAATTGTGTATGTCGATTACACCTACTAGTGTGATGCTGAATCGTCTATGTCGATTACACGTACTTGTATGATGCTGAATTGTGTATGTCGATTACACCTACTAGTGTGATGCTGTGTATGTCGATTACATCTTCTAGTGTGATGCTGAATTGTGTATGTCGACTAAACCTACTAGTGTGATGCTGAATTGTGAATGTCGATTAAACCTACTAGTGTGATGATGAATTGTGTATGTCGATTACACCTACTAGTGTGATGCTGAATTGTGTGTGTCGATTACACCTACTAGTGTGATGCTGAATTATGAATGTCGATTACACCTACTAGTGTGATGCTGAATTGTGTATATCGATTAAACCTACTAGTATGATGTTGAATTGTACTAGTATGATGCTGAATTGTGTATGTCGATTACACCTACTAGTATGATGCTGAATTATGAATGTCGATTACACCTACTAGTGTGATGCTGAATTGTGTATATCGATTACACCTACTAGTATGATGCTGAATTGTACTAGTATGATGCTGAATTGTGTATGTCGATTACACCTACTAGTATGATGCTGAAATGTGTATGTCGATTTCACCTACTAGTATGATGCTGAATTGTGTATATCGATTACACCTACTAGTGTGATGCTGAACTGCGTATGTCGATTACACGTACTACTGTGATGCTCAACTGCGTATGTCGATTACACCTACTAGTGTGATGCTGAATTGGGTATGTCGATTACAACTACTAGTGTGATGCTGAATTTTGTATGTCGATTACACCTACTAGTGTGATGCTGAATTGTGTATGTTGATTACACCTACTAGTATAATGCTGAATTGTGTATGTCAATTACACCTACTAGTATGATGCTGAATTGTGTATGTCGATTACACCTACTAGTATGATGCTTAATTGTGTATGTCGATTACACCTTCTAGTGTGATGCTGAATTATGTTTGTCGATTACACCTACTAGTGTGATGCTGAATTGTCTATGTCGATTACACCTACTAGTATGATGCTGAATTGTGTATGTCTACTATATCTACTAGTGTGATGCTGAATTGTATATGTCGATTACACCAACTAGTATGATGCTGAATTGTGTATGTCGGTTACACCTACTTGTTTGATGCTGAATTGCGTATGTCGATTAAATCTACTAGTGTGATGCTGAATCGTGTATGTCGATTACACCTGATAGTGTGATGCTGAATCGTGTATGTCGATTACTCCTACTAGTGTGATGCTGAAAACTTGTATTGCGATTACACCTACTAGTGTGATGCTGAATTGTTTATGTCGATTACACCTACTAGTGTGATGATGAATTGTGTATGTCGATTACTCCTAATAGTGTGATGCTGAATTGTGTATGTCGATTAAACCCACTAGTGTGATGGTGAATCGTGTATGTCGATTACACCTAATTGCGTGATTCTGAATTGTGTATGTCGATTACACCTACTTGTGTGATGCTGAATTGTGTATGTCAATTACACCTACTAGAATAATGCTGAATTGTGTATGTCGATTACACCTACTAGTATGATGCTGAATTGAGTATGTCGATTACACCTACTAGTATGATGCTGAATTGTGTATGTCGATTACACCTACTAGTGTGATGCTGAATTGTGTATGTCGATTACACCTACTAGTGTGATGCTGAATTGTGTATGTCGATTACACCTACTAGTGTGATGCTGAATCGTGTATGTCGATTACACGTACTTGTGTGATGCTGAATTGTGTATGTCGATTACACCTACTAGTGTGATGCTGTGTATGTCGATTACACCTTCTAGTGTGATGCTGAATTGTGTATGTCGACTAAACCTACTAGTGTGATGCTGAATTGTGAATGTCGATTAAACCTACTAGTGTGATGCTGAATTGTGTATGTCGATTACACCTACTAGTGTGATGCTGAATTGTGTGTGTCGATTACACCTACTAGTGTGATGCTGAATTATGAAAGTCGATTACACCTACTAGTGTGATGCTGAATTGTGTATATCGATTACACCTACTAGTATGATGCTGAATTGTGTGTGTCGATTACACCTACTGGTATGATGCTGAATTGTACAAGTATGATGCTGAATTGTGTATGTGGATTACACCTACTAGTATGATGCTGAATTGTGTATGTCGATTTCACCTACTAGTATGATGCTGAATTGTGTATGTCGATTGCACCTACTAGTGTGGTGCTGAATCGTGCATGTCGATTACACCTACTTGTGTGATGCTGAATTGTGTATGTCGATTACACCTACTAGTGTAATGCTGAACTGCGTATGTCGATTACACGTACTACTGTGATGCTGAACTGCGTATGTCGATTACACCTACTAGTGTGATGCTGAATTGGGTATGTCGATTACAACTACTAGTGTGATGCTGAATTTTGTTTGTCGATTACACCTTCTAGTGTGATGCTGAATTGTGTATGTCGATTACACCTACTAGAATAATGCTGAATTGTGTATGTCGATTACACCTACTAGTATGATGCTGAATTGTGCATGTCGATTACACCTACTAGTATGATGCTGAATTGTGTTTGTCGATTACACCTACTAGTGTGATGCTGAATTGTGTATGTCGACTAAACCTACTTGTGTGATGCTGAATTGTGTATGTCGATTACACCTTCTAGTGTGATGCTGAATTGTGTATGTCGATTACACCTTCTAGTGTGATGCTGAATTATGTATGTCGATTACACCTAATAGTGTGATGCTGAATTGTGTATGTCGATTAAACCTACTAGTGTGATGGTGAATCGTGTATGTCAATTACACCTAATAGCGTGATTCTGAATTGTGTATGTCGATTACACCTACTTGTGTGATGCTGAATTGTGTATGTCGATTACACCTACTTGTGTGATGCTGAATTGTGTATGTCAATTACACCTACTAGAATAATGCTGAATTGTGTATGTCGATTACACCTACTAGTATGATGCTGAATTGAGTATGTCGATTACACCTACTAGTATGATGCTGAATTGTGTATGTCGATTACACCTACTAGTGTGATGCTGAATTGTGTATGTCGATTACACCTACTAGTGTGATGCTGAATTGTGTATGTCGATTACACCTACTAGTGTGATGCTGAATCGTGTATGTCGATTACACGTACTTGTATGATGCTGAATTGTGTATGTCGATTACACCTACTAGTGTGATGCTGTGTATGTCGATTACACCTTCTAGTGTGATGCTGAATTGTGTATGTCGACTAAACCTACTAGTGTGATGCTGAATTGTGAATGTCGATTAAACCTACTAGTGTGATGCTGAATTGTGTATGTCGATTACACCTACTAGTGTGATGCTGAATTGTGTGTGTCGATTACACCTACTAGTGTGATGCTGAATTATGAATGTCGATTACACCTACTTGTGTGATGCTGAATTGTGTATATCGATTACACCTACTAGTATGATGCTGAATTGTGTGTGTCGATTACACCTACTGGTATGATGCTGAATTGTACAAGTATGATGCTGAATTGTGTATGTCGATTACACCTACTAGTATGATGCTGAATTGTGTATGTCGATTACACCTACTAGTATGATGCTGAATTGTGTATGTCGATTTCACCTACTAGTATGATGCTGAATTGTGTATGTCGATTACACCTACTAGTATGATGCTTAATTGTGTATGTCGATTACACCTTCTAGTGTGATGCTGAATTATGTTTGTCGATTACACCTACTAGTGTGATGCTGAATTGTCTATGTCGATTACACCTACTAGTATGATGCTGAATTGTGTATGTCTACTATATCTACTAGTGTGATGCTGAATTGTATATGTCGATTACACCAACTAGTATGATGCTGAATTGTGTATGTCGGTTACACCTACTTGTTTGATGCTGAATTGCGTATGTCGATTAAATCTACTAGTGTGATGCTGAATCGTGTATGTCGATTACACCTGATAGTGTGATGCTGAATCGTGTATGTCGATTACTCCTACTAGTGTGATGCTGAAAACTTGTATTGCGATTACACCTACTAGTGTGATGCTGAATTGTTTATGTCGATTACACCTACTAGTGTGATGATGAATTGTGTATGTCGATTACTCCTAATAGTGTGATGCTGAATTGTGTATGTCGATTAAACCCACTAGTGTGATGGTGAATCGTGTATGTCGATTACACCTAATTGCGTGATTCTGAATTGTGTATGTCGATTACACCTACTTGTGTGATGCTGAATTGTGTATGTCAATTACACCTACTAGAATAATGCTGAATTGTGTATGTCGATTACACCTACTAGTATGATGCTGAATTGAGTATGTCGATTACACCTACTAGTATGATGCTGAATTGTGTATGTCGATTACACCTACTAGTGTGATGCTGAATTGTGTATGTCGATTACACCTACTAGTGTGATGCTGAATTGTGTATGTCGATTACACCTACTAGTGTGATGCTGAATCGTGTATGTCGATTACACGTACTTGTGTGATGCTGAATTGTGTATGTCGATTACACCTACTAGTGTGATGCTGTGTATGTCGATTACACCTTCTAGTGTGATGCTGAATTGTGTATGTCGACTAAACCTACTAGTGTGATGCTGAATTGTGAATGTCGATTAAACCTACTAGTGTGATGCTGAATTGTGTATGTCGATTACACCTACTAGTGTGATGCTGAATTGTGTGTGTCGATTACACCTACTAGTGTGATGCTGAATTATGAAAGTCGATTACACCTACTAGTGTGATGCTGAATTGTGTATATCGATTACACCTACTAGTATGATGCTGAATTGTGTGTGTCGATTACACCTACTGGTATGATGCTGAATTGTACAAGTATGATGCTGAATTGTGTATGTGGATTACACCTACTAGTATGATGCTGAATTGTGTATGTCGATTTCACCTACTAGTATGATGCTGAATTGTGTATGTCGATTGCACCTACTAGTGTGGTGCTGAATCGTGCATGTCGATTACACCTACTTGTGTGATGCTGAATTGTGTATGTCGATTACACCTACTAGTGTAATGCTGAACTGCGTATGTCGATTACACGTACTACTGTGATGCTGAACTGCGTATGTCGATTACACCTACTAGTGTGATGCTGAATTGGGTATGTCGATTACAACTACTAGTGTGATGCTGAATTTTGTTTGTCGATTACACCTTCTAGTGTGATGCTGAATTGTGTATGTCGATTACACCTACTAGAATAATGCTGAATTGTGTATGTCGATTACACCTACTAGTATGATGCTGAATTGTGCATGTCGATTACACCTACTAGTATGATGCTGAATTGTGTTTGTCGATTACACCTACTAGTGTGATGCTGAATTGTGTATGTCGACTAAACCTACTTGTGTGATGCTGAATTGTGTATGTCGATTACACCTTCTAGTGTGATGCTGAATTGTGTATGTCGATTACACCTTCTAGTGTGATGCTGAATTATGTATGTCGATTACACCTAATAGTGTGATGCTGAATTGTGTATGTCGATTAAACCTACTAGTGTGATGGTGAATCGTGTATGTCAATTACACCTAATAGCGTGATTCTGAATTGTGTATGTCGATTACACCTACTTGTGTGATGCTGAATTGTGTATGTCGATTACACCTACTTGTGTGATGCTGAATTGTGTATGTCAATTACACCTACTAGAATAATGCTGAATTGTGTATGTCGATTACACCTACTAGTATGATGCTGAATTGAGTATGTCGATTACACCTACTAGTATGATGCTGAATTGTGTATGTCGATTACACCTACTAGTGTGATGCTGAATTGTGTATGTCGATTACACCTACTAGTGTGATGCTGAATTGTGTATGTCGATTACACCTACTAGTGTGATGCTGAATCGTGTATGTCGATTACACGTACTTGTATGATGCTGAATTGTGTATGTCGATTACACCTACTAGTGTGATGCTGTGTATGTCGATTACACCTTCTAGTGTGATGCTGAATTGTGTATGTCGACTAAACCTACTAGTGTGATGCTGAATTGTGAATGTCGATTAAACCTACTAGTGTGATGCTGAATTGTGTATGTCGATTACACCTACTAGTGTGATGCTGAATTGTGTGTGTCGATTACACCTACTAGTGTGATGCTGAATTATGAATGTCGATTACACCTACTTGTGTGATGCTGAATTGTGTATATCGATTACACCTACTAGTATGATGCTGAATTGTGTGTGTCGATTACACCTACTGGTATGATGCTGAATTGTACAAGTATGATGCTGAATTGTGTATGTCGATTACACCTACTAGTATGATGCTGAATTGTGTATGTCGATTTCACCTACTAGTATGATGCTGAATTGTGTATGTCGATTGCACCTACTAGTGTGGTGCTGAATCGTGCATGTCGATTACACCTACTAGTGTGATGCTGAATTGTGTATGTCGATTACACCTACTAGTGTAATGCTGAACTGCGTATGTCGATTACACGTACTACTGTGATGCTGAACTGCGTATGTCGATTACACCTACTAGTGTGATGCTGAATTGGGTATGTCGATTACAACTACTAGTGTGATGCTGAATTTTGTATGTCGATTACACCTACTAGTGTGATGCTGAATTGTGTATGTCGATTACACCTACTAGAATAATGCTGAATTGTGTATGTCGATTACACCTACTAGTATGATGCTGAATTGTGCATGTCGATTACACCTACTAGTATGATGCTGAATTGTGTTTGTCGATTACACCTACTAGTGTGATGCTGAATTGTGTATGTCGACTAAACCTACTTGTGTGATGCTGAATTGTGTATGTCGATTACACCTTCTAGTGTGATGCTGAATTGTGTATGTCGATTACACCTTCTAGTGTGATGCTGAATTATGTAAGTCGATTATACCTACTATTGTGATGCTGAATTGTGTATGTCGATTACACCTACTAGTATGATGCTGAATTGTACTAGTATGATGCTGAATTGTGTATGTCGATTACATCTACTAGTGTGATGCTGAATTGTGTGTGTCGATTTCACCTACTAGTATGATGCTGAATTGTGTATGTCGATTACAACTACTAGTATGATGCTGAATTGTGAATGTCGATTACACCTACTAGTATTATGCTGAATTGTGTATGTCGATTACACCTACTAGTATGATGCTGAATTGTACTAGTATGATGCTGAATTGTGTAAGTCGATTACATCTACTAGTGTGATGCTGAATTGTGTGTGTCGATTACACCTACTAGTATGATGCTGAATTGTGTATGTCGATTACAACTACTAGTATGATGCTGAATTGTGAATGTCGATTACACCTACTAGTATGATGCTGAATTGTACTAGTATGATGCTGAATTGTGTATGTCGATTACACCTACTAGTATGATGCTGAATTGTACTAGTATGATGCTGAATTGTGTATATCGATTACACCTACTAGTATGATGCTGAATTGTGTATGTCGATTACAACTACTAGTATGATGCTGAATTGTGAATGTCGATTACACCTACTAGTATGATGCTGAATTGTATATGTCGATTACACCTACTGGTATGATGCTGAATTGTGAATGTCGATTACACCTACTAGTATTATGCTGAATTGTATATGTCGATTTCACCTACTAGTATGATGCTGAATTGTGAATGTCGATTACACCTACTAGTATTATGCTGAATTGTGAATGTCGATTACACCTACTAGTATTATGCTGAATTGTGAATGTCGATTACCCCGACTAGTATTATGCTGAATTGTGTATATCGATTACACCAACTAGTATGATGCTGAATTGTGAATGTCAATTACACCTACTAGTATGATTCTGAATTGTGAATGTCAATTACACCTACTAGTATGATGCTGAATTGTATATGTCGATTACACCTACTAGTATTATGCTGAATTGTGAATGTCGATTACACCTACTAGTGTGATGCTGAATTGTGAATGTCGATTACACCTACTAGTATGATGCTGAATTGTGTATGTCGATTACACCTAATAGCGTGATGCTGAAATGTGTATGTCGATTACACCTACTAGTGTGATGCTGAATTGTGTATGTCGATTACACCTACTAGTGTGATGCTGAATTGTGTATGTCGATTACCCCTACTAGTGTGATGCCGAATTGTGTATGTCGATTACACCTTCAAGTGTGATGCTGAATCGTGTATGTCGATTACACCTACTAGTGTGATGCTGAATCGTGTATGTCGATTACACCTACTAGTGTGATGCTGAATCGTGTGTGTCGATTACACCTACCAGTGTGATGCTGAATTGTGTGTGTCGATTACACCTACTAGTATGATGCTGAATTGTGTGTGTCGATTACACCTACTAGTATGATGCTGAATTGTGTATGTCGATTACACCTACTAGTATGATGCTGAATTGTACTAGTATGATGCTGAATTGTGTATGTCGATTACATCTACTAGTATGATGCTGAATTGTGTATGTCGATTACACCTACTAGTATGATGCTGAATTGTGTATGTCGATTACACCTACTAGTGTGATGCTGAATCGTGTATGTCGATTACACCTACTAGTGTGATGCTGAATTGTGTATGTCGATTAAACCTACTAGTGTGATGCTGAACTGCATATGTCGATTACACGTACTAGTGTGATGCTGAACTGCGTATGTCGATTACACCTACTAGTGTGATGCTGAATTGGGTATGTCGATTACACCTACTAGGATGATGCTGAATTGTGTATGTCGATTACATCTGCTAGTATGATGCTGAATTGTGTATGTCTATTACACCCACTAGTGTGATGCTGAATTGTGTATGTCGATAAAACCTACTAGTGTGATGCTAAATTGTGTATGTCCATTACACCTACTAGTGTGATGCTGAATTGTGTATGTCGATTACACCAACTAGTGTGATGCTGAATTGTGTATGTCAATAACACCTACTAGTATGATTCTGAATTGTGTATGTCCATAACACCTGCTAGTATGATGCTGAATTGTGTATGGTATGATGCGGAATTGTGAATGTCGATTACACCTACTAGAATGATGCTGAATTGTGTATGTCGATTACACGTACAAGTGTGATGCTGAATTGTGTATGTCGATTACACCTACTAGTATTATGCTGAATTGTACTAGTGCGATGCTGAATTGTGTATATCGATTAAACCTACTAGTGTGATGCTGAATTGTGTATGTCGATTAAACCTACTAGTATGATGCTGAACCGTGTATGTCGATTACACGTACAAGTGTGATGCTGAATCGTGTATGTCGATTACACCTACTAGAATAATGCTGAATCGTGTGTGTCGATTACACCTACTGGTATGTTGCTGAATTGTGTATGGTATGATGCGGAATTGTGTATGTCGATTACACCTACTAGTATGATGCTGAATTGTGTATGTCGATTACACCTACTAGAATAATGCTGAATCGTGTGTGTCGATTACACCTACTAGTATATTGCTGAATTGTGTATGTCGATTACAGCTACTAGTATGATGCTGAATTGTGTATGGTATGATGCGGAATTGTGTATGTCGATTACACCTACTAGTGTGATGCTGAATTGTGTATGTCGATTAAACCTACTAGTGTGATGCTGAACCGTGTATGTCGATTACACCTACTAGTGTGATGCTGAATCGTGTATGTCGATTACACCTACAAGTGTGATGCTGAATCGTGTATGTCGATTACACCTACTAGAATAATGCTGAATCGTGTGTGTCGATTACACCTACTAGTATGTTGCTGAATTGTGTATGTCGATTACACCTACTAGTGTGATGCTGAATTGTGTATGTCGATTTCACCTACTAGTATGATGCTGAATTGTGTATGTCGATTACACCTTCTAGTGTGATGCTGAATTGTGTATGTCGATTACACCTACTAGTATGATGCAGAATTGTGTATGTCGATTACACCTTCTAGTATGATGCAGAATTGTGTATGTCGATTACACCTACTTGTATGATGCTGAATTGTGTATATCGATTACACCGACTAGTATGATGCTGAATCGTGTATGTCAATTACACCTAATTGCGTGATTCTGAATTGTGTATGTCGATTACACCTACTTGTGTGATGCTGAATTGTGTATGTCGATTACACCTACTTGTGTGATGCTGAATTGTGTATGTCAATTACACCTACTAGAATAATGCTGAATTGTGTATGTCGAATACACCTACTAGTATGATGCTGAATTGAGTATGTCGATTACACCTACTAGTATGATGCTGAATTGTGTATGTCGATTACACCTACTAGTGTGATGCTGAATTGTGTATGTCGATTAAACCTACTAGTGTGATGCTGAATTGTGTATGTCGATTACACCTACTAGTGTGATGCTGAATCGTGTATGTCGATTACACGTACTTGTATGATGCTGAATTGTGTATGTCGATTACACCTACTAGTGTGATGCTGTGTATGTCGATTACACCTTCTAGTGTGATGCTGAATTGTGTATGTCGACTAAACCTACTAGTGTGATGCTGAATTGTGAATGTCGATTAAACCTACTAGTGTGATGCTGAATTGTGTATGTCGATTACACCTACTAGTGTGATGCTGAATTGTGTGTGTCGATTACACCTACTAGTGTGATGCTGAATTATGAATGTCGATTACACCTACTTGTGTGATGCTGAATTGTGTATATCGATTACACCTACTAGTATGATGCTGAATTGTGTGTGTCGATTACACCTACTGGTATGATGCTGAATTGTACAAGTATGATGCTGAATCGTGTATGTCGTTTACACCTACTAGTGTGATGCTGAATCGTGTATGTCGATTACACCTACTAGTGTGATGCTGAATCGTGTGTGTCGATTACACCTACCAGTGTGATGCTGAATTGTGTGTGTCGATTACACCTACTAGTATGATGCTGAATTGTGTGTGTCGATTACACCTACTAGTATGATGCTGAATTGTGTATGTCGATTACACCTACTAGTATGATGCTGAATTGTACTAGTATGATGCTGAATTGTGTATGTCGATTACATCTACTAGTATGATGCTGAATTGTGTATGTCGATTACACCTACTAGTATGATGCTGAATTGTGTATGTCGATTACACCTACTAGTGTGATGCTGAATCGTGTATGTCGATTACACCTACTAGTGTGATGCTGAATTGTGTATGTCGATTAAACCTACTAGTGTGATGCTGAACTGCATATGTCGATTACACGTACTAGTGTGATGCTGAACTGCGTATGTCGATTACACCTACTAGTGTGATGCTGAATTGGGTATGTCGATTACACCTACTAGGATGATGCTGAATTGTGTATGTCGATTACATCTGCTAGTATGATGCTGAATTGTGTATGTCTATTACACCCACTAGTGTGATGCTGAATTGTGTATGTCGATAAAACCTACTAGTGTGATGCTAAATTGTGTATGTCCATTACACCTACTAGTGTGATGCTGAATTGTGTATGTCGATTACACCAACTAGTGTGATGCTGAATTGTGTATGTCAATAACACCTACTAGTATGATTCTGAATTGTGTATGTCCATAACACCTGCTAGTATGATGCTGAATTGTGTATGGTATGATGCGGAATTGTGAATGTCGATTACACCTACTAGAATGATGCTGAATTGTGTATGTCGATTACACGTACAAGTGTGATGCTGAATTGTGTATGTCGATTACACCTACTAGTATGATGCTGAATTGTACTAGTGCGATGCTGAATTGTGTATATCGATTAAACCTACTAGTGTGATGCTGAATTGTGTATGTCGATTAAACCTACTAGTATGATGCTGAACCGTGTATGTCGATTACACGTACAAGTGTGATGCTGAATCGTGTATGTCGATTACACCTACTAGAATAATGCTGAATCGTGTGTGTCGATTACACCTACTAGTATGTTGCTGAATTGTGTATGGTATGATGCGGAATTGTGTATGTCGATTACACCTACTAGTATGATGCTGAATTGTGTATGTCGATTACACCTACTAGAATAATGCTGAATCGTGTGTGTCGATTACACCTACTAGTATATTGCTGAATTGTGTATGTCGATTACAGCTACTAGTATGATGCTGAATTGTGTATGGTATGATGCGGAATTGTGTATGTCGATTACACCTACTAGTGTGATGCTGAATTGTGTATGTCGATTAAACCTACTAGTGTGATGCTGAACCGTGTATGTCGATTACACCTACTAGTGTGATGCTGAATCGTGTATGTCGATTACACCTACAAGTGTGATGCTGAATCGTGTATGTCGATTACACCTACTAGAATAATGCTGAATCGTGTGTGTCGATTACACCTACTAGTATGTTGCTGAATTGTGTATGTCGATTACACCTACTAGTGTGATGCTGAATTGTGTATGTCGATTTCACCTACTAGTATGATGCTGAATTGTGTATGTCGATTACACCTACTAGTATGATGCAGAATTGTGTATGTCGATTACACCTTCTAGTATGATGCAGAATTGTGTATGTCGATTACACCTTCTTGTATGATGCTGAATTGTGTATATCGATTACACCGACTAGTATGATGCTGAATTGTGTATGTCGATTACACCGACTAGTATGATGCTGAATTGTGTATGTCGATTAAACCTACTAGTGTGATGCTGAATTGTGTATGTCGATTACACCGACTAGTATGAAGCTGAATTGTGTATGTCGATTACACCTACTAGTATGATGCTGAATTGTGTATGTCGATTACACCTACTAGTATGATGCTGAAATGTGTATGTCGATTACACCTACTAGTATGATGCTGAAATGTGTATGTCGATCCTGAAGTGCAAGGGCATTTTGTGAATAAAATATAAATTACTAGCTGCATGGAAACCAGTTTTAATGAATTCGTTCCGTAAAGCAGTTTATCTACAATGATGACACGACCGAGAATATTGACCTTCTTTAATTAATTCATGCAAACTTTGTTATACCATATTATGTTTGATTGATAAACATTGTGGCACTGTAGTAACCATGACAATCCATGTCAACCCGTTTTTAAGTCTTCCTTCCGTGCCCACGAAGTCATCACACGGTTGGAGTTTCACCTGGTGCTTATAGCTCAAGTTCATTTAAAAACTTAGGGCGATGCACTGACAATTTCATCTGAATATTTGCGAAATTCCCACAGTGTGTCGACAAATGTTATCTATATTAAAGCGATTGACGCTGCTTCACTTGAGATTAAATATTATTTACCTTTTAGATCGCATTATTCCCACCGATATTTAACGTTTTGATAAAATGACAAACATGTGGGCGACCTTTCGGTAACCTTACATATGGGGACAAAGATTCTCATATAGCAAGCATTTTTCTCATTTGATGTAACATGTTATAACTTTCGTTGGCATAACTGTTTTTGGCTGCCCGGTAAGCGTTGTAGCACAGTGGCTTCTTACCATTGCAATCAGGTTTCAAACCTTATCCCGACACAAGTAGGTTTATTTTGCGGTCTTCACACTGGGGAAGTTTCTTCAGGTACTCATAGCTCAAGACCTGTATAAAATGAGGCGCGTCGTGGGAAAACCGGTCTTAATGCATGTGCGTAAAGTGTTGTCCCGGATTAACCTGTGCAGTCCGCACAGTCTAATCCGGGACGGCACTTTCCGCTTTTATGGTATTTTCTGTTTCAATGAAGTGTCTTCTAACCATAACTCCACTTTAGGCGGTAAGTGTCGTCCCGGATTAGCCTGTGCGGACTGCACAGGCTAATCCGGGACGACACTTTACGCACATGCATTTAGTCCGGTTTTCCCACGACGCGCCACAAATGCAGTTTTACTGTCAAGCACTGGCAATATCATCCGAATATTTTTGACATTCGCAGAGTGTTGACAACTGTTATCTTTTTGGTTATCTATATTATAAAAACAGCAATTGCCATAGCTTCACGTGAGATTAGATTATTATTTGCCTATCAGGCCACACTATTCCCAGCCAAATTGACCGTTTTCATAAAATGTCAGAAACGTTCCTAACATTTTTTCACTCAAAGTAACCTTTGAAAGAAAGCATTTTCGATTTGGGGTCAACGACTCGCCTATTCTTGTGGCGAGCATTAGATTCTCATTGGACGTTACACGTATTAATAACATTGTGTATATGATTATCAATTTTCTACTAGGAACCTTTTCTGGTTGGTACGTTATGGAAATACGTTGTTACAATTTGTTCATTCGCACTGTTGCTTATACTTTAATTCATAACATAACAAGTAAGAAGAAATAACAAGTAAGCTGCTTAATTCTATTCATTTAATTATAATGAACTTGTAATAATATATGTCGATGGATTTATTCGGGTAAAACACACAAATACCTTACAAACGTAAATGCAATTTAAGATAAGAACAATAAACCCTCAGCCGGTTTGAGAATTCATATGGTAATAATCTGCTTCTTTGAAACAAATGTGATTAAATAAACATTATATACTTTTATATTAATATGTTTTAATATGTTTTGTAAAACATCATTAACGCAGCAAACTTAACACCACACTAATTTATGAATGCATTTTGAAAGCATTTATAATAAAGAGCTTAATGTTGGATCAGTCGTAATTGTATATTTCTCTATACTCATTTTTATTGCTACATTGAGAATAAATCTAATACGCAGTGTTCCGATATACATTGATTTGTAGTTGATTGTGGCATAATTCCGCTGAGAGTCCACACACCCTTACGGCATAATCCGATGTCTTATCTAATAAAATAAAAGCATTACTGTCCGTTCAAAAACGCGTTTGAAAGTGATAATAAAATATCAAGTGGATGAAAGTGGAAAATAATGATTCCCATATGCCAAAACAAATGCGGTTTCTTAATTCTGGTATGTTCTAAGACAATTATTTTGAAGTAGAAAATCTGGTTAGAACTATTTAAAACGAGTTGTATTTATCTTAGAAGCGTTCCCTAAACAATGATCGAGCTTACGGCACTTTAGGTGGAACCATGTGTCAAATAAATTTGAATCAGTTAATGTTAAAGTGATAAACATTATTAGTTAACTTTAGTAGTGTTTGAATGGAAAAATGAAAATTAGAATATGCAGATATATAATTTGAATATCCAGTTTTACACTTTGGTATCTGGGTTTGTTTTGGAATTTTAAATTATTAAGTTATCTGTAACAGCAAGCAAAATAGTTGCCCCAATACAAATCTTGTGTCTATGGCTCCCAACGAAGATATTATTGTGGGTATGCGAACATTCTTAACCTTGTCTTATATGCGTGCAGTATGCATGTCTTCGCTCAAGAGCCCAGCCGAATGATAAAAAACTATATTTTGTAATAAAGGCTTAAACACATAACGTCAAATAGATATAAATCCCATGAGATGATCATATTGCTTGATACATTTTAATGAAATGCAGGGCATATGTTCCTTTAAAAAATATTTTACTACTGTTGGCTGGACCTTAGAAATTGTTTGATAAAATTGATCTCATAGTCAAACATTAATCATATGCTCAGAATAAAAAAGATTCAAACTGGAATAACCATGCAGAATTCTCAATCTACAAAATCAATGTCAACATCGCCTTCGTAAAGCATTAGATGTTTGTGAAATGATAATAATAATTATTATTATGGAGTGTCCGGGTAAAACCGGGCTTAATGCATGTGCGTAAAGTGTCGTCCTGGATCAGCCTGTGCAGTCCACACAGGCTGATCCAGGACGACACTTTCCGCTGGTATGGTATTTTCTGTTTCAAGGAAGTGTCTTCTAAACATCAATCCACTGTAGGCGTAAAGTGTCGTTCCGGATCAGTCTGAACAGGCTGATCCAGGACGACACTTTACGCACATGCATTACGCCCGTTTTTCCCACGATACGCCTATTTTTTGTATGAATAATTCTTCTGTTGAACAGCACGGAGTAGCTTATATCAACACATAAATAGTTGATATACTGGCGGTAATATTATGTAAAAATTCACGCTCGGCTGGCTACGGGGATACAATAAAAATTTGTAATAATACTCAAATATCATGACTTAAACCTGAACTAAGACAGCTAAAATTCTTCTTGTTTTTACCTTTTTGCCAACGAAAACAATTATCAATTAATATCGGAATATAATTGCTGACAAAAGTTTCATATCTGCGTTAATCTCTCCTACTATGTCTTGGATTTCAGATTCATATACTCTGTAATCTCAATGGATTATTAAACCTCAACACCAACTACTTAGCACGTGCTGGTTCGTTTTGGTTCAATTAGAAACACGCGTCGACAATCTTGACATTAATTAACGAGCAGGAAACAGTGAGTGTATATCCTTTGGGGCTTGGTGAACGACTGACGCTGTTTTCAACGGTGGAAATTCATAACTGTTAAAGGGACCTGTTCACAGATTGACGAATTGACAATTTTTCAACTTTTTGTCACAGATTCCAAAAAATAAAGGTACAGTGTATACAAGGGAGCGAAATAAAACGCTACGGACATAGAAATATACAGTAAATACCGTTTTGTTTATGAGTAATCATCAGTTGAAGTCGATAAAATTATAAAGCGTTTGTAACGCTAAACGATGGGATAATTTGGAATGTTTCTGATGTGTTCGTTAAAATTGTTGACAACACGTGGATCACTTACATAAAGTAAATAATGCAGAACCATCTGTAGAAAACGGAATGGCCTAGATGGTTAAGTCGGTAGCCTTTTACTCCAGAGGTCCCGGGTTCGAACCCCGATGGGACCAACTTTTTTTTCCTTTTCTTTTTTCATTTTCATGTTCTTATACTTTATCTTTCAAGTATCTATCAAGTTAAGACATTTAATGGCATACTTCAAAATCGGCAAAAATCTGTGAACAAGTTCCTTTAACATTGACTGACACGTCTTTATTATAGGATATTCTAGTAAAATGACTGATTAAATGGATTGTTTCAGTTGTACATATGATAAAGTTGTTCGTTTTATTTGACATCATAATTGATACAAAGGGTGGAACAAGTGAGCTTATTATAAGTCCAGTAGAATAGTTTTGGTCAGTGTTTATTGTCCGAGCTGTCTGCTTTTGTTTATGTCGTTTAATTCGAAGTTTGTACGACAAAAGCATGCACTGAAGCTGCATGCTAGCTGAACGTGATATATTTGGATACATATTTAACCCGTCTCAAAGGGTATGTTAGAGAACATAAACTTAATAGTAATAATTTGAAGATTGCATTTGCTCCGATTTTAATGAAATGAAATACATGAACATAAAAATAGTGTATACTGTTGAAATGCGTTATATTTTGCCGTCTTAAATGTTTTTTAGTTTTTGTTTTTTTTATTTTCAATTGGTTGTATGTTAGAAAACAAGCATCTGTAATTCCGATACAGCTGCATGGCCATTATTATCTTTTATGTTTGATTTCTTTATAAACCAGCGTCAGCATATTCGACTTCTGGATCAATAAATATCAGGAAAAAATATGAGTAAAATTACATCGCATTTTAAAATTATTGTTTGTATAAATGTATGTGCACGTAGTCTTTTGTTTTCAAGTTATTCTCATATTTTCCACATTACATATTATGTATTTGATATTGTAAGACGGAACTTATCTATTTCTTTTTTGCTTGGGTATATCCTACGTGTTCATTGTACATTTGTAAGCTAATTGTTTAGTGCACTCAAGATGTTTGTAATATAGTACACACTATAGTAGTGGATCGATCTCGGTTTGCTTGGGTATATCCTACGTGTTCATTGTACATTTGTAAGCTAATTGTTTAGTGCACTCAAGATGTTTGTAATATAGTACACACTATAGTAGTGGATCGATCTCGGTTTGTAATATAGTACACACTATAGTAGTGGATCGATCTCGGTTTGTAATATAGTACACACTATAGTAGTGGATCGATCTCGGTTTGCTTCAACACACACAAGCATACGGAATACAAATGAAAAGAAACACGTGTCAATGTCATTTTGTGTCCGGGGAACATCCAGACACCAGTGTTATATCTTCGTTATTATTACGTCTTTAATCAATATCACATTCAACCTAATTGTACAACCATTTGTTGGTTAGCCCCACTCTGAGATACCTCAGGATAAAGCAACAGGTAATATGTAATAAACGACAAAATAATTCAGTTCGCATCTGGGAAGACGCTTTTATTGTTCCCCCATTTAAACCGTTTAACTATTTTTACAATAAGCTGACAGTAATAGAACCTGTATACATGAAATCACATGCGTCATTATTCTCACTGTCTGGAACTTGTCTTATTGTTGCAAAGACTTAAAAATGCGTTGCAATAAAAGTTATGCCTTTTTATATATTATGTGGTTAGGTATGCATACGTTTTAGAATTTGAGTTGGAAACACATTTAATATATAACATTTAACATATTGTTTCAGCCCTGACTGTTCGATACCTGACCAAGCGCTTTATCGGCGATTATAATTCTGAAACAGGTACTTCAACAACATGATTTGCCTTTTTTCAATAATGTGGTGATAAAGAATTACTACAAACACATATTTCAATGTTTGTTAAGAGCTTGTTATCATTGAGGTGTTAATTCACTAAGTCAATAACAAATGTATGCTGTCAGCTTGATGTAATCTATAATAATTGTGGCGCGTCGTGAGAAAACCGGTCGTAATGCATGTGCGTAAGTGTCGTCCCGGATTAGCCTGTGCAGTCCGCATAGGCTAATCCAGGACGGCACTTTCCGCTTTTATGGTATTTTCTGTTTCAAGGAATCTGTTCTAAACATATATCCTCTGTCGGCGGAAAGTGCCGTCCTGGATTAGCCTGTGCGGACTGCACAGGCTAATCTGGGACTACACTTTACGCACATGCATTACGACCGGTTTTCCCACGACGCCCCTCATATGTTTTGTTGCTGATCAAATTTATCAATTTAGATGTGTTTTATTAAGTGAATATGTTAAATGACGATGTTGTATCTCACAGAGAAACGTCGAGACATGAATATTATCCCAATACTATTTCAGAGATGCTGTACAGCCATTCCACGTGTATAGACGGCAAACATCTGACACTGCATATCATAGACACTCTTGGCCAGGTAAACAACGTCTGAGTATAATAGAATTAGGTATTATATACGGAATAATAAGTACAGTGACATAAACGAAAAGTCAGTATTATGACTTTGCCTCCATTTCACTGAAACAAAATATTGCGGCGGGTTTTGGGAAACTCGGGCTTAATGCATGTGCGTAGTGTCCATGCCAGGCGCTTTATATTTAGCACGTCGTTTTATTACAATTTACATTTAACTTTGGTATGTTGCTTATGTATAGTTACAGAATATATTACATCCGTGTCTCGGGCTGAATGCACGTGCGAAAAGTGTCGTCCCGGATTAGCCTGTGCTAACTGCACAGGCTAATACGGGACGACACTTAACGCACATGCATTAAGCCCGGGTTTGCCACGACACGCCTCATATATTTACCAATCTGGATTGAACGTCACTAAACCACGTTGCGTTTTTCTGCGACCCTGACGTAGATGATTCAGTGAAACGTACTTTATACTAATGCAGATAAGTCTGTGAAAGCAATGCGCCTTACATGTGAATGTAACATGAATTTCATGCACGCCTCCCGATTCTATAGAAATGAATTAGACCGTCATAATAGTGATTATTTGCCATCATGTTTGTCCATCATTTGCCTTTATGTACGATCATTATAATTTGAAATATTCAACTGGTTAGTTTCTCACTTTTAAGATGTTAATTTGTTTCCGTTGTCAATATGTTGCCGTACAGTAATTGCGCTAATGCTACGAGTTTTTTTTTTTATATACTTGCATGTGTATTGTAATTAATTCTGGGCTAACTGTGAGGTTCGGCATGCCTTTAAACCGGTTTAAACACAACTTGCTGTATATTGACCGTTCCAAGGCGGTTACCCCAGTTTTAATCATAGTTATTTGTTTCGTGCTTGTTTCGTGCTGATTGTATTGTGCAATGTTGTGTTGGTAATCGGTCACTTTCTTTAAACTAAAGGACCATTTCATGTTAATAATGATGCAGCTGGCATTTTGCCTATTACATATTCATATAAGCCATTGCAAATCTACACGAACGACTGGTGTTTTTGGAGCGCTTAAGCTAGCATATGTGTAGTGTGAAACAAATCGGACGCAATGGATAAAAACTGTAAACAAATGTGAAACTTCATCTGGCAAATAAAATCTCCTGTTTAATAATTATTGGTCCTTTTTTCAAAGACGTTCGCAACACGAAGACAATAATTGTGTTAATTTCTCCCGTTGCTTCATATTTCTTTATTGTATATAGGTTACACTATACTAATTTCAATCAATAAATATACATCTTTACAGATCATTAAGTTCCAGTCAATAGTTAAAAGTTCATAAAGCATTATAATAATCAAAAACACACGTATACAGAGTTTTGCCAAACGAATTAGTTAAAAAAAAGATCCATTAAATATCTCCATTCTATTTTGGCCATTGATACGTTGTTTACGTAAACATGAAACATAAAAAGGCTACACAAGTACCCTATTTAAAGTCCAATATTTCCAAAACAAAATCGGTGACCCATTTTTTTTATTAATGTTTTGGTGTAAGTATACATTGATGCATATATGTGCGAACAGTTAAGAAAATCTTTCGTCTGGAACAAAATATATTGATGCATAATAAAAGACGTTTCAGAAGGTATTATTAGTACCCATTTGACTTACTTAAATGTCCAGTCAAATTCATTATTTTAACAGTAATGGTAGGTAAAGCGTTTTTTTATTACCAAAATAACTTGTATATTGCCAAGCAAGACATGTGAAAACATATCAGTTGAAAAAATCATAACCTTGTTTGAAAAAAAAACTCTCTTATATCCTTAAAACATTGATAAAAGTCCAAACTGCAAAAGGGGCTTCGACAGGTACCGTATTCCAAACCCCCTTTTTTAAACACTGTTTTAGTTTCAGTATACAATGAAACATGTATATGGAATTTTTTAACAAAATATGTCGTTTGGAACAAAATATATTTGCATATTTTATTATTTTTTGATGATTTCAAATGCAAATTAAATGCATAATTAACCTCATTAAGTGTGCATTAAAAGTCATTTTATTAATGGTAACTATAGATAAAGCGCGTTTTATCATTAAACTGCTCTTTTATATTGCCAAACGAAACATTGAAAAAATATTTAAAAGCATTAAACAATCTCCGTCCTTGTTATAATATGAACGCTTTATATAATTGAACATTGCTAGTTACACAAACTGAAAAAGGGCTTCGACATGTACCGTATTGAAACCCCAATATTTCCGGAACAAGGCCGGTGCCGGTGACCCCTATTTTTTAAAACGATTTTAGTTTTGGGATACATTGACACATGTTTGTGCACATTTTAAAGAAAATCTGTCGTAGGAAAAAAATTGGAAAACGTTGTTGCGAACGTCGTCAAGTCAATTTACTAAATGCATATAAAAGGGACAAGTGCAAAATCTAAACAAAACACACAAAAACATTCAAACTGATTAAATGGAAGTCACTGGCTGGCGATGATCAAACCAGCATTGGGCGTGGCAATGGTCAAACCAGCATTGGGCGTGGCAATGGTCAAAACAGCATTGGGCGTGGCAATGGTCAAACCAGCATTCGGCGTGGCAATGGTCAAACCAGCATTGGGCGTGGCAATGGTCAAACCAGCATTGGGCGTGGCAATGGTCAAAACAGCACTTTGGGCGTGGCAATGGTCAAACCAGCATTGGGCGTGGCAATGGTCAAAATATCATTGGGTGTGGCATTGGTCAAACCAGCTTTGGGCGGGGCATTGGTCAAACCAGCATTTGGCGTTTTAACAAGTTTTAAAGCGTGCCAAACCTTAGTTTCAATGATTTGTGTATCACAATTATATCGCTTTTTCTGCAATTTCCAATAATTGATCCAAAAATGATTTATTACTGCGGTGTATATTTTTCAGACGAAATCAGATGACATCAGTCCCAATCAGGTCTTATGGGCAGACTGCGTGATCATTGTGTTTGCCATAACCATGGCAACCAGTTTCCAAATCGCGCGGGTATTAGCAGAACGTGTGCACACCATAAGGAACAATCGACCAGCACCAGTGGCGTTAGTGGCTAATAAATCGGATATGATTGAGCGAAAAACTGTTTCCGACACAGAAATAAGTAGACTGTGTGCTGAATACAATCTGTTGTACTTTGAGACATCAGCGAGTGAAGGTCGGACCAGCATGAACCAAGTGTTTGTAACACTAGCGCAGCACGTGCGACAGATCTTAAAGAAAAAAGAGAAACTGACTCGATTTATGCAGAACCCAGCTGTGGCAGCTAAGTTACAGATTCAGCAGTCATTCCGGAACCTCGCAGAGCGAGCGTGGAGAACCCGCAATTCTACCCTGTAATTCCAGTGACAATTGCCACGTGACCTAGAGTCGGAAAACGACTGCAAATTAAGCTAGTCATCATACGGAAATTATTTCTATTGTACATCGCCTTTTATACACATTATAATGTAAACAAGTGTTATGCTCGTTGTCTTATCATTAAACCAAATGTCTTTGACAGACATCCACTTTACATTGATCCTACAAAATGATGTTAATATGTTCGAGGCTGATACATTGATATACAAGTTATTATATAACATTATATTAAATATTAGATTGTCATTGAGTTGCGTTCAGTTCATGTATTTTTATTAACAAGATGCTATTTATCTAAACATTCGAATTGCGAGTACCGTATTCACTCACTGATTGTATCTTATAAGATTATATAAATCTTATTAATTCTTACCATCAGTGACGTCATTGTACAGGAATTTTTTGTTCAAATTGGAATAATAGAATGCGTTTTTGTTTTAAATGGTATAGTGTTACAATGGATTGTATAAAACACCAGTTACATGGACGTTTGAAGTAAACCTCATTTGAATGATAGATTCGTTATAATTGTTAGATAAAACACACCAATACAGATGCGATTTGACAGGTGCGTGAACGTTTAGATTTGATGAAATTTAAGATGTGTTTAGCACGTTGTACGTCATTCGCCACATGAGTTCAGTAAGCCATTATAAGACATTTTTTTAATCCAACTAACATAGCGGGGTGTTCACTTTCATGCAAAATTAAGACTTCGCTCGTATTACATCAATACTAAATAAGGCACACATGTGTAGAATATACCAATCGAGTTATACAAAATACGTTGATTGCAGTCAGTTCTTAGCAAAATAATTGTTTCATATATATGATCTTTCTTACAAATGTTGCATATATTATACTTATTTTTACCTTATTAGATCATTTTGTGTATATATTTTGTTCAAGAATGACGACGTTATTTTTGTTTCGTAATTAAAAATGGAAAACTGTCCTTGCTGTTCCAAACCCTTCATATATAGCCGACGGTCTGCTATAATTATGCTCGTCCATTTTGACCTTTCATATATAGCCGACGGTCTGCTATAATTATGCTCCTCCATTTTGACCTTTCATATATAGCCGACGGTCTGCTATAATTATGCTTCTCCATTTTGACCTTTCATATATAGCCGACGGTCTGCTATAATTATGCTCCTCCATTTTGACCTTTCATATATAGCCGACGGTCTGCTATAATTATGCTTCTCCATTTTGACCTTTCATATATAGCCGACGGTCTGCTATAATTATGCTTCTCCATTTTGACCTTTCATATATAGCCGACGGTCTGCTATAATTATGCTCCTCCATTTTGACCTTTCATATATAGCCGACGGTCTGCTATAATTATGCTCTTCCATTTTGACCTTTCATATATAGCCGACGGTCTGCTATAATTATGCTTCTCCATTTTGACCTTTCATATATAGCCGACGGTCTGCTATAATTATGCTTCTCCATTTTGACCTTTCATATATAGCCGACGGTCTGCTATAATTATGCTCCTCCATTTTGACCTTTCATATATAGCCGACGGTCTGCTATAATTATGCTTCTCCATTTTGACCTTTCATATATAGCCGACGGTCTGCTATAATTATGCTCCTCCATTTTGACCTTTCATATATAGCCGACGGTCTGCTATAATTATGCTCCTCCATTTTGACCTTTCATATATAGCCGACGGTCTGCTATAATTATGCTTCTCCATTTTGACCTTTCATATATAGCCGACGGTCTGCTATAATTATGCTTCTCCATTTTGACCTTTCATATATAGCCGACGGTCTGCTATAATTATGCTCCTCCATTTTGACCTTTCATATATAGCCGACGGTCTGCTATAATTATGCTTCTCCATTTTGACCTTTCATATATAGCCGACGGTCTGCTATAATTATGCTTCTCCATTTTGACCTTTCATATATAGCCGACGGTCTGCTATAATTATGCTCCTCCATTTTGACCCTTCATATATAGCCGACGGTCTGCTATAATTATGCTCCTCCATTTTGACCTTCATATATAGCCGACGGTCTGCTATAATTATGCTCCTCCATTTTGACCTTTCATATATAGCCGACGGTCTGCTATAATTATGCTTCTCCATTTTGACCTTTCATATATAGCCGACGGTCTGCTATAATTATGCTCCTCCATTTTGACCTTTCATATATAGCCGACGGTCTGCTATAATTATGCTCCTCCATTTTGACCTTTCATATATAGCCGACGGTCTGCTATAATTATGCTCCTCCATTTTGACCTTTCATATATAGCCGACGGTCTGCTATAATTATGCTTCTCCATTTTGACCTTTCATATATAGCCGACGGTCTGCTATAATTATGCTTCTCCATTTTGACCTTTCATATATAGCCGACGGTCTGCTATAATTATGCTCCTCCATTTTGACCTTTCATATATAGCCGACGGTCTGCTATAATTATGCTCCTCCATTTTGACCTTTCATATATAGCCGACGGTCTGCTATAATTATGCTTCTCCATTTTGACCTTTCATATATAGCCGACGGTCTGCTATAATTATGCTCCTCCATTTTGACCTTTCATATATAGCCGACGGTCTGCTATAATTATGCTCCTCCATTTTGACCTTTCATATATAGCCGACGGTCTGCTATAATTATGCTCCTCCATTTTGACCTTTCATATATAGCCAACGGTCTGCTATAATTATGCTTCTCCATTTTGACCTTTCATATATAGCCGACGGTCTGCTATAATTATGCTTCTCCATTTTGACCCTTCATATATAGCCGACGGTCTGCTATAATTATGCTCCTCCATTTTGACCTTTCATATATAGCCGACGGTCTGCTATAATTATGCTTCTCCATTTTGACCTTTCATATATAGCCGACGGTCTGCTATAATTATGCTTCTCCATTTTGACAAATGTGATTCATCGTTTGCCACATTTTCAACGTTTAAAAAGCAATAACATGAAGTATGATGATGTTCCTTGGTATATCTGCATTTCAACCTGTCTTTAAAATCCAATTGAATTATTGATTTTCTAGCTTTTTCACTTTATCAATGACAACGTTCAATTATACATTTGAAATTGTTTGACAACAATAGAAACAGAGTAATATAGGAGGCACATGCATGTCGTTTTATCACACATATTTTAATGACGCATTGAAAAAAAGAACAGGTGTTTCGTTGTACAAACACACATACTGGTATATTGCCAAAGAAAACAAAATTAGAAGGCAATAAATCTAATTGGACACATATGCTGTTTTCAATTCATTAAACCCGACCGACTTCAGGTTTCTGGTTTTGACACGAGGGTGTAATTAAAACGGGAAACATAAACTGTCTGGTTCCACTTATCTTTTTGTCCATAAACGTTTCGCTTACAGTCTATAGAAATACTAACAAGTATATTTTTACACTATATTTACATTTGTTATGCTGTAATGGTAATGTCGAGTTTGAAATGCGCTTCGTTATATTAATGGCTGGCGTTGTCCTCTAATAAATAAGAATGCGTACTTTGGGGTAACTTTTTAAGTCTTTTGATGTAAATAATAAGCATAAAGCGTTGCTAACCCAGACACTCATGTTTTGATCTTCCCACCCCTAGCTAGTGCGTTTATCAACGTTGTGATATCGCATTAGAAATTTCTTCCGATACTCTCATGTGGACCCCATATCAAAATTCATGCAATGACAATGTCATCGGAACATTTACGAAATTCCCACGGTGTGCTATCAACTCTTATCATTATTAAATGTTCTGCAATTAGCATAGAACAACTTGAAAATAAATATCGTTTATTTGCTATACAAAAGTGCTTCCCAGCGAAATTGAACGTTTTGATAAAATGTCAGAAACGTTCCGAAAGTTTGCTCAGACTACTATAAACTACTGCAAAAAAGCATTCTAGATTTGGGGTCAACCAAGATCATTTTTCGTACGAAGCATTCCGTTCTTTGGATGCAACATGTATCAATACCATTTCTTGTACGAATATCATATTGGGGACGTTTTCTGGTCGGTCGGGTATAACATTAAGTTGTTACGAGTTATTCCTTCGTAGTGCTGCTTATATATCTCTCAAGACAAAACAAGTATAGCCATAAAATAAACATTATAATGTTGTTAGATACAGATATGGATTTATTCAGGTTAAAACAAACTTTTATGATACAATATTAGACAACGAAACACCAGAGACATCAACAGGAGATAAACCCATATTAACATCCGTAAGTCGTTTATTTGAGGCAAGTGATAAATTGCCTATACAATACAGGACAATACGCCAAACACAACACAAAACATAAACTTGATTAAAACTGGGGTTACCGCCGCCTTGGAACGGTCAATGCAAAACATTGAGGGATGTTGGGGGGGGGGGGTAAAACCGGTTTAAAGGCATGACGAACCTCACACCAAGCCCAGAATCAATCACAGTACATACACCTTTAAATTTAATTTAACCTCGTAGCATTTCAATTTAAATAAAAAAAAGTACAAGAAAATATTAATTCAGTTGAATTACAGTTCAATTGCTTAATGGTTCAACTTTCACCAGAGCAACAAAGCATAAAGAGCATTTGATATAATAAATAATTACCTTAAGAGTGTGTGATTAATCTGTTTCTTCGAAACGCCGAATGCCATCAAATGTACAAATAAGTCGCGTCTTGGGAAAACCGGACTTAATGCATGTGCGTAAAGTGTAGTCTCGGATTAGCCTGTGCGGTCCGCACAGTCTAATCCGGGACGGCACTTTCCGCTTTTATGGTATTTTCTGTTTCAAAGAAGTCTCTTCTAAACATAAATTCACTTTAGACGGAAAGTGCCGTCCCGGACTGCACAGGCTAATCCGGGACGCCACTTTACGCACATGCATTAAGTCCGGTTTTCTCACTACGCGCCACAAATATAAAGTTATTATATACAACTTTTCAAGCTCATCCTCAAGCTATAAATGATTATAACTGAATGTTTTATGAACTCCACGCCGTATGTTGAACGCGTTTATAATATTGAGCTGTTATGGTTATATGAGTAATAAGCAAAAACAAACGATAACACAAATAAAGTTCTGTTCTGTTCTGTTCTGTTCTGTTCACATGCATGTCCGAAATACTGACTGACGTAGACAACTAACGCTTGGCAAATAAAACTGTTTTGTAATCTTGAAATTCGGACAATTAGGTTTCAATACAATACATGAACAAATGATAAATGAAATACTCTAAGAAACAACACTATAACTGTTAATAATGCGATAAAACACTTGAGCCTTTGTGGATGTGAATCTTTCACAACCCTACAACATGATTTCTCATATGAGTGTGGCAGATCTTTGTTTGAAATATACATTTTTTATCTTTTTGCCTCAGAAAGTTAATTTTCTGCTACTCTGGTTTGCATCTAGTGATTGACTAATTAAATGGTAATTAAATTCAATAGTATTCTCTTTTATGTTTAATTTGAATTGCGATGCTATGAGGTTAATTTTTATTTACACTTACATGTTTTGTCAATAATTCTGGGCCATGTGTGAGGATCGTGCGCACGTAAACCGGTTTAAACCCTCAGTGCTTTGCATTGACCGTTCCAAGGCGGTGACCCCAGTTTAATTCATGTGTGTTTTGTGTTAGTTATGTGATTTTGTGATGTGCTGTGTAATTTTTGCGCAATTGGTCGCTTGCCATAAATAATGGACCTCGGGCTGCTAATAAGAGTTTTCTCCTGCTGTCGCACCTGGAGTTCCGCTTTGTTTATATTTTAATGCACAAACACGACTAAATTGTGTATTTAAATATATAAAAACAAAGCTGTCAGATGCATATAAAAAGGATGTTGTACGCTGTTTTGATTTCTTTTTTTACATTATCTACTATGCAGTGTTTGGATTTGGATCATGACTGTAGTTGATTTAAGCAAATAAAACCCGCTGGGAGTGCATAAAACATAAAATTCGTGATAGTCGTGTTACCTTATACAAAACAACTGTATTGCCCGTATAATCTCTAGTTCGAAAGTTGTTATAACATAACGCGGATCTTGATTAAGAGAAAATAATGATTCCCATATGCCAAAAGAAATATGTAATGGTATGTTCAAAGACAATAAATTTGAACTATAAAACTGGTTGGAACTATTCAAAACAGTTTGCGTGTGTTTACTTTAGAAACATTCCCTCAACACCGACGGATTATGGTACTTGAGGTGGAACCGTGTGTCAAATAAATTTCAGCCAATTAATTTTGAATTGATAAACACTTTTAAGCTACTTTAAATTGTTTGCACGTGCTTATATTTAAGAGAAATACGTATATAATAAATGTACATATTAATTTAATAGTAAATTCTATATTTTGTTTTGGATGTTAAAAATATTACTTTAATCTGTTTGAACACATTTGACCCAATAAAATATTGTTTGTTGTAAGCACGAAATGAATCACATCAATTCTGGGCGAACAAACATGTGTAAATATTACATTTCTCAGATCACTTGGCGAACAAACATGTGTAAATATTGCATATCTCAGATCACTTGCTAAATCAAATAAAAGAAAACGTAAATTTATAATCAAGTCATATGCACATAATTTCAAAAGGCGAGTAATGCTATGAGATTACCATTATCACGCAGAGAATATAATTAAAGGGACGTGTTCACAGATTTTTGCATTTAGTTTTCAGTATGCCATTAAATGTCTCAACTTTACATATTTAAGCTACTCTGGACTACTACCTGCATAAATGTGAACGAATGTGTAATCTCGTAATCTCCGGGGTGTTTTTCAATTATCAAATGGGAAATATTCAATTATTATTTTGAAATTATTTTTAAAGCAATGATTCGCTTATAAGCTTTAGGTCGTTAATCTTGAAATTATGGGAAACAAACAAATTTCTACTAGGCAGGATGAGCGCGAACAATCTGCGTTTCTTTCCTCATCGACGTTCATTTTAATATTCGTTGTAATCGCATTGCATTACTTATTTCATCAACATCAACTACTTAACACGTTGCTGGTTCGTTTTGGTTCAAATCTAAACACTCGTCGCGTCGACAATATTGACATTAATTGACAAGCGGGAAGCAGTGAGTGTGTATCATGGGTTCAAACACGGGTTGATAAATTGGTCTAACGTGTACCTAGGATATGCTTGTTAGAAAGGATTTCTTAATGGGATATGCTATTTTGATACACGGATGTAATTCTTGAAATATTAAGGCACACGCGAATAACGTTATTTTTAAAGAAATTTAGCCAACGAAAATCATTATTGAGATCAGTCTGAAATTGTTTTCATACGTGAAATGGAGAGAAAACATATCTGTCAGACGAGATTAACAGGAAATAATTATGTGCAACCTTCCTCTTATAATGTATTTCGAATTCCAATCCGATATCATTTTGTTGGCTTAATATTTATTGACAGCAACATCTTAAATTAAACTACTATACAGCTGGCTGATGGTTGTGGTTCAATTAGTCAGACGTGAACAATTTTGCATTAGTTGGCACATACAGAAAGAGTGCGCATTTATCATAAGGACACGCAGTACAACTTGATTGTCGGGCTTCTTCTTTTAAAGATGGAGACTCTCATGTTTGTATAACGATTCAGCTAAATATTTCCAGACAATTAGTATATGGTGTTGCATCGCAAATATTTGAGATATTTTATTATTAATTGCTCTCAGGTTGGGCTACATTAATTCGCGTATTTCGCATCATTAATATGATTATTAATTAATACTGTGAACGCCTGAGGCTTTTCTTACAAGTATAATAATTTAGGTAAATGTTTGATCCGCACAGTCGGCATTTGATTATAGTCCCTAATTTCAAGCAATAGGTAGCTACAATAACTGCCATGAAGCTGCATGTTAGCCATTAAGACAATGATTTTGCGCAATAAAAAGTTCGTTAATAGATTTTTGGAGAACGCAGGCGTTGACACAGAAATAATGCTTTGATAACAATGGATGAAATGGAATAAAAATGGATGAAACTAATGCTTGTTACATGTAATACACAATGATTTTTCAGCCGATATCGCCGATATTGCAAATCAACAACACATTTTAATTGTATAAACGCACACACACAAACAAAGCACCAGGGCAATGTCATTTCATTAAATGTTTTAAGCTAAACATAAACTCAAAAAATATAATAACAAACTAAATGAAATACACATGTAGATATGTTATAGTTATTTTATTAAGTAGCAAACGAACGTGTTGCTTTAGTGCACTTCTAACATTTAAATATCTGATTATGTGAAGGACTTTCGGTTTTAAATGACAGTTTCTCTCCTGCTGATTCCAATAGAATTGCATTATCTTTATTCATCACATGCTATACCTTGTTTCCCGTGTAATACAGCCATTACGAATATTTATATCCTACACATGTGTAAGATAACACTTTGAATCGTTTTAATTGGCTACATATTCTTTGACTGACCAATCGAATGACGTTATTTTGATGAAATGACGTCGTCAACATTAAATTACGTCACGTCAGTACACAACTTTTAGGATTTATCAACATCTTTTGGTATCTGTTTTCGTTTAAAAGCATGTGATAAAAAGATCTGACACCTGTTGTCATTTCATACCATATTTTATTAAACTAGTCCAGGAAATTCGTTAGTTAGCTCGCCACAGGTTGGCTTACTAACAAAATACCTGAACTCGTTCAATAAATTATGGTATGAAATGACAACTCGGGTCAGTTCCTATATATACATTTGATATTTTAGAAACCTGTGATAACGCACACGAAATGCTTGGAATCATGAATCTAAAAAAGTATGGAACTTAAAAATGAATTGGCTCCTCAATGTCTTTTAGTTCAGGACAATGACCGATTGACAATTTCGACAAACCACAAACGTGATTGGCTCCTCAATGTCTTTTAGTTCAGGACAATGACCGATTGACAATTTCGACAAACCACAAACGTGATTGAAACTGGGGTTACCGCCTTGGAACACTCAATAATACATAGCGTTCGGAGTTTAAAATGTTTCGAAGGTGCAACAAACCATAATTTATCACATAAATGTATATTTAAAGACAAATCATCCTAGCAATGTTTCTCGTTTAAAAAAAAGTTGATTTGGCTTTTACCATAAAATTTATATTGTCAGACGTTTGTAATGGAATAAACACTATAGTAGTCGGTATCAGTATGCTTCCACGTACGACTCAGAATACGATTAAGCTGAAAAAGGAAACACACGTCAATGTCGTTTCCCGTACCAAGAACAACTCAAAACCAGTGTAACACCTCAGACATTATTAGTTTTCCTTCAATCAACATCAAATTCCTCTAATTGAAATGTGTGTTGGTAAGCCCCACTCTGAGATAACTAAGAACAAAGCGACAGGTAATATGTTATAAATGACAAAATAATTCATTGCGCATTTGTCAAGACAACAGTAGTGTTCGTCATTTCAACCATATTGTTGTTTGTACTATAAACTAACAGTTATATAAAATGTATACATGAAGATTTTTGCGTCATTTCTCTAACATTGTCTGTAACTTATTTTTATGTTAAACATTTTTTTTCCAACAAATTTTCTTATGTTAATCATTTTTGAACGTTCATATGTAAGTTGTTGTTATAGTACAATGAATCGGCAGTTAATAGAGCTGCGGCGTAAATGTACACGCTTCAATTACTAGCACCCACTGCAACAACATTATATGGAAACCATCTGATATTTTATGTCAAGTGTTGTAATTACCATTCTAGAGTTTGAGTTTTAATTAATATTTATTATAAACAATAAGTGTTGGATGCAATAAATACGCATGTCCTGCACATTTGGTTTGCCATTCATAGCATCGAAAGTTATGTTTGTTTTATTCTCCGCTTAATGTTGACATGACTGAAATAAGACAAGGTAGAATGTACGTACATATATAAAGTAAACACTCAAACATATTAATGCAGTTTTTTTTACATATAAATACAATTTCAGAGAAAATGTAGGTAAATAAATTAAAGATTCATACATATTAATGCAGTTTTTTATCAGATAAATATAAGAGACAATGTAGGAACATAAAATAAATATTAAAACATATATAAAATATATACAAATAGAAGGGGTTAATTGTATAAGAAGGGTGACAAATCAGACGTTAGTAATTATAGAGTTATCACATTGTTAAGCAATTTTGCAAAGTTATTTACATGTGTACTAAACCAAAGAATATCAATATGGTGCGAAAGTAATGATGTTATTTCTGACGCTCAGTTTGGTTTTAGAAAAGGAAGATCAACTATAGATGCAGTTTTTATCCTTCATTCAGTTATTCAAAAATATGTAAATACGAATAAACGTTTGTATTGCTGTTTCATTGATATGAAACGTTGCTTCGATTCTATATATTAAAACGCACTATGGTTGAAGTTATACAAGTCCAGTTTGGATGGTATAATGTTACATATTATACGCAGCATGTATCAATCTGTCAAATCATGTGTAAAGCATTGTAATACCTATTCAGATTACTTTAATATACCAGTAGGTTTAAGACAGGGGGAGATAATGTCACCGATACTATTTTCACTTTTCGTAGATGATTTAGAAATGTTTCTGCAAAATAGACATAGTGCTGGAATTAATCTACAAGATATATGTTTGATTTTATTGCTTTTTGCAGATGACATGGTTGTAATTGGTGAAACGCCTGAAGATTTACAAATGTCTCTAAATTGTCTTGATGACTATTGTAATACATGGGGCTTACAAGTCAATATAGCAAAAAGCAAAATTGTTGTTTTTCCGTAAACAAGGAGGTACAAAACGTAATGAGAAGTGGATGTATGGAAATGAATACCTAGACATGGTTAACGATTTTATCTACCTAGGTGTAACACTGAATTATACTGGAAATTTTAATCGTAATACTAATACTTTACGTGGTAAAGGTCTAAAGGCACTAAACACATTGATATCAAATTTGAAAACCTATGATTGTAAACCAAAGGTAGCCTTACAGTTATTTGATGCTTTTGTTTCGCCAATTATTACATACTCATGCGAAATATGGGGTTTCTCTAAGTCTAGCGAGTTAGAAAAATTACACCTAAAATTCTGCAAGGCTATTCTTGGTGTCAGAAAATCAACTTCAAATGTTGCCGTATACGGCGAACTTGGTAGATACCCGTTACATGTTAGCAGATATGTACGCATTATCAAATATTGGTTTAAACTTACTAAAAGTGACAATATAATACTGCGATCAATCATGGAAGATGGTCTGACTGATTTAAATAATAACAAGATAAATTGGTTTGGAAAGGTTAAGGACCTACTCTCTAGATATGGATTTAATTATGTATGGGACAATAACTCACTAATAAATGAACGTAATTTTTTGTCTTTGTTTAAGCAACGAGTTATTGATGAATACTTACAAGAGTGGCAACGTGACGTAACTGATAATAGAGTTTTGATTGTGTATAAAGCGATAAAAACAACATTTTCATTTGAATCATATTTAGAAACAATCGTATCAAGAAATTTGAGAACAGCGATTACAAAACTACGTCTTTGTGCACATAATCTGAGAATACAGACTGGTAGATACGACCAGGTAGATAGAAACATGCGACTTTGTCAATTATGCCAAAATAATGAAGTGGAAGATGAATTCCACTTCTTGTTGAAATGTACTACATTCGTTCAAATAAGAGAAAAATATATTAAAAATTATTATAGAATCAGGCCTAGTATGTTCAAACTCACGCAATTGCTAAATACACAGAATAAAAGTGAAATGTTAGGTTAAGCAAGTACATATCAGAGGCATTAAGTATTCGCCAAAATATTATGATGAACAATTAATAACAGATGTTTGCATATATGTGCATATTGATGTATATCTGTAAACATATTCTATACCACTACTGCTTAATTAATTTGATATTCATGTGGCTATAGTTATATAATTGTTGTTTACTTCAAATGGACACACGAAAACAGTTCCATTTTAAATAGATGTACTATTCTTATGAGTGAAAATGCAAGTTTCATATATATTTAGACAAGTTCATCCAGTTTTAGAAATATTAAAATAAATTATCACTTACTATAATGTATAATGTACAATGTATTATTGTTAAACACTAGAAACTGTAAAGTTTATGTGTAATAAAATTTATGTTGTTGTATGTTTTGTTGTTGTAATGGATGGTATGATTGTGTTTTAGAAAAGTGTTGATGACTTGAAAACAATTGTTGTCAGTCATCACGGAAAGAAGTCATACATGACTTTTAAACTTATTTAAAAGTTGATCTAAGTTAAAAACACGTTTAAATGTTATAATAAAATATAACTTGGATTTTGCGTATGTGATAAATAATGATTTTCCAGTGCTAAACAAATTGAGTCGTTTTCTTTTCCAGTCTAAACACTAAATCTGAAGTAGACACACAAGGCCTTATCTAATCTAAATGTGTATATTTTTGTGATACATCTTCTTGAAAACCATATTATATTATGGTTCTAAATGGGGAATCATGTGTCAAATAAATTTTGGCAAGTTAATAAAAAATGCTAGTTTAAAATGGCAGAAGTTGTCAGCATTTCAAACTTGAGTTCTCATTTTTGTAAATTGCTTCAATAGAATTGTTTGGATGCCCTTACGAAACCACCACATACGCCTAAAGAGTTTAATGGCTGTCAGGACGATAAGCATATTTCTTGCATTGACACTTGAAATTCTGTGTGATACAAGCCATATACCAATGAGCGCTATATGCTATACAAAATATAGAATGGGTTTTTTATTAGTTTTAAAAATTATTTTGTTTTCATAAATTTAATAACATTTGCTTTTATGAACAATAATCAAAAACCGGCATATACTATAACGAGATTTTAACTAATACAAGTCTGCAGCCTTTATTTTTGTAGATTATTTAACGAAACTTCGAAAGAGTGTTTATTTGCCGGTCCTACTGGTAATGCCATTCGTCAATTTCTCAAAAGCACCTAAAATACTATGTAAGAAAATAATACAAAAATGCATACTGTTTTTTATATTTTTACTCAAAAAGACTACCTTTGAAGTCACTACCGGACATTTTCTTCACATCTCTAAATGGGGTGGTTCGGTGAGTCTCCTAACCGTGTCAAGGTGAGAGAAATCAACATTTATATTAGAGCAATAAATCAGTGCCATAGAGAAATTGTTTTGTAACAAGCACTGGAAAACTTACAATAACGCGATGCTGCTAACTTTCCCTTTAACGGATAGAATACAATAATCCAACATGCCCGGCAAGACTGTCTATGAGGTAACAGAACAATTATGCTCCGAACGAGAAGGGAATCGTAAACCATTTGCGATAGGTTATTAATTAGAGCCTTGAAAAATCCCTATTTAAATGAACGAACTGCAATTCCATATGTGTCCGGTCAATTTAAAGTGAATAATATGTAGTATAAGTATTCAAGCTTCCTTAGTATTCAGCATTAAACAACCAACTTACATAAAACATACTTTGTACATACTCCAGTTATTACGTAATTAGAGCCGTAATGAAGATTTCTAAACACAACACACTCAGTGTTCACACAAAGAATGCAAATGCATGCGCTTGTAAACTACAATATTAATCAAATGTTTCACTCCAAGCCAACTGTGAATGCGCAAAACTTAATTTATAGACATTGAGCTGACAATAACCCCTCCCCCAGGGGCAATTTACAGGACTATTTTTGTTATGAAAGTACCATATCTAAGCTGTCATTTGGTGGTTTTCTGCACGATGGCTAAAGGTTATTTTTGATGCTACGCCATTTTAAAATACGTTACCAATTTTTAATGGTAGAAGTACCAAAAGCAAGGCTTACATCGCACGAATATAATTATTAAATAATTATGAAATCATTTTTAGGTTGTTTTTTTTTTATTCAAACAGCTCAATACAAGATATTTGTGAAATTCAAGTACACTTTCAGTTATTTGTGAATTCTAAGTATCATATTTAATCGTTTTTAGCTCGACTGTTCGAATCATAGGTGAGTTTTACTAATAGCCGAGGCGTCCGCGTCTGAATATGGTTAAAGTTTATATTCAAAAGTTTTGTTACTTCAACACTACATAAGTTATTCACTTGAAACTTGGAATGTACCTTTTTCATCAACTTCAGTGTCAGGGGCAACATTACCTATAACCCTGTTTTGTTTTTTGACAGAGTTTATATTTAAAAAAAAAATGTAACTTCAGAACTATTTAACTTATTTACTTGACGATTGGAATATATCTCTGTCATCAACTCCAATATCAGAGGCAACATTCCCTATAACTCTGTTTTGTATTTGGACAGAGATGTGGCCCTTTTTCACGTAGATTTTCTGGTTAAAGTTTATATTCAAAAGTTTTGTAACTGCAAAACTACATAAGTTATTAACTTTAAACTTGGAATACTTTGTCATCAACTCCAGTATCAGGGGCAACATTTCTCATAGCTATGTTTTGTATTGTGACAGAGTTATATCCCTTTATCACATAGATTTTTTGATTAAAGTTTATATTCAAAAGTCTTATAACTCCAAAACTACACAAGTTATTAACTACATAAGGTTTTCACTTGAAACTTTAATTTGATGACATAATTGCCATAACTCAGTTTTTGATTTCAACAAATTAATAATCCTTCCACTCCCAAAATATGTCCCCAATTAAATACTTCGAAGAGTCTAGTACGCTGTCTTCTGACAGCTCTTGTTTTACATAAAATGCATTTAATTTAGATGATTGTATATCACGTTACCAAAAGATAAATGCAGTAAAATGTATGATAAAGAAATGTATATACTAATTTAAAATGATTCCATAAAAGTGTGTATATGATGTGAATATTATGAGCAGAAAAGATACAGTCATGTTAAAAGAAACATTTACTCATTCCATATTTTATTTATAGTGATTATATAATCCTTTTTTTCCAACTATTCAGCCACCCCTGTCTATTAATCACCCATGATAATGGAGAATAATTTTTATTTCTTAAAAAACTTGTGTTAGATATCTGTATTGAGAACATTCTATTACATAAATATTTTTTTATTTAATTGAAAATTTAGAATTTGTCTGAGGAAATTATTATTTTTTAGAAATTCTCTAAAATTGCTACACACTTTGTAAATAACCCGAAACAAACATTTTAAAACAGTATATTTACATTGCATAGGCATTTTCATAGGGAATGGGTATGCATTCATTATTTTTTTGCAAATTATATTTCGACAAGAATATTTACATGAACTAAGATGTCTTATACTGTTTGCATTTACCGTTGACGTTTGATCACATGCTGTTATAATAAATATACATGAACATTTCGTTCGAGTTCTTCTTATACAATGATCAAATTGACATTTTTTTCACATTCACTTGATAGTATTCTATCATGCAAGGTCTACAAGTGTTATTAATAAACAAGGCCATTTCGCTAGCCTGTAATATGTACATGTTATGGTACTTTAGGTAAACATTACTTTTCTTAGAAGCGACCACTAAAAATGTTCATGACGTAACATCGGTTAAGGAACGTAGCTTTAAAATGGAGTTCATTTCACATTGATGTGTCTATTTGCTAGATGCATGTAGATTCTAGAAAGTCTAATCTATTGTGCATTTATATCACTGTTAATAATTATAAATTGTTTAACATGTAAAACAAGAAAAAAAAATATAGCGCGCATCATGGATTTGCCAGTTTGACCATTGAGTTCATAATCGCATGAACGCAACCAAAACTAAATAAAATTATTAAATGTTAGTGTCTGTAAATCTAATATAGAACGCTGTTAATAAATAATATAAAAACTGTTACAAAATTTTACTGTTTTCCTATCAAAATGAAGACTGGCCGAAATTGTGTAAAACATCTTAAAAATCATAGATGCTAGTGATCGTTGCTTGAATTGGTCGGTAGCTAAGTGAATGGCTAAACTCTATATTATCTGGCCGGTATTTTGTAGGAGATACCTTAAGGCCACAACAAATTGATCAGATGTTCGTCGGATTTGCCGCACCTTAAAATCGTAAATCGAAAAAAAAAAATTTTATTTTTATTTTGCGCCCGCACCTACAAGTTTGCCCTGCATCCGATTTTTTAAAATGAAGTTTTCATTAATGATTCTCATTTGACGTTAAACGCCGTCTTCGTGGTGTACCCAAATCATAACAAGCAATTGGTACTGATATCTGATATAGACGTGAATAAGGCACTTTGCGGCGACTGGTTAATGTCCAGAGCACACAATTTATGACCCAGACCTTTAATCGCCAACAGCCAGTCTGGCACAGCTGCCATGTGTATTTCAACTCGGCAATTTCTTATCATGTTTTATCAAACTTGTGAAAACACAACGAGCTGTTTGTCAGCATTCATTGCCTAATTAAAGATGATTGCTAGCAAGCTCTCGTAATATCAGCAGTTAATTAACAGTTAATTAAAGGATTATCTTGTTGATAAAGGATGTGTAAAATTGGATGTCTGGATTATGTCAAATGGACTGATTATCGGGTATGTTTACATTTCGGACAGTTTTGACCAGCGGTTTGTCCTTGATTTCTTACTTCTAATATCCACACATATTCAACGTATCTGTTTGGTGTACATTTTGTTCAGCCTTTATATATTAAGGTACATTTAACAGGGCAAGCCAAGTCATTATGTTAATTATTAATTTTAATTTATTTAGATAGTTTAAGAGTGTATGTTTAAATAAAAAATAATTATCCAAGTTTACTGCAATGAACAATTAAGAAAAATGTTTAATATAAAAATCGAAGTATACTAATGCTTTTGTTAATGCCATAATTAATTATTATAATACAGCACAGTGAAGTATAATTTTATAGCAAATAAAACAGTAAGATATAACTATTCCCTGACATGGAAACACGCAACGATGTTGCGAGTCGATAAAAAAAAAATGGCTCAAGAAAAATAAGAGCCAGTGTGAGTCCTGGTTTACGGTTTTAAAAAATGGTGGCGTCCAGTTGTTTCGTCGTGTCATTTAAAGATACAGATCTTATACCAGTGATTCCTAAATTGTTTTGTGTTTATTGTATGACATTTCATATTCATGTTATTAAACTGTTGGTAGTGAATGACTTGATGTATCAAATATATATTTTGATAATGACAATTACCTTGTATAAGGTCTGCTTTCTTATAGTTAAGATATGGCTATTTAGTATTTAAATTAGTTGCTTAGTTTATTACATATATATTGATTTTGACAAAAATTTATGGAACAGAGCAGGTGAAGAAGAAATTATTGACAAGATATCAAGTTATGATGGCGTTTGGGAGTAATTTTTAAACACTATGGGCATGATAGGATTTTTTTTTATTTTGCGCTTTTCGCTCGCCTCCGATTTTATCGAAAATGGAAAAAAAAAATATTTTTATTTTTATTTCGCTCGCTCGCTCCAATTTTTTTTGGACAAAATCCGTAGAACAACTGATCAATATGTTGTGGCCTAAATGTAAAGGTAACGTCTCCCTGGTGTTGAAATTGTGTTCATTAAGGATATAAAAAAAGATGCAGAACGTTTGGTGTTTTGATTATGAAAACAGCACACTTCTTTATATAGGCAATTGAAATATAGATATTTATAATTATTTCTTATTAACGTGACAATTTTAATAACAATAATAAAGATGTGATTAGAAACAAACTTAATTGAACCTCAAATTAGTATTTTTATTTACATGTATTGTGTGATTGTGCTAACATTGGTAATGTTTGAAGTCTTAATGTGTATGATTGTAATACTGCATCATTAAAATTATAAAACTCATATGTAACATATTTTAATGTAGCATACGTAACCACTTAGAGTAGTGTTATTTGAAAAGAGCAACAACCCTTTAAATATGGAAATGGTGCTGTTTTACGACATAAACAACCAACAATAATCTTAAGGTACTGTTCTACAAAATCAAATTGTACAAATATTTTGTTTTATGTAGTGACGTTATTATTTCAATTCCATCTCACATATATGAGCCAGTAACATTGATGTTTTGGCTCCATCTGGGCATATGAGGCAAAAACCTGATAAACAAGATGGCCATGATGGCCCAAAACGCTCACCTGAGTACTGGCAATGAAACAGATCAGCTCTGATATCTGAATGTCATCACCAATTAGACATATTAATTACTGTTGTTGACCATGTTTTTAAGGATTCTTTTGTTAATCTCCGCTAAAGTGGAAAATAAGTAAAAACTATAATTTGTGCTTGAAACACTATGTTTTGGAACATGTCCATGAATGTCATATAGTAAATACATGTATTAAAACACTGAATCACATCGAAAATTCTGTGTTAGCTGTTTTAACAACACATTACTTCGTAATAAGATCCAATTTAAAAATAAATATATGTTTTCTTAGTTTGCGACTAAGATTCTTTATACCAGCCCTAGCATTCCACGGGAGCTATGCAGATGCCTGTCCGGCCTACTCCTGCTTTTCACCTGGCAATCAACAGGTGCAATGCAGATGCATTTATGGTCAAATCAGTTGGGTCAAGACAAACGCCACATGAATATCACACTGGTACAATGAAAACATCAACCAAGTGCCCAATTAGATCTAATGTAGCAATAAGTACCACTCTATTTCAATTGCAACTGGCGTTTGAGCATTCTTTCAACATGCTGCTGACACACAATCTGTGACATGTTTACCATTTGATTCAAACATTACATGAACGTACATCCAATCCCTGTCATCACATTATGTTCAAGTATCTAGCTGAATTCCAAATCCTGTATGTTATTATTATTTTTTACAGAAAACCAATTAAAACAGCTAACAGTGACAGCTACGTTGTATAGATACATGCCAGCATTACATTAATCATAGATAAGGCTCGTTAATCAAACAAATATCGTAATAGACATATATGTGTTTTACTTGCATTTTTAGGTTTTTATAAATGATACCGAGCTTACTGGTTAACAACTCACTATAAATACCACCACCGGTTAACTGGTTTATTGATTTGCTATTTGTTGCCATCCCTAGTGACAAATGCAGTTTATTTCCTACACATATAAATTATATTTAAGCGAACCTAAAATATGACATGAATGCCTACACTTATTAAGGATATTCAAAACCTATTCTTGAGGGTAATTTTAAGAATAACCGTTATTGATAAGTTACTGGTAGAATCAGACTGAGGAAGACTTAAGAAGAGAAAAAGACACGTTGGTCACGTATTCCGCAATAGCAAATAACACAGAAATTTAGAAGAATATCTGATTCGGCGATTATACAAAAATAAGTATCTACCGTTCACATCGCCATTCTTTGCTTTTTTTCTCAACAACAAGGGGCAATAACTCTATCCCAATCTATAAATTTGTACCCCAATCTAGGTTTTATTTGGACTTGGAAATCTTATAGTCATACACAAGCTGTGCAAGTTTGGTCAAGGTCAGATGAAAAATGAGTTCCGTATGTTGCACAAAGTCCATTTTGTGTTTTTCTAATGAAAAAGAGGAAATAACTATGTTGCTCCTGGTCCGATCTGGCCCATTATAAAACCAATCCGAGATTTTATGGACATACACAAACTGTGCCAGTTTGGTCAAGATTGCATGAAAAGTGAAGTCTTTATTGCGTCCATTCGTCTAATTGTTGGCTCATTACGGACGACAGATACATGTTGATGGTAACATACTTTAAAGTCACATAGCTGACAAAATAGCTAATGTCTACTGTGCATCCAACCTGCAAAAAAACTCAGTAAACGTGTCTCTTTCAGAAAAAAAAAATATTCATATATATATATATATAGGCTAGATATTCATATTATAAAAACAGTACATGTATTTGTTCATACCAACTCAAATATGTAGTAAGTTATAGTTTTGTATTGTTGTAGCAACTAAAGTATGTGACATAATAAATACATAGTGTGTATTAAGCTTGCAAAACGGCACCTATTATCTAACTTTTTTTACCTAGCTCAGAAACGAACAGGTGGAACTAAAAAGGCACTGAGTACAGCACCCCGCTATTTGGCTTTGAGTGTTCCCCACCGCACTATCTTTATTGCTTCACATTTCGTAATATCAAACTTCAGAAAAACGTACATTTTAACAAACATAACGTCTGTCCATTGCACATATTACATGAATGTAGATTGACCCTTATGTACATGAAATAGAAAAACCACAAATCACTTTCCATATAGTGAAACAATGTCAAAGGTCTAGCGGTACATTCACCTCAGTTGGGTGATCGTTATATAAACATTAACGATATCACGCCGAAGTTGACGAGGAGAAATAAATAAACGTATTTGGATACCATATGTTATATTGAGGCAAGTAACGGATACTATATACATGTATGTGTCGATATGAAATATAAAGGATGTACCGGGATTTCATTGAGCCACAGTGGTATTCTTTAAGTATTACAAAGTTCTTAAACTATTCAGTACTCATGACAATAGGAACGTTTGTTTAAAAGGCAGAACAGAACAGAACAGAAAGTTTATTGATATAACTTGAACAATTACAGTTACATATACAAAATAATAATTAATAGGCACATGCATAGCAATGCGAAAGTGAACATTACATAACATTTTAAGTTGTTATATACAGGCCCTTTTCAAATTAAACGTTGTGCATTTAAAGCATCAAATCTCTGAAAGTCTTAGTTTTGATATATAAATCCTTAACTTATAGCTTTTAACTATGTCTAGATAATCAGATAATTCAAATCTTTGTTTCAATTCGTTATATAATATAAGTGAACTCTTTATAGTCGAATCATTTCGCCACAAACCTATGTACATGTCAATAAGTCTGGTTTAAAAAATGGGAATATATACATTAATATTATTCCGGATACATCCATACATTATATAACCCAGTATTCTGAAGCAAGTCTCGCACCTTTGATAACAAATTGTTACATCGAATTACATTTTCTGCATCGCATCTCATATATAATAGTGTACTATACAATATGCAATTTGTTTGTTTAACAGTATACAGCTTTATAAAATATACAATTGTAGCAGAGCTAACGAATATTTTAAGTATAATCTTAATGAAGTTTCCGGTTATATTGATCTTTTGAATGAATACATTAAATTTCGATAAAATATGTTCGCTGTTTGATACTAATAACCAACACCCTGTGTTACTTTCTACTTAACTTATGCGACTTATATTTATGATTTGTTATTAATCTTATTTGATTATTACCCATCAACACCCACTACTTAAGACATGCTGGTTGGTTTTGGTTCAATTAAAATCCTTTCACCAATTTATAAGTGTGAAGATAATAGTGTCTATCCTTTGATTCATCCTGGATTTCCTGGAGCTTATTGGAACGATGCTCGCTCATTACTGGTAATGTTTTACCGAATGTCATTTGTGTTATTGATAATAGCGTATGGCTTATTAAGAGTTCACTATCAATTGTTTCATGTTTGTTAGTACCTGTAAGAAAGCTGTAGAATTAGATGCAATGCGAATTGAATATTATATTGGTTTAATACCGATGGCAGATTATGTTGTTTCTTTTGGTAAATGTAGTAAAGGAAGACGATTATACGCAGCTGCTATGTTGAAACTTTGGATTTGATTTTGCACACACGTGATACCCTTCGGAAGATAAATTATGATGAGTCAATATGATCTAATCAATCAATGCCAAAGAGCCATTGTTGTTATAGAAAGAACTGCAACACTGAAAACGATGCGATTCTGTATATTATTATGTAACACATTTAGCACAGTATTGGAACACGATCTATATTGCTAGTGTTGGAACACGATCGTTTAACTGTCTATATGGCTAGTGTTGGAACACGATCGTTGTAACTGTCTATTTGGCTAGTGTTCCAACACGATCGTTGTAACCGTCTATTTGGCTAGTGTTGGAACACGATCGTTGTTACTGTCTATATGGCTAGTGTTGGAACACGATCGTTTAACTGTCTATATGGCTAGTGTTGGAACACGATCGTTTAACTGTCTATATGGCGAGTGTTGGAACACGATCGTTTAACTGTCTATATGGCTAGTGTTGGAACACGATCGTTTAACTGTCTATATGGCTAATGTTGCGACACGATCGTTTAACTGTCTATATGGCTAGTGTTGGAACACGATCATTTAACTGTCTATATGGCTAGAGTTGGAACACGATGGTTTAACTGTCTATATGGCTAGTGTTGGAACACGATCGTTGTAACTGTCTATTTGGCTAGTGTTCCAACACGATCGTTGTAACTGTCTATTTGGCTAGTGTTGGAACACGATCGTTTAACTGTCTATATGGCTAGTGTTGGAACACGATCGTTGTAACTGTCTATATGGCTAGTGTTGGAACACGATCGTTGTAACTGTCTATATGGCTAGTGTTGGAACACGATCGTTGTAACTGTCTATATGGCTAGTGTTGGAACACGATCGTTGTAACTGTCTATATGGCTAGTGTTGGAACACGATCGTTGTAACTGTCTATATGGCTAGTGTTGGAACACGATCGTTGTAACTGTCTATTTGGCTAGTGTTATTTTGGTCGATATGTTTTATTTGCTTTTACACGAAATGTAACTGTCTATTTGGCTAGTGTTCCAACACGATCGTTGTAACTGTCTATATGGCTAGTGTTGGAACACGATCGTGTAACTGTCTATATGGCTAGTGTTGGAACACGATCGTTTAACTGTCTATATGGCTAGTGTTGGAACACGATCGTTGTAACTGTCTATTTGGCTAGTGTTTTTTTTTGGTCGATATGTTTTATTTGCTTTTACACGAAATAACAGTGTACACGTGTAGAAAGGCTTTTATAAATAAATTATTGGACGATTATTGAACTGTCTATATGGCTAGTGTTGGAACACGATCGTTTAACTGTCTATATGGCTAGTGTTCGAACACGATCGTTTAACTGTCTATATGGTTAGTGTTGGAACACGATCGTTTAACTGTCTATATGGCTAGTGTTGGAACACAATCGTTGTAACTGTCTATTTGGCTAGTGTTTTTTTTGGTCGATATGTTTTATTTGCTTTTGCACGAAATAACAGTGTACACGTGTAGAAAGGCTTTTATAATTAAATTATTGGACGACAGTTGAACAAATGAATGATAAAATATGGAAGAAAAACAATACAGATAAAAATGAAGAGAGAGATACATATTAGTATTTGGGGAATACAAAAGCTAAAAGAAAGGACAACACTATATGAAAGTGATAACACAGACAATGAAAACCTGATGAAATCATTCTGGGGATATAAACAATATTTGTGAAGCATATCATGTTTATCGTCTAACTCCGCCATCTATATGTTCATATTTGCTCTAGTTGCTATGTGTATTATTCAATTGCTAACAAACAATAGAACTGTGATCGGTGATACGCATGCAGATATATCTAGTAAGCGTGGGTTACCACGCTTTAAACTTAAAAGTAGTATGGTAATCAAAAATTGTGTTTTAACATATGAAAATGTTATCTTGCTTACGATAAATCTACACGACAAAGAATTAACAAAAGTGTCTATTCATAAGTATTCTACATCCCGTGAAGATCCAGTAGTGCGTCAAATACAGTCTTAATGTGAACAAAGTTTTTTTTTCTATCATGCTCATTAGCACACCATTTAAATAACATGGAAAACAAACCGCAACCCTGTGGAACTCTGAACGGAATTGCTTTAAGTCAGAAGACATGTGCAACACTTACTGTCTGTTTGCTACCAGTGACGTAAAAGATAAATGACTCATCAGTTTCCTTGAGCTGCAACGATTCTTTCGATGCATCGATCAGTCCATTGTGAATGGCCCGATTCGATTGTTGGAAATTAACCAAGTAATTTCGATTTGATTCACTTTTATATATTTATAGATGATTTGTCATAAAACTATGATGTGAAGATTCGTTAAGTAAGTTATCGCCATTTTCCACTGTTCTTATTTACATGTATATTGATATACCGGTACTTAAGGTACATATGTTCACAAAAGAAAACTTCAAATAAATGAAATCGAAATCGAATCGAGCAATGGCTGAATCCTCAGTTTCGACTACCATAAGATGGAGTTGGCAACACTACCGATCGAGCAATGGCTGAATCCTCCGTTTCGACTACCATAAGATGGAGTTGGCAACACTACCGATCGAGCAATGGCTGCATAATCCGTTTCGACTACCATAAGATGGAGTTGGCAACACTACCGATCGAGCAATGGCTGAATCATCCGTCTCGACTACCATAAGATGGAGTTGGCAACACTACCGATCGAGCAATGGCTGAATCATCAGTTTCGACAACCATAAGATGGAGTTGGCAACACTACCGATTTGATGTTTGTGTCAGCGATTTAAAACTTGCATAAAGGTCCATATAGATATTTGTACTGATATGATCTTACACAAACTTATGGCAATTGTCTGTAGAATAATTTCTGCTGCAAATATCTACATGATAGCAATCTACTGCTTTAAGAGCATATACCTTGTATACCGGCAAGTCTATATTATCAGATTCAGACAACTGTCTTCCTTCCACAAACAAAGAAAACAACTTGTAATGTTCATATCATCTAGTGCAACATTTTCAGAGATTGATATATCAACAACGTGTATAAGACGCACTCTTAACAACGCAATTCTAAGCACCTTTTGAAGTCATTGACACGTCTTTAAGAGGCGCTTCGTTCGTTCCGTTCTTTACGTATACATTATTTGCTTACATACCTTCCCAACTTAAAAGTTATCTTAACACAATATTTCTCTTAACATTATTTACCATAATGATGTATTCGTTGTATATTGTATGTATTGCTAAAGTAAACATCCCTGTGTTGTGTTTTTATTACGAAGTGTTTTACTTCATTTTTAGTACAGAGTGCTTGTCCATTTCCCGGTTTAGACAAGTGCTGCGGCTACGTTGTTTCTTGTTATCTTGATTTTGAAGCTTTGACCGATCTTCTACGGAACGTTTTCCGTTCACTTTTCCCGAATTATCTACAGAACGGTCATTTAGAATCGGAAAATGCACGAACATTCTGATTGTCTTAGGAAAGATGTTTGCGGACGAGATCATCCTGGAACTGACGACCTCAAATGCACGGACAAGTGCTTCTATTGTAACAGCTCCAGAGGCATTTAATCGTCCTGAAACGACACAAATAATTTTAATGTTTGAAATATTTAACTAGAAGACAAATGGGTATATTTAATAATTAAAGCAATTCCCATACTCTAATATATATCCATGGTAACTTAAACTCCTCCAGTAAAGAAACTACCCGTTAAAACAGAAAAGGATAACGTTATTAATACACCAAGTCTCACGTTTTATTTTGGAATAAATTAAATACGTCCATAGTGAAAATAATAAAGAGAGTATAGACCGCTGATCTGAGATGTCTCTGGAGAACACACATGACAGGTGAAGAGTATCTGAAATAAGACAGAAAACAGGACTAGCCCGTTTTTTTCCATATGTCCATGTCCGTATCGATATCGCGCAAATCCACAGCCAAGTTGAACATATTTGAACCGCCTCCATGGGTTCGCATTCCGTTGCCGCAAAACGAATACAAAAAAAGCCGTCTGTCAGCGATTTAATTCCGATGCCGGTAATAGTGTTGTCCGCATCCGTATCCGTAAAAACATATCTACATATTTGGTGTTTCCTTTTCATTTCTCAATACTTTTAATCAGTCTGTATATGTAGAAAGAGCAATACCAAATGTTTCAGAAATATCACAGGCTTCAACAGTTTCCTTGCTATAGTCGTGAAAATAAGCTTTCTATTTTCAACTGCACTCATTTTTGACCTCGCTGACGACATGAAATAAACCAGGACAAAGGGAGGTCACTCGATTTGGTTCAGCCTTGTCAAACATTTTGGGTTGTCTCCCCTTAACTGGTTATGGTAAATTTAAAATTAATTTGATATTTTGCACGTTTATTTTCAATGTACCTTTTGTGAAAAATGCCCAATAATTGCGGAAAATAGTTCCTCTGCTAATTTCCTCCTTAGGTTCCCGGTTTTACCGAGTTGTTGTACTCAGGTAGTCATAGGTTGTTTTATTCGGGTGTTCCTTGACAAGTTCTATGTCTAAAGCCTGTTCATTCCGATTTGCGAGTGACGTACGATGTCGTCCGCATAAAAGCGCTCAATGTGAATAAAGACTGCGGACACATTGAAACGGTTCAATTGTTTCTAACTTGTTCGATTTTTGTGTGGACGCGGATTTGCGCCATGCCGATGCGGAAATGCGGAAAAGCGGCCTTACGGATAAGCATGAAGAAGCGGTATATAGCATTCAGAAAACAATTTAATCCAGTTAATTATGATGATGATTATTTCTTTCAGAGCACAAGTTGAGCAAATCTCGTTTACGACAATAAGTGTTTGTTTGAACTTTGATGCCTTAAAATTACAAATTTAAATGTATTGTTGTACAAGTAAGGAAATATATTTATAAAGATGTTGTCAACACATTTGTGTAAGGCATATTTGCCTGATGTTTAAGACATTGATCTATATCGATTTGTTTTACATTTATAGTTTTAGAAAACACCGTATATGTTGTCGAATATATATAATTGATAAATTATGCATCAGTATTGTGAATATATATATTTTTTCTAATTTGCTGTCTCAATAACTAATATTATTGAGGCAATTTTTACGGTAGTAATAGAGGTTTAAACATAAGAAATGCGTATAATATTATGTTTTAACTTTTGTGCCATTATATACAATTACATAAAAATCATAGACCTGGCAAAAGCAATGATCATGAAGGAGCAAGTATTACATACCATCATCTATGAACAATCCGGTCAGTGTGCCTGAAAGTACAATGTTAATACAGTGACATTTGCTTATATTGTCTGAAACACTGTCAATGCAACTCGCCTTCAAATAAATGCTTGTGCGTAAAGTGTCGTCCAGGATCAGTCTCTACAGTCCGCACAGGCTAATCCAGGACGGCACTTTCCGCTTTTATGGTATTTTCTGTTTCAAGAAAGTGTCTTCTAAACATAAATCCACTGTAGGCGGAAAGTGCCGTCCTGGATATGCCTGTGCGGTCTGCTAATACGGGACGGAACCTTACGCACACTCTCCTAAAGTGATTGCATTATTCGTAGAGTGGTTCACACCTAAAAATTGCCTACAATATTGCAAATGTATCTTTTCAATAACATCTGGATATTCAAAGCCCCATATATCTGCACCGTACATCAGAATGGGTTTAACCATGGAGTCAAATAATTTAAAATATTCTTGCAGCTGGAATTTACCAAATGTACACTGATAAGACTTAATAGCATTAATTGATTTGTTTGCTTGGCCAGCTAGTTTAACCTTAGCCTTTGTCCACGTTAACTTTGGTGTGTATAGCAACCCCATATATTTATAGACAGATGTTACATTCAGACGGACACCGTTATAATTCCATTTTTCATATGAACGTAGAGGGCCACCATTTCTGAAAACAATAATTTCTGAATTTTTTTCATTTATCAACAAACCCGTATGTTCGCAAAATTGTGAGATGCTGTTTATTTGATTTTGTAAATTAATCGCTGTTTCAGCACAATTTGCAATATCGTCCGCGAACAGTATACATATTAAGTCCGGGATGTGTTCAGTTACAAATATGCCTCTATGCTCTTCGTTTCTTAAAACGCGGGGTAACTCATTGATATAGAGGTTGAAGAGAATTGTACTAGTTACGTTCCCTTGTCGCGTACCACAATTGCATCTAAACGATTCGGTTGCTTAATTGAACACATTACTGTTTCATTCCGATACGTAGGCGTTAATTATATTTTGGTCTTGAACGCGAATACGGCTCTGGAGATTGGAATACATTGACATTAACACATTAAATATTTTCCCTTTTACCCCAATATTGTTACGTTTTAAAAATAGGTAATGGTGCACTAATCCATCGTAAGCTTTCTTCAAGTCAACGTATAAAACGTAAAATCTCCCTCCCGGTTTTGTTAAATATTTTTGAACAATACTTTGTAATATAAACATATTATCCGCGGTAGACTATCCAGCGCGGAAGGCCGCCTGGGACTCTTCAATTTTGTCAAAACACACTGCCCATATAGTTAATCTAGAATGAATAACATTAGAAAAAAATCTTATACAAAACATTTATAAGAGAATTACCTCTATAGTTCGATGGATCAGATTTTGACCCAGATGTTTGTATCGGGACTATGATGCTTTCACACCAGCTGTTTTGGAAGACACTGGTGTCTAAAACTGAATCAAATAGAACACATAAAATAGGACAAATAATGCGACAGGTATTGTTATAAAATTCTGCTCCAATCCCATAAATACCACTTGATATCCCATTCTTTAGTTGTTTAATACTATTTAAAATTTCAGATTCTGTTATTGGGGAATTTAACATATCATCATGTTCATAATCGGTATCAACAGAAGCGGTTATAACAATCATTTGGGTTTATATTTGATTCTAATGAAATAGTTTGCATACGATGTTGTTTTTAAATCCGCCAAAAGGCGTTTGGATTATTTCTGGAGTCAACTAGCTTACATCTCATTGTTTTTTGATAATCGCTCTTTTACGTGGACACAAATGTTTAAAGTGCGTTCGCATATTTAGAAAATCTATAAATCATGTTCATTACTTGTCCATCTAAAGCGTCTCAACGCAGCATATTTGTCCTGCTTAGCTGACGCGCAGTCGTTATCCCACCATGGTTGGTTACAATTAAGAATTTTACAATTTGACCTCGTCTTGCTGCGTATTCTCATATTATTAGCTGCTTGTTTGTAAACAGAAATAAACTTTTGAATAGCAATATCTAGGTTATTTTGTATGTCGCCCATAATTTTGTTTTGTGCAGAGTGAAATAGCTTCGCAAATACTTGTAAAAATGATTATATATGATCATTCCATTTAAATTTATCATATCAAAAATACGCATGATTTGCTTGATCAGCACTGGTGACGTTATTTCTAGGGCGATGTGAATGAACGCTATTCCCATGGTCTACATTAATGGTTAAACAGGAGCGTACTGGTAAATGATTAGATTCATGTCGTAAATCGACACTAAATTTAGTAACAATCTTAAACAAATCTGATGAAATTATATGATAATCTATGACACTCGCCCCGTTATTTGTTATGCAAGTGTAATTTCTGTCTTGATCGTTTGGAAGTAGTGAAGACACCCTTCACCTAACAGTTATTTAGACCTGCCAGACACTGACCGACTTGATGAGCGAAATGTTTAATATTTTAACCATATTTCATTAAATACAATTACGAAATAGAGAATATATTTTGGTTTCGGTAGAATAGCAAATTTTATTTACGAGTGATCTAGAAATCTGCATTTTCACGAGTCGCCACAAGTGAAAACATATATTTTCTATGATCACGAGTGAATCCAAAATCGATACTCTATCTAAACAACAAATTTTCTTATATGACTGAAAATGTGTGATTGTGGTATTTTCAGATTTACTGATGAAAAAGTAGTTCCATAATCACAGTGGTAATGCTCACTGTTTTAAAACCGCGAATTACCAATTTTATTTCTATGATATTTCCATATAAACCACAAAAAATCATAAAATACAATATACATACAAATGGTGAACGCAATGAATATGAATGTGCAAGTGTTACATACCTTCAGATATATACACTGTGATCAGTATATAGCCTGAAAATAAATGGTTCTTACAGTGACCTGGGCCCATTTTAACACAGATCCTTAAGGAAGACATAAGTAACTTTCTGAAATTCATATAATTCCTTAAGTCTGTACGTGTGTATGTACATGCATATGTTTGTTTATTTGTTTTGTTTGTTTATTTGGATTTTTCGCCGTTTTTAACAGTATTTCAGTCATATCACGGCGGTTAGTTAACCTACTCACACTTTTCCTGGGCAAGCTTAGCCGATCTATGCGGTTTACCAGTACTAAGTGCACATACTTATGCCAGTAACTGACAACTGCCCTACTTGAATCAGAGGTAGGGGGAGAATGGCCGTATAAATAATGTCATGACCAATCCCCACACAAGTTATGTGGCCGGGCTGGGATTCGAACTCACGATCCCCGGATTGACAGTCCAGCGCTCTACCAACTGAGCTAGCCGGGCCCGGTTAGATTAGGATATTTTCAACTAGTAAATAGTGCTTTTATGTTCAGCACTTTACACAGTAGTACACATAAATACTTGAATTGCATACAATTAAGAGAAATTGATAGATTTTTTTTCACTTATGTAAAACTCATGTAAAGATGTCCCTTGTGAGCTTCATCGTTACCAACCCAAGAATTGCTGGTCTAAAACACTGTCAATGTAACACTCCTACAAATTGCAATGGCGCATACTTTATCGTTACCAACCCAAGAATTGCTGGTCTAAAACACTGTCAATGTAACACTCCTACAAATTGCAATGGCGCATACTTTATCGTTACCAACCCAAGCATTGCTGGTCTAAAACACTGTCAATGTAACACTCCTACAAATTGCAATGGCGCATACTTTATCGTTACCAACCCAAGCATTGCTGGTCTAAAACACTGTCAATGTAACACTCCTACAAATTGCAATGGCGCATACTTTATCGTTACCAACCCAAGCATTGCTGGTCTAAAACACTGTCAATGTAACACTCCTACAAATTGCAATGGCGCATACTTTATCGTTACCAACCCAAGCATTGCTGGTCTAAAACACTGTCAATGTAACACTCCTACAAATTGCAATGGCGCATACTTTATCGTTACCAACCCAAGAATTGATGGTCTAAAACACTGTCAATGTAACACTCCTACAAATTGCAATGGCGCATACTTTATCGTTACAAACCCAAGCATTGCTGGTCTAAAATACTGTCAATGTAACACTCCTACAAATTGCAATGGCGCATACTTTATCGTTACAAACCCAAGCATTGCTGGTCTAAAACACTGTCAATGTAACACTCCTACAAATTGCAATGGCGCATATGCACCCACATGTTGTTTATAGCACAATATATATTTTGCATTTGATATTATATGGTCGAGGTCATTAAACTTAGATACATAAGTGAATATGTTGGATACGCAGTCATTGTGCCAGATACATAAAACTAAATAATTGAAACTGATATATAGAAAATGCAATGTATATGTATTAACATCAAGTTCAAAAATGCGAGGCACAATTCATTATTTCCTGTCTGCTATACAAGTTACGTTGTATATATAACATATTAAAGTTTGGAAATAAGCACTGCAATTTAATGGTGTATATTTCATATATGCATTAAAATAGGTTACATACCATCCATTGCGGCCATTAGGATCTTTTTTTTTTGCCTGAAAGTAAAGATTGTGTACACTAAGCTGTCTTATACAACCAACATACTAGCACGCATTGTACGGAGTTATTGTCCGTGTGCGGGTCATACATGTACTTCCTTAACTAATATATGGATTCACGTGAAACTTTATATTAGGATATAATTCAGGTAGATAAATGACTATCTAATAAACCGTCCAAAACGTCCCACATTTCTGTTTGCCATATAGGCCTTTTCCAAAACTAGGTTACTTGCCTTGCGTAATCACGAGTGATGTCCCCTGTTCACTTTCGGCGAGGTTTATTGATAATAAGGCGGGATATGCGTATTGATATTTAACAAAAAACATGCAATATATTCGATTTTCAATCTTAAAATTGTGTTGGTGTCGTAAAAATAAATTTACAAATAGTAACATTCGTATATAATATACATCATGTACTTTATTTATCAATTAAATTAAATTATCATTTTGATTTTTAACAATATTGTCCACTCTTTGCGGATTGACAAACAAACTGTATACAGTACGTTTAACGGTTATTATGCAACAAAACACACAAATCGCGATTTCAGTATCTGAACAACCTATGCCTTCAGCATGTATTAAATTTGCATTATTCAATAAAATAAATAAAAAGCAGTTTTTAGTAAAATGATTTTGAGAAGTAACTCGAAGCTAACATTGTTCTGACGACTAAAATTACAAAAATAATGTATCATTACAGAATATTTGAGCGTAACTCCGATGTTTTTGACAGCAACTTCTTATTTGAATTCCATACACATTTGTGTTTAACTTTAAAGCTTTTTTCGTTGCAAAAATTCTTGTTGTGTGCTAAATATTATACGGTGCTTGAACAGGCTTCGCTTTAATCTTGAAATATAATGTAACAAACCAACTATCTTTTTAATTACTGTTAACACAATATTACAATAACTACAGATGATGTCACTCCTCATTAAATGTTATAACTGATGTTGTATTAAATAGATTAAGTAAGTAATTTGTTTATTATTGTGTAATGTGTTTAAACAATGTTCATGATAACTTCATATAATTAACGAAACAAATAACACCCGACCCAATGGGTCTTTATGTCACAAGGAAATAGATACGTCGTGGAAATTATGAACATAATAGGGTGAGTATCTATAATAAAGCTGACATAGATATATATACATTTTTTTTTTTTACACAATTCAGAGTAAGTAATTAACTAAGCTAACAGAAGAGTCTAATATACAATTGAATACATCTTTTATACTTGTTGAGTCTGTTTGATCAGGTATTTAGTTTTCCTTCATGTATATAACTCTAACTGAGATTATTTCTTCATTTCTGTCGGAATCGTGGTAAACAAACAACATTTTATTATCGCTGCAGCTACGGTAATTCTCGTATGTTTTAGAAAAACAAACACGATTAGCTCTGACATGTTCACCACCTTCCAATTGAAAATTTCAGAATTGAAAATTAAATGCTGTGCTATATTATTTCACTCATCACTTTAAACCAATTTATTAATTCTAAAAAGTGTTTAATGCTTTTAATTATGTTCTGTTCTGTTCAATAAGGTGGCGAAATTTCATAGGGTGATAGGCAAAGAACAACAACGGAGACAACAACATTTTAAAATGTGAGATAAACTTTAATTTCAGACGCAAACAATAGAGACGAAGTGTGACATGTTAGTTGTCTCTGCATGTAGATCTTTATCATCATTGCATTACGCAATTGCGCGGATTAGCAGTATTGTTCTAAGGGCAATTTGATAAGATCCCAGCGGTTTGTGGCTTTGGTATTTTTATGACCCCTTCTTCAGTCAGATAACTAAGTATCCATTGAGAGAACATGTGGTAGTATTTATGTATGGAAAACAACCGTCTAAGACGAGACAAGGAGACTACTTCTTTTTTTCCGGATACCTATTATACGGACATGTGGCCTTAGTAATGAGTTTAAAACGATACTTCATTTAGTTCAAATAATTTATTTTGTAAGATATATCCTCTATGAGTATTTTTTATAATTTTTAATCAAAAACATGTTTAAAAAAATTTCCATTACAAGTTTTTAAAGCCGCTTGGTATTAGATCTATAATACTTTATATGGCAAGCTAGGAAAACGTCGCCGGAGGTCGGGTTTCAAATATGGCGGATGTGAAATCGAAATAACTGGAGGTAATTTCCAAGGGAGATCAGCTAGTTTTGGGAAAGGCCTATTGATGAAGTTATTATCCTATGTTTAAATGCGTGGAACATAACATAACTCATCTTCTAATACTGCTTCTTGTGCAAAGCATGTTTCGAAAAATAAAGATTTAAAGAATGACACTTCATATAAGACGAATGTGTTGATAGGAAGAGCTGACTTCAAGAAGCAAAAGTATATGTTCTATATGTGACAAGTGTTGATAAAACGTGTAAAAAGATGTGAAGTTTCTGCGAATATCACGTGAATCCGTTGGTCTGTCCCACTATGGAGTTATAGCCTTTGTCTGTTTTTTCTATTCTCATTTGATGGTGAAGATGAATATGGAGGTCCTGTTTTTCTTGGTGGTTACTGGTACCCTTTATTACGCTACACGTAATGATTTCATCTATTGTCCAAACATCTACTGAACAAACTGAACATACAAATATGTGTAAAATATGATCCTCACGCATAACCGTCTTTGGCCAATCACATAGATCATAGATATGATTTGTGCAAAAATATGATCCTACAAAGCTTGATTAAGATGGATTTAGAATTATGTTTCTAACTTTTATGGGACAGTTTCACAGTTTGGGGTTGGGAAAAATCTTTCTCTAAAATGGGATTTTTTAAAACAGAAAGTTGTAGAATCTATCGACACTTTTTGTCTGTTATACTGTATTGCTTGGGAAACAATCATTTTGATATTTACTATTCTTTTTGGGGTAAAAACTTACTAGGGTACGTCTACCAGGTAGCAATTTGTTTCTCACAAAATTAGAGAAATTCGTCAAAAGTTTAACTTTGCACGAGGAATGTGCTTTGCAAACCTTGATATATGAACAATAAATTTATTATTCAACAATAACAAGTCAGTTTATATCTGCTCCAAAAGTTAAAGATTTAAGATGCAGCTCCTTCTGACATTCCGATTCGTGTTACAGATAATATAATATGTATATCGTCAACAGTTAACACAATAGCGCTTTAGCTACTTTGTTTACACCGCGGAGATTTGAAAAGATTTCACAGTAATCAGTCCCAATCTTATTACGCATAAATACATTTCTTAACATGCAATCAAGTTATGTGCCATTGGACGCCAAAATCTGATTACACTACTGTTCTCACACAAAATCCAATCCGATGGTGCTGAGTTGGCATGCTTAAAACCGACATTTAAATTGCCATTGATTGAATCAAAGGAAGTGACCGAACGCTTGTTTTGCAGAATACAAAAAGCTACTGAAGCAACATGGAGAGAAATACTGTGTTTCTTGTATGTCATGGAGTTGAGGCAATACAAAAGAAAGATTTTTTAGCGTTATCAAATCTAAATATACGTCATTAATATTACTATTGTTATTACGACCCAAGGTCAAAAAATCCAAAGCATATTAGTGTATATCCATTTGTCTTGTAAATCAAATATTGTTTTGTATATGGAATTATATATGCAATATATGTTTTACATTGAATAAAAAAATAAAAAATAAATTCTCGTAGTGTCGAACCATTGTTAGTAAGGCAAGTCTGCTGGTGTTACGTTTTATCCTGTCAACATATCATCATAGTAAAATTTAATAGTAACTAAACATACTTTGAGATTGTTGACTTACGGGAACATTTTGCCTTATGACTCTCGTCTGGTTATCCATAGTTTGTCTTTTCTTTAAAGTTTTAAAATTGCCTATATGGTCCTAAATATAAACAAACAACTTGTCGCGCTGAGATGAAGCACTATCAGTTCCCAATGTCATGTTTTACAGCCAGGTACTCTATTTCACGTGTGCGGATCATGCATCGTATCTCAGCTGTCATTGATATTTATATTGTATATTTTATACTGTATATTCATCTAAAACGTGGAGAGCCACAACACATCTAATTTATCATATAATTATTACATTGGAGTAAAGTTATAATTAATGCTTAATTCAAATATTAATCAATATGTGGCGCGTCGTGAGAAAACCGGTCTTAATGCATGTGCGTAAAGTGTCGTCTCGGATTAGCCTGTCCAGTCCGCACAGGCTAATCCAGGACGGCACTTTCCGCCTACAGTGAATTTATGTTTCGAAGAGACTTCCTTGAAACAGAAAATACCACAAAAGCGGAAATTGCCGTCCCGGATTAGCCTGTGCGGACTGCACAGGCTAATTCTTGACGACACTTTACGCACATGCATTAAGTCCGGTTTTCCCACGACGCCAGTCATATGCTCTTATTGAGACATATATTTAATGAAGGCTGATTCCATCTTGCAGTGAAATCTTTTAGCCAGTAAAAACTGTTCTCAAGGTCTCAAGCTTTAAATAGCGTTTTGTCTATAAGCTTAACCCTTATTATTGAATTGTATGATTTTCTTACTAACAAGTAGACAGTCATAAAGCGGCCATATGACTCATTGATTTATGACGAATAAATATTAAAATGTTAATTAATACTATTTTGTACGTTATCTCTGATCATGTTCATCATACAATCAGGTTTAATGTGTTTTTATTTTTGTTATGTTAGTTTTTATATAAACGTCCACAGTATTAATTACGTTTTGAGTATAAGATGGTTTCTTGTTTGACAACAGCCGTTTGTCCTGTCTTACATGTAAACAAACAACACGATGACAGCGCACTATATTGTTTAGATCGTTATTATTGCATCTACACTGTGTGAAGCTCACATAATATTAGCTAAGCATTGTTTGAGAAACACCCATATATTGTATTGACCTGGCACTCATGAATATTCAAGTTTATTTTCGTAAATCTATTTTAAGCTACTAACTCAGATAAGAGTTAGACGCGAGTTTGTAGCGATTAAATCCTTACTCCGTTATGTACAGTTGATACTGTAGTGCAGTGGCAAGCACGCAAAGTTTGTAAGCGTGATATTTTGGGTTATAATCACAAAACAGGAATTATTTATTTATTTATTAATTTATGTAATTTATTTTAAATTCATTTTGCTGACGTCATGACACGGATTCTCATCATCGATTTTGACACAAAAGATATCTGAACCGATACTGTGAGCGAAACAGAGTCTTTGTGAATGCATTTTTATGTAGATAAAATGAATTTAATAATAAAAATAAAACAAATGAAAAACTGAAAAAAAGCAACTGCAGAGATATTAAAGAAAACATTATACAAATATTGACTTCCTTGAGGTTGACAGTGCGTCTTGTCAACCAAGGCAACACTGTCGACTCAAGGAATTCAATATGTATTTCATTATACCGAACAAAATCAAAGTAAAGTTCGGTATAATGAAATACATATTGAATTCCTTGAGTTAACAATATGTTAACAAACCTTGCCATAATGATCAATGTCGTATGATACAGAAATATAAACAATCAAACCTCTACATGACACATACTTTAAATTATCATTTGCGTACCGGGCGACATAACAGTAGCGGGCGACATTGCCGGGCGACATATCAAATTGTTGCCCGCTGCTGTTCATATGCATTATATAGAGAAATAATCAAGTGAGGTATAATAATATAATATCACACATGCGTGGGGCTAAAAATAGAACAACGGTTGATGTCCTAAATCAAGGGAGGCCATTGCATACGCAAGTCTACCCCTAGTAAGCAACACATAAATGTAAGTTACTTTGCATAATTATGTTCAATTGTTTTATTGTTCGGTATATATAGTATCTGTATTTATTAAACGATTTCATGAATTTTGTTAGTAAGTGAGCCTTTGGACGAGTTTAATAAAAATGGTATAAACTGACGAGTTTCAGATCTTTTTATCACATGCTTTTAAACGCAATAAAACCCTTCTAATTTTACAAAAATAATGTGTTCTGACGTGACGTCATTTCATGTTGATGACGTCATTTCGCCAAAATAACGTCATGCCATCGGTCATTCAAAGAATATGTAGCCAATGAAAACTCAAAATGTTATCTTGCACATGTGTAAGATAAAAATATTCGCAATGGCTGTATTACACGGAAAACAAGGTATAGCATGTGATAAAATGAAATAAAAACCCCACCCCATAGTGGGTGATACAACGTATTGTCAACAGAGAATGGTAATGTCAACCTATGCTCTCATTGGGGTGTGATATAATTATTTATATAGTATACTGTCATTATTAGATGAAAGGCGATACTCAATTATAGTTCGAAACTATTAAACTGCCCAATATGAATACATTACACAGTGACTGAGCGCGCTATTTTTATCTAACCAAAGAATTACGTCATAATTTTTAATTTGAGTTTAATCAACCATGTGAATTGATAAGTTCATAGACAATATTGCACCTTGATAGTGACAGCGTTAATAATCCAGTGGATAAAGCAATGACATTTCAACGGAGTGGGCTGAGGTTCAATCCCAGGCTTGGATCGATATGTGTTCAAATATTTTCTCATGCAATAAGAATAAGTTTGAATTAATTTTAATTAATTAATGTGTTTTGTATTATCGGCAATAATAATACAATAATTAAATGATACATAAAAATGAAACCGCCCAGTGATTCCAAGAATGAACAAACAATCTCCATAGCCCCCGAACACACAATGATACATGAAACAAATGTTCCATATTATGAAACAGGAATGTGCAAGACTCGAACTCTTGACTAATACGGCGTTTTACAAAAAGTAAATATACATAAGCTTATGTGCTTTGTTTTACAACAGAACATTAATGTTGTTTTCCTTTTACAATTCAATGCCTTCAAAGTTTTTTTGAATACACAATTATAACAAAACACCAATACGCATGACTTCTTGTTTTAAACGACTATACAGTAGTAAAACTAAATTACACGTTTTGTATATTACAAACTGTTCCGATTAAGGAAGAGTTTGAATACACTTTATCGTTATATTGAAATCGCATTAATATCATTAAAATGTTAGAACATTTATTGCAATACAATTTTACTAGGAAAATTCTTATTTCTATATTTAACAGATATACATACGTAAGGGGTTAAATCGTTTGTAATGCAAAACGTCATGATTTGTAACAGGATTTAAAAGTCTTAATACACACACATATATATATATATATATATATATATATATATATATATATATATATATATATATATATATATACTAAGAGATTCGCCAGATACGGGGTGTTTTCCAATATAAGACCCTTGTTGTGGGGTGTCCAAAAATTGTGGGGTGTTTATAACGCCCCACAATTTAGGACACCTATTTTTCGATAATACACCATAAGTATATGTTATTGGTGAAATATGGCAACAACTAGGTTTTATATCGAATTCATATATATAGTAAAACACAGTTTCCCTTGTGTTAATACGCTAGAATGCAATTAAATTTGCAAGTGGAGATTAAATTACCTGACAGCATAATGAGGAACACACCAGGCAGCTGGATGCTTCACGCTCTGTTAAACTTTGAGTAAAATTTTACGATATCATTCAACCTGATTTTATTGATTCTAACTTTGATAAATGTCACATTGCGTAAATATCAAAATTTAAGTTTATGACATTTGATAAACTTATGAGAAACATTATAGTAGTGTTTTATTTTGAACGCAAGAAAAATAATAAAGACTACCTAGCGTTTTAAGCGATGTGAATTTATATTTGGTTAAGTAAACTAATAAATACAATTAAGTACAAATGTATTGTGTTTTGTATAAGCTATTGGTCTATTGATGAGCGTTTTATTGTACCAATATGTTTCACTTTATTGTTTTACTAACATTCAATTTTTACTTGCGATCAACATGGATTATTGTGAAGCAGCATTTTGAAAAAGAAAAGATTAACATTATCTGAATATTTCTTTTGGAGAATAAACATTTAATACTGTATCTTGTTTTATCAATGGACTGAACGTTTATTGATGTTTACCAGCTGTACATGTCCGGTTCCATTATGTGTATTCCTGTGTTCAAGAAATAAACATATTGTTTACTTGTATTAACAAACATAGGTCTCCGAATAAACATGTCAGGTGAATAAAGTGCATTCGTATACAGCGGTAATAAACCATGCACATTATTAAATGTTTATAGAGGAAAAGAGATGTAACGGCAATTAACACGCAATACATTCTATATACTAAGTTGTTTTCGTCCATAAAACGAGTTTCCATTTTAATAACGAACATTTCATGAAACATTTCTTAGCTGGAACAATAACTAAAAATCTTGTTGGGTTAACTTTTTGAGTTATTTATAAAGTATAACAGTGTGCATTTCTAAAACAAAAGCAAGTACTGTGTAACTTTGGTTTAGATTAAAATAACATACGAGTATCGAAGCATTCATTGCCAAAATGCCAATACTGCAACTTCCTACAATCAAAGTGAATGTTTAAAATGTCAATCTTACACATTTTGCCTTACATATGTAAGCAAGATAAAAAACAAAGTATTTACTTGTTTCATTCAATATATATTTATTATTACAAATTATTAAAATAGTACATGCGAAGTATAAAACAGATCTCAAATCAGTCTTATAACTAAGTTGTGTTTTTTCGGTATGCAGACACAAAGTAATTCAAAGTAATTCACGTTTTAACATCTTGCTCAAGATTACCTCTCAAACAGTGCCAACATGTCAGTGCCAACATGCCAAGGCTTGATATATGGCCATTGAGAACCGCAAAGGGGCCATTTCATTTGGCTGCAGTAACTGTTCTAATGAAGACTTACGGCACTTGAAAGCAATACACACAAAAATAGCATCAACTGACTACAACTACTTCTACTGTTTTCACCACCGCAATCATTATTTTACCAATGGTTCAAATTCTACTACTTCAACAACAACAACAGCAACAACAACAGCAACAACAACCACAACCACAACAACAAATACTATTACTACCTCTACTACAACTACCACAACAACTACTACTACTTCTACTACTACTACTACTACTGTTGTTGTTTATCCGTTCCACATTTTATATTTCCCTGGTCGATAAATACATAGGGGTCGAGGGCAACCCCCTCAACACCGTACAAAATGCATCCAATGATTGTACAGTTTATAATGTATTATGATAACCAGTGATTTCCGGAACATAGCAAAATGAATTTTAAGTATAGAATGTATTACTTTATAATAATTATTGAGTCACATATCACATAGATCTACAAGAAAAAAAGTAACACAATGTCCCATCCTTTCAAAAAGAAGCTTGTGAATGAATTATGTCATTTCAGAACACTATAATTGACAGAAAAATATGTCTTTCCAACCTTAACAGTAGGTATTGTAGGATATAACCATAGATCAACATGTATTTTTATGTCTCAAGATATGATATGATGCGTTCAGAAAATCTGCAAAACTTTCAAATCGACCAAACATTTGTGCAATCAATTTATTAACATATTTACAACAACAACAACAAAAACAGCAGCAACAACAACAAAAATTACTACTACTATTACTACTACTACTACTACTACTACTACTACTACTACTACTACTACTACTAGTTCTACTAACTACTGCTACTACTACTACTACTACTACTACTACTACTACTACTACTACTACTACTACTACTACTACTACTAGTTCTACTAACTACTGCTACTACTACTACTACTACTACTACTACTACTACTACTACTACTACTACTACTACTACTACTACTACTACTACTACTACTACAACAATTTCTATTGACATCTATTATACTTCTACTTGTACTACTACTACTACTACTACTGCTACTACTACTACTACTACTACTACTACTATTACTACTACTACTACTACTACTACTACTACTACTACTACTACTGCTACTACTACTACTACTACTTCTACTACTACTACTACTACTACTACTACTACTACTACTACTGCTACTACTACAACTACTACTACTACTACTACTACTACTACTACTACTACTACTACTACTACTACTACTACTACTACTACTACTACTACTACTACTACTACAAATACTTCTTCTACTTCTGCAACTACAACAACACCAACAACTATTACAACCACCAACACTACTACTGCTACTACTACTACTAATACTACTACTTCTGCTACTAATACAACTACTACTATTACTAGTACCACTATCTCTTATACTACTGATTCAACTCCTACTTCTGCTGCTACTGCTACTTCTACCACTACTACTACTACTGCTTCTGTTACTGCTTCTGCTTATGCTACTGTTATTACAACAGCAACAACATCACCAAAAACAACTACTACTTATACTACTACTGCTACTGCTTCTGCAACTGCTACTGCTACTGCTACTACTACTACTATTATATACCCTACAATTATAGTCAACGTCCACAATGTAGGGCATGGTGGTTTGTATATATACGACTGATAAATGTCTGGTTGAGATGTTGCATAATAAACATCATTAGTATTGGAATTACATATGTTATGGTATACTTTTTCACTACTTTACAAATTATTAATATTTAAGATGTTTTTGATAGTTTTCATCCAGTCGAGACGTCTTTTATTAATTCACTCAAATGTTATTTGATGGAATTTTGTAGTAACTAGTTATGTCTACATTCATAATATATTTTGAAAACCTTTAATTGTATACATTAATGCCGATGGAAACATGCGGTCCAATGTGAACTGACGACAGTAAGTTATAACCGTAAGTATATAATTATCTATACATTTCTCAAATGTTCTGAAAGCGGATAATATATATTATGGTCAATATGTGCGTTTTTTAAGCACATTTACTAGAAGAATAATTACGCGTAAAAACGAAACCTTGAATAAACGTTTCATTAAATAGTTTACATGATAAAATATAGTAAAAATTTCTAAATTCTTTAAATAGTTATGAAAATATGTTTTTGTTTACACAAAGTCTTTAGTGTTTTTCTTGATAACACGCTGACATCTCATAATAAAATCGTTTTTTTTTTGTTTTTTGATGCCAATTGGATGTTTCGTTAAATACTTTTTCATATATGTCGGTCAGTTATGGAACAAATAAATTTGAAATCTGTTAAGAATAGTAATGAGTATAATTATTGTCTTTGGTCTGTGCCATATGCCAGTGATTTAATGACTTGATTTAATATAAAAAAAATATGTGTTATTCAACGGTATATTTGTCAGTCTGTTGGCTATTAACAAGTACAAAATACAACACGTACTACTAATAGTGCAACGGCTGCTGCTAATACTATTTCTACAACAATAACTGCATAAGCCGTTGCTTCTGCTACAATAACAATAACATAAACTGCTACTCATGCTTCTAATCTAAGAATGTGACGATTTTTACTGACTGACATTGGGAACAAGCAGTTTGAGAAACGGGCGGCGACTGCCGATGATCTGACGATGCCCGTGCGGTGAATATATCAATCGGACGGTCGCCGTTCTGGACTGTAGATGATTGCAATTAAAATGTATTGAAAAATATATATCGAGGTAATGCATGTCGGCCGGCCGCTGGCCGACAAAACGGGGACCACCCGGTGCACCGCCCAATACCCTGGCGGAAACTGTTCATCGGTCAGTGCCTTTCCGGGCGCCTGCCCGCGCCAGGAAGATGCCCGCACGATAGCCGTTGAAACCGCACGATGCTTCCCAAGTTGAAAAGTCGTACGGCTACCGCCCGATCCAAGGAAATGCCGTCCGGCGATCGGACAGTGTCCGGCCGACGTGATTTCGACCTCCCTGACCCCCCAAAAAAATTGCAGTCACTTTAAAAACTTCGACGGAAAGTATCCGCTGAGCAAATTTGTACTGACTGACATTGAGAACAAGCAGTTTGAGAAACGGGCGGCGACTGCCGATGATCTGACGATGCCCGTGCGGTGAATATATCAATCGGACGGTCGCCGTGCAGGACTGTAGATGATTGCAATTAAAATGTATTGAAAAATATATATCGAGGTAATGCATGTCGGCCGGCCGACAAAACGGGGACCACCCGGTGCACCGCCCAATACCCTAAACTGTACATCGGTCAGTGCCTTTCCGGGCGCCTGCCCGCACCAGGAAGATGCCCGCACGATAGCCGTTAAAACCGCACGATGCTTCCCAAGTTGAAAAATCGTCCGGCTACCGCCCGATCCAAGGGAATGCCGTCCGGCGATCGGACAGTGTCCGGCCGACGTGATTTCGACCTCCCTGACCCTGAGAAGAAATTGCAGTCACTTTTTAAACTTTGACGGACGGTATCCGCTGAGCAAATTTTTCAGCTGCCACCACCCGATTGCAACTGCTGCCTGGCGGGCACTGTCCGATTTTGCCCAGTTTTAGGTAAAACATATGGCGTCCGGCGGCATTTACTTATATGTGACGGGGGCATAACACGCCGACATTTCATAATCAAATCTACCGGTATTCTGTTACCAGATGCAAATTGCAAGTTTGCCTAAATACTTGTTCATACATGTCGAGCAGTTATGAATAAAATTAATTTGAAATCTGTTTATAATATCATGCAGAATATTGTATTTTGTTTGTGCCATATGAACGTGATTTAATGACTTGATTTACTATAAAAATAAAATATGTTATTTTAGGGGATATTTTTAAGTCTGTTGGATACTAACAAGTCAAAAATACAACATGTACTACTAATACTGCAGCGGCTGCTGCTAATACTATTTGTACTATTGATTCGATAACAATTACTGCATCAGCCTTTGCTGCTGCTACAATAACAGTATCATAAACAGCATGTTATGCTTATAATCTAAGACAGTGACATTCTTTCCGACATACAAATGTGATGTGTTTTTTTAACACACAGACCTCGATCTGAAGTAGTAGTAGTTGTAGTAGTAGTAGTAGCAGTAGTAGTAGTAGTAGTAGTAGTAGTAGTAGTAGTAGTAGTAGTACACCCACTACTACTACTACTACTACTACTACTACTACTACTACTACTACTACTGCCGCTGCTGCTGCTACTTTTTGTAGTGGTGGTGCTTTAATGATCAGAAGAGCATGAATAACAACAACAACAACTGCTGCTGTTACTACTACTTATGCTAGTAATACTTTTAATAAACATACTTATATACTACTACTACTACTACCACGTTGCAGCTAGTACTGTTGGTGGTTGTGGTACTACTTGTCAATTAGTACTATTTTAAATAATAACAACTACCAGTTTTACTACTACTACTACTACAACTACTACTACTACTACTACTACTACTACTGCTACTACTCCTGCTACTGCTACTGCTACTGCTACTGCTACTGCTACTACTACTACTACTACTACTACTACTACTACTACCAGTACTACCAGTACTACCAGTACTACTACTACTACTACCAGTACTACTACTACTACTACTACTACCAGTACTACCAGTACTACTACTACTACTACCCGTACTACTACTACTACAACTACTACTACTACTACAGCAGCTGCTGCTACTGTTTATAGTGGTGATGCTTTTTATTATGACAAGAGCATGAATAACACCAACAACAACTGCTGCTGCTAGTATTACTTATGCTATTACTACTTTTAATAATCATTATTATATACTTTCGAAATATTTCAAGCAAAATATGTAACACGTTTATGCCACAGAAGGTCTCACACAATTAAAATACATGTACAAACCATACACCCACATAACTCTACTTCATTAGGTACGTTATTCGTATAGTAGACTATATAGCATATCGTGAACGAACATTTATATAATATAAACATTTCCTTCTTATAAAACATTACAATCATTTATATAATAAAACCTCGTTATAAAACGTATCTTTTTATATGCTTATTAGAGATATCTGAAGATATACAATATCTTGCATTTTCAAGAGAAACTTTAACTCTTGGTTATTGCATTGCTATATGTACTCTCAAACACATTGCAGGAAGAAAGTTGTTGAAAATACATACTAAATGTATCTTATTTTTTGAGATGCGTCTATAACACAGAGAGAAAATAACACAAGCAACACAAAAGTTTGCACACAAGTTTGCATAATGCATATAGGAGTTTAACCATCAACACGTAGCGCCTTGTTGACAATGGACACTTCCATGGTATCTCAGTTCATAACATAAAAAGCTTGATGTACCAGTATACAAATATACGTATCATTACTTCTCTGTCGATAAATATAAAAATATTTGAATACAATAATTATAACAAAACAACCATTTGTACAATGTACAAATACCATATGGCCGCAAAAAAGCCGTATGAGGGGATCCATATAGTATTGTGATACTCATCTTTAGCATATGTTTCTTTTTGAATGCATCAAATTGGTTAACTTGCACAAGTACTAAAAATACAATTTTACGAAGGTGCGTTTTATAGCTGATTCCCATTATATACACATTAAACACATTGCATTAAAAAAGAGATATATAAATCGTCATTCTAATAAAAACATGTAATCTAGTTTAGCAAGGTGATAGTAAAATGTATTATTATAAACTGCAGCGGGCAACAATTTGATATCGCCGGCAATGTCGCCCGCTACCGCTATGTCGCCCGGGACGCAAATGATACGGGATTGTTCGGTATAATAAAATAAATTAAAGCCTCTGTCGACAGTGTTGCCTCTGGTTGACAAGACGCACTGTCACCCTCAAGGAAGTCAATATTTATATAATATCAACATGTATAGACCCCTTCAGTAAACTGTTCTTTCAGGAAAAATTATTTTACTTATTTTGTTTTCACAAAGTGCTGCTTATACAAAAGCTACCACTAACAAATGTTGTGCTGCTGCCGATATTATTAATAATTGTTATAACTTTGTATTTCTTGCTTCTACTACTACTACTACTACTGCTACTACTACCAGTACTACTACTACTACTACTACTACTTATTCTACTACTACTGCTACTACTTTTAGTACCACTTTACAACAACAAAATTAACAACGTCAGCTACTATTACTGCTAAAACGATTAATAAATGTACTACAGTTTCTACTACTACTACTAACTACTACTATTACTACTATGACAACAACATCAACAACAGGAACAACAAAATCATCAACAACTAAAAACTTTTACATTATATCACCACTACTGATACTACAGCTACCAATTCTGCTGATTCTGTTTTGATAATAATAATAGTAATAGTAATAATAATGATAATAATAATAATAATATATAATGGATGCACATGTCAATACAACTGCACAGGTTCTGAAGAACAGGAATGCGGGGTGATATATACACCCCACAATTATAAAAAAAGACCACGAAGCATGACATGGTGATACGATTGTAGAAGTTTGTTTATATGAGCATTTACGCACGCTTTTAAAAACAAATTACAATATGTTAAATTAATGGGATGTCACAAGAAATAATTTCAAATGTACTTTATTTATAATCAACTATTGCTGCTGCTACTACTACTACTAAAACTTCTAAAACACGTTATTTAACCACTACTTCTACTACAGCTACAAATACTGCTGATTCCAGTGCTGATTCTTATAATAATAATAATAATACAAATAATAATTATCATCATCAACGTCACCATCATCATCATTATTGTAGTAGTAGTAGTAGCAGTAGTAGTAGTAGTAGAAGTAGCAGTC